>CM060895.1:129282695-129792695 GCA_030762935.1 Hymenopus coronatus
TTTAAATTCATTCTCTCCTACTAACCAAGCAAGGGGATTGAGATTCTTATACTCACCGACTATATAGCTAGCAATTATATGATGTGAAATCCAACCGGGTTATAAAATGAAATACAAACAACTTCACCGCGGAGAAAAAGCTTAAAACAGTCTCAACAATTGGTTCGGCGCTCAACAGAAATTCCAGTTTCGCCAACTTGAGCATGAACATCGTTACAGATCCAGCGGCAAATTTAAACGTATAAAACACGCTTCAGCATAATACTACACCGAGGGTTCAGGACGAGAGTTCTAGACGTACAGCAGCCCAATCAACTCCGAGACTACAAGCTCCACCGACAGGTAACCGGCCGGCGAATTTCACATGTCATGCAGAATCGCAACCGTGGGAGGAGCCAAGGAGGAGTCAACCGCAACGTCCAATAGTAGACGCGTAATGAAAACAGAAGGAAGACCTGGTAATAAACGACATCACCTCAGACGCATCTTTATGGATTCCCAGACAACTTAATTGTTTTTTTTTTTTTTTTTTCAATAATTGAAAACTGCGCTATTTGTCTTGTTCTAAAAGCCAAATAATGGTTGCTTTGGCTTGGCTTTCGAAAAGGTTGACAATATTTGGATGGGATAATAAAGCAGTATTTATTTCGCAATGCAAGACTGCAGAAAAGTGATAATTTATAAACATATTAATATACGAATATATGCAAAAATATAAATTAAATGAATAATATAAATCCATGTTATACATTTCTAAATAAAAAATGTGAGAGTGCATTTACTTTATGCATTAAAAATTCTGACTCCGCCATCACGGCAAATAATTGACAGTCGTTACGAGGTCTTTGGCCGTTTGTGATAGAGTAGCACTGACGTTCTATTTCTACTTGAAGGCACCTAATTACATAACATTTGCTTTGCAATTCGACTCAGTAGGTAGCTGACCAGTTATTCACATAAACTTTACAGGATAACTTAATGCTATAGGTATGTGTATACCCTCATTATACATATTATAAATGTGTTATAAGGACCATTATATGTATTTTTAATTTTAAGTTGAAAATACACGTCTTCCTTTAGTTTGGTAGGGATAACGAAGATTAAGTTTTCAATTCTACGCTGCAGAAAGCTGACAGTGTGTAAACTTATCAGTATGAGTACCTATACACAAAAATATGAATTTAATGACTAATATAAATACATATTATATATTTCTAAACGGCAAATGTGAATGTGCAGTGCATTTTATAATAAAAATTCTCCTCCGCTAACACGGCCTTCGACCATCAATAATAGATCAATTCATGTTCAGTTTCTCTTTTTTAGGCATAGGTTAAACGTAACTGCATAATGTCTATTTACCTTGCTATTCGATGCAATAGCTGATCACTTATTCACTGATGTAAACTTTACAAGAGGACTTAATACTGATTATGCACACTCACAGTATACATATTATAATTTTGTTATAAGTACATCATTACATTCTAAATTGAAAATATATGCACACCTTTCTTTCTAGTTTTTTTAATTAATTATTGGCATTTAGATATTATTCATACAGCCAAAGACAATAACAATTGACAATACATTTAAAATAACACTTGCAGGTAATCTTCAAACATATTTAAGTGCATTACACAGGACATTTATATTTAAATGTTGATACTTACATGGTTTAAAAATGCTATCATAGCCGTATATACATGAACATTTTGAGTCGCAAGTAATGAGCAACATTGCATGGAAGATGAATGCCTAAACTGATCCTGGAAATGTGTTGCTGTCCATAGTTTCTTGCATGCAAGGAATATGTGACCGCAATCTTCTTCCTGACCGACACAATAATCGCTGAAAGGAGTATTCTTAATACTAATCCTATTGAGATGTTCAGCGAAGCATCCATTATTGAATTGTAAACGTACTGTAGTTATCATTTTCCTTGAGGCTTTCGTACTGCCATACCACTGTTTTTCGGGTAAGTCAGGATGCATTGAAAAAAAACTGATGTGTTCCATTCACATGACTTTCCTTATATCTCTGTAAATTATTATTGTTATAAGCTTATATTTTATTTATCTCATGCTAATCGAGAAAAATTAGCAGAAATAGTCTTATTTCTTGCTTTATTGTAAGTAGAAGCGAAATAAGGGGGTACCATAGGTTAAAGCGATAGCCAAAAGCTGGTTGCTATGTGACTGATGTTCCTTTGTTTGTATGGACAGGAGTTGACAAATTCCTGTATGAGAACAGTATAAGTTTTTCAAAGCTAAAGCCAAGAAAAAGGAATATCTAAAAAACGATCAACTCCACGAAAAAAATGTATATAACACAAATTGTGTGTTTTAACGTGTTCTACGTTTTTTGTGGGTTAAGTTTTTGTCCATCCCTTACGGTTTAGTAGTTATGAAAAATTCATCCAGAATAAAGTAGTCTTCAGAGGCTATTCCCAGAAAATTCAAAATATACATTTTATTTGTCAGGTAAATAGCTTTAATATACGAAATTGTAATCAAAATCGTTAGAGCTGTTTTTTAGTAAATCAAAATTTTCGAAAAAAGTTCCATGTAAAGGGTAGTTTGGGGTGGGAGGATTTTTCTCAAAATCTTCGTGTCGCATCCCTGGAAGATACTAAACTTAAATACGAAGTTTGGTATTTTACCGATTTTTCGTTTTTGAGTTATCGTGTTCACAGACACACACACGGACCTTTTTCTGAAAATACTTTTTTTTGATACAGGGGACCCTAAAACATATATTTCCGGTGAAATCTCTGTATCGAATTTTTTGGTGGAGTGCAATACATTCTCTATACACTATGTACATAGTGAGTATAGAGAAAGTAATAATGTTTGCCTTTAAATTGTGCTGAATTTTTGCACCAGTTTATCTTTAACCAAGGGAATCAGATCACTTGCAAATGTATGTGGATACGATTGGCCAGATATCGTTGCAGGTTTGGCTAATTTGTCTGCAATTATATTTCCAATTATTCCTGAGTGAGCTTTAATCTAATCTAATACTGTATATTTTCCATTCGTACCGTCAGTGACTATTACGTGTTACTTTAAATATATCTACTCCACCATGTGTTTGTATTACCGGGTCTTCCTTCTGTTTCCATTACGCGTCTACTATTGGACGTTGCGGTTGATTCCTCCTTGACTCCTCCCACGGTTACGATTCTGCATTACATATGTGAAATTCGCAACCGGCCGACTGAACCAAAAGGGACCGCCTCACATTAATGTGTTTTACAATAACTTAATGCAGAAGTTTATATGAATTATACGGAAGTATGTTGCGTTGTGGTAAAAGAGTGTAGCTTCAGACTATTTTTTGTGAATTTCGCCATGGGAAATGTTTGGTCAGCCTATAGAAATTAATACTATGGGTATAATTCCTTCAAAGATTGCAAATGATCTAAAATTAGAAAATGCTAGTTCTTTCCCGTCTGTTCGTTTAGGAGAACATCCGCGGGGTCGCGCCGTGGCCGAGTGGTTAGACCACTCGCCTTTCACCAAGGCAGCTCTGGTTCGATTCCAGGCGACCGTATGCGGGATTTGTGGTGCACAAAGAGGCGCAGGGGCGGGTTTACTGCGAGTTCTCCGCTTTCCCCCGCCATCGCTTCCACCGGTGCTTCATCCTCATTCCATGTACAAGTTCTGGTTCCTTCTAGACGAATGAAATTTAGCGAAGATACAGTGACCTAGCCTAAGCTTGATAAACAGGTCAGCAATTCCTTTTTTTTTTTTTTTTTTTTTTTCTTGTTTATGAAGTAGCTTAACGTCCTTTAACCTGGTCATATCGGACGATGAATGAAATTGGTAAATAATACTCAAATGATCTCGGGATCCATGGAACTTAAAGTTACCCGACATTTGTCTTCTCAGGATAAGGGAAAACCCCGAAAAAATCTTATCCGGGCAACTCACTCTAAGCGAGATTCAAAATCACGAGTTTTTTTAATGTGAAGCAGACACGCTACCAACACACTACCCAGGCTGGCAGCAAATTGTTACAATAACAAACAGCTCTACTTCCTTATGATTACATTTCAATAATATACAACGTACAGTTCACTGCAAAACGTTTTGCGTTATGGATTTAGGTAATTACGCACAACTTGGGCTCTCTAAAAATCGAATGAAACTAAGTGTGATTGATTGAATTTGTATTTCTGTTGACGATTTCAAAGGTTTTATTTGTCGAAAAAACTTGTTTTTTATTATAGAAAAATTCGTGTGCATGCTGGAACGGTGGGTATTTTGTTTATATGACGGATATTTACCAAATAATTATATATAAACGAGTATTATACAGATAATAAATGGTTTTATAATATTCAGAAACATATTTCTCAGCCAAATGCTACCACAATAGCAAATTAGAAGCAAATTTATACACACACACACACACACACACACACACACACACACACCAACCTTAATGGAGTCGAACCTAACCTTGCGCTGAATATGAAAGCCACCGGACGCAGTGGTTTCGCCTACAGAAACAGATTAAAAATAAAGTATAATAATAGACTCACAGAAACATACTCCTCCACCAACTACTATAGTCACACTAATACTGTTTTATTCCTACGTGTTCTCACGACGCGGTAATCCTGCCAGGAGCAACATTTGACGTTCTTGCATACCAATAGTTACAGTGTCTTCCGCTTGCAACAAAACCAAGCTTTTTCATTATAAATTCCAGTATTTCAGCGTATACCTACGCATTATTCAAATATTTGTTAATATAATACACGTCTATGTACAAGTATTTGTTAAAATCGTCATATACAAAAAGCAATCTTTTCCGACAAATAAAACCTTTGAAATCGTCATCATAAATACGAATTCAGTCAATCACACTTAGTTTCATTCGATTTTTAGAGATGCCCAATTTTGCATAACAACCCAGTGTTTTGACGACGCATACTTACTTATTGAGGAAAATGACAGCATTTCAGAAGAAGATGAGGGAGAAATGTCTAGAATAGAAGAAATACATGAAAATTAGGTTAGAAGTGTAGTGTAAGCAGTAACCGAGATTGAGGGTGGATACATGTATCTGGCATCACTGGACATGTGATTTTCGCTTTGTAGTGACTGTACTACTGCAGCGCAGAAACATGGGAATACCGTACACAACATGTCTGCCGTTCCTGCTTATCTGTGCATATGCTCTAGTAAAAGTGAATAACTGACTCGCATCTAAACACCTTTTTAAAAATGCCATTCATCAAGAACCGGTGCGCGATCAGAATCATCAATGTTATCGCCTGCGGTGCCATATGTAGTAAAAAGGGTGTTAAAACATTAAAAAATCCGCTACTTTATATGCAGATACAGGTGCCGATGTTCTTTCTCTAAAAGGACTAGCTGGGTGGAAATCTTCAGAAGCTGCAGAAGGTTATGTGGAAAATAAGATTAATGTTGCAGATAAGATTATACATTCTGATAGCGAGACTATAGCATTATACATTCTGATTGCGAATCTATTAGCGAAGAACTAAATAATATGAGGACATTCAACTCGAAGAAAATGGATGTTCGTACAATAACATTCAATAATTGTACTAATAATACTTTCGCATTCCATATATCAAAATAAATATTGTAACTGTTTTACTTACCGCACGTGTGCTTTTAATGTCCATATGAGTATTGGGATTTCTTTTGTCTTATACCAGTAAGATTATATGTGGGAAAGTTAGCTTACGTCCGGTAACAACAATAATGGTAAGTATTAGAAATTAGTCACATGGACCAAAATAGTTATTTATGATGTAAGAGCGTAAAGTTAGATTCGAGCGGAAATATTATGAAACAGACGCAGTCGAGTGAGAATCAAAAAGAAACTTCACGCTCTCATATCATACAAGTTTTTTTTCCTACGATCATTTTCTGATAATAAAAGGAAATCAACGAAACATGAAATAAATTTGAGGTTAAATTTGAACCATTCATTCACCAAGGTTCTTTTCTAAACACCACTTCATAAATTTCTCATATTGTGCCTCATAAACCTTTCGGGATTTGGCAGTCATCATCCGTGGTGTAACGGTTACCATGCTAACTTCATCCCAAGGTCACCGGTTCAAACCCGGCGGAGGAGTATGGATTTTTTCGGGTGTAAAAAGTCTGAGCATGTCTTCTTTCGGAAGGGAAACAAAGCCCTTGTAAAAGAACCTCAAACCTGATAGAGAGGCCTCTGAGCAAAATTAAGCAGTCTTTCACGCCCAGTATAGAATGGGACGCTGAGAACCACAGCAGTTAGAGATCGTCCATAAATAAAACGCCATACCATTATATGGGGATTTAGCAGGTACTACATTTTATTCTGCTTCTTTGGCAGCTCTGGGAATATCCAGTTCTCATAATTTGCCATTTTCTCAAAATGCATCACAGAACAACAGTATCTATTGGATTTTTCCGACCTGCTATAATTTGAATTCTTAGTAATGGTAAACGCAGTCCATATCTGTTTATTTTGTCGAGCGTAAAGTTGGAAAAAAAAAGTTACTTTATACTTGCAGTTTACGCTTGCTGCACTTGTTTGCGCATGGATTCCGTAAACATAAAGTTTGCGATCTTAAATGAGCTCGTAACCTCTCAATGACGCTCGGTCGTAGAAAGAAAAACTTATTTTATGTATACGGCTCATTACAAGAACATGTACGACAGAAAATGACAAACGAATACTTTTTACTTTCTCTATACGCATTATGTACATAGTGTATAGAGAAGGTATTGCACTCCATCCAAAAATTCGATACCGAGATTTCAACGGAAATATATATTTTATGATCTCCTGTATCCAAAAAAAGCATTTTCATAAAAAGGTCCTTGTGTGTGCGCATGTCAGTGTGCATGTGTCCGTGTGTCTGTGAACACGATAACTGAAAAACGAAAAGTCGGTAAAATACCGAACTTGGTATTTATGTTTAGTATCTTCCAGGGATGCGACACGAAGATTTTGAAAAAAAAATTCCCCCACTTCAAACTACCCTTTACATAGAACTTTTTTCGAAAATGTTGATTTTCTTAAAAATGGCTCAAACAATTTTCATTAAAATTTCGTATATTAAGATATTTACCTGAAAAATAAAATGTATATCTTGAATTTTCTGGGAATAGCTTCTGAAGACTACTTTATTCTGGATGAATTTTAGGGAATTTTGAATAACTGCTAAACCGTAAGAGATGGACAAAAACTTACTCCACGATAAAGTAGAGCACGTAAAAGCACACAATTTATCTTTTATACATTTTTTTTTCGTGGAGTCATCGTTTATGATCCATTCCTTGTTTTTGGTTTCTGCTATGAAAAACTTATACTTTTCTCATATAGGAATTTGTCAACTGCTTCCATACAAACAAAGGAACTTCACTGACATAGCAACCATCAAGTAACAAAGCAAACATAGCAACAAGGTACCAAGTAATAAGACTATTTCTGCTATTTAGTCTGATTAACGCGAAGTAAATAGAAGTATTAGCTTTTTAAGAGTAATTTGTTATAGAGATGTAGAGAAAGTCATGTGAATGGTATACATCAGATTTTTTGGTTTAAACTACAACAATTTTAAAGTTATGAATGTGCCTTTTGTCATAAAAATATAATTTTTGATGAAAAATTGAAAACACATATTCATATACATATGACAGTAAAACCTAGAGCAATTGATATTCATTGTACCTCTGTGAACAAGTACAGCAAATGCTATTTGTCAAACAAAATAACTCCTCCGCAAGGGGCATTGTACAGGAAGAAAAATGCTGAAAATGTCAATAGCAAGAAAACCAGAAAGATTTGAATGCATGGTACACATTAAAATCCACCAGGTTTGGTAGGTTGGCCCTCAGCTTTCTATTTTCTCTTCTCTACTGCTTCTTTTTCTCCTGTTCTTCTTGTATTGTTGTTTTTCTTCTGCACAACTTCGTTTTTGCTTTCTCTACACTACTAAGTACATAGTGTATAGAGAAGGTATTGCACTCCACCCGAAAATTCGATACCGAGACTTCACCGGAAATACATGTTTTAGGGTCCCCTGCATCCAAAAAAAAGCATTTTCACAAAAAGATCCGTGAGTGTGCGTGTGTGTATATGTGTGCGTCCGTGTGTCAGTGTGCCTGTGAACATGATAACTCAAAAACGAAAAGTTGGTAACATACCAAACTTGGTATTTAAGTTTAGTATCTTTCAGGGATGCGACACAAAGATTTTGAGAAAAATTCCCCCACCCCAAACTTCCCTTTACATGGAACTTTTTTCGAAAATTTTGATGTTCTCAAAAATGGCTGTAAAGATTTTCATTAATATATCGTATATTAAAGCTATTTACCTGACAAATAAAATGTATATTTTAAATTTTCTGGGAATAGCCTCTGAAGACTACTTTATTCTGGATGAATTTTACGGAATTTTGCATAACTGCTAAACCGTAAGAAGTAGACAAAAACTTACCACACAAAAATGTAGAGCACATTAAAACGCACAATTTATGTTATACACATTTTTTTTGTGGAGTTGATCGCTTTTGAGATATCCCTTGTTTTTGTTTTCAGCTTTAAAAAACTTAAACAGGAATTTGTCAACTCGTGTCCATACAAACAAAGGAACTTCAGTCATAGCAACCAGCTTTTGAGTATCACTTTAAGTTATGGTACTCTCTTATTTCGCTTCTACTTACAAGGAAGCAAGTAATAAGACTATTTCTGCTAATTTTTTCTCGATTAGCCTGAAGAAAATAGAAGCATAAGCTATCTAACAATATTTTGTTGCATAGATATAGAGAAAATCATGTGAATGGAACACATCAGATTTTTGTATTTAGAAATGTTTCAAGTATGTTATGGAATTAAAGTAAAACAGTCGATTGCTTGTGATTTTTCATGAAATTTCAGTCATATATGGCCTTAACAGTACAAACCTTACGGAGGGTAAACATTATTGAGATCTAAGGGAATGGACCACTTTTTATGCACATCGGTGTACACAAAAAGAAAGCCAGGCTAGTACGTAAAGGCAGTAACGTGGCAACGACACTTGGTAGCTTGCAGAGGACGATAAAGGCTACACGTGGGTGCTGGGAGACAATGAACCTACTGCTTAACGACTTGTATCATCACCGCCTGCTGCCTCTCTATCCACCCTCTTCTCCAATCTCCTTCCCTCTGGTGATCCTCTCTTAACAAATATTACTTTTTTTCTCCTGGGGCATCCTGGAAGTATTCAAGAGGAAAATGTTCTGCCTCTATAAACTATTTAACTTCTGGCGTTTAAGATTTTAATAAAGGAAACAGGCGCATCGTTTCTATTTGAGTACAAAATTAATCATAAAAAGAAAATTTTCACTGAAGAAGCATAGATACATGCATAACCTCGACTGCGGAAATGTTTACTTTTCTTATTATCTACATAAGAGAAGTTAAGCGAATGGAGTCTCAAAAAAGCTAATGTATCCCATTCACATGACTTTCTCTTCATTACTGCAACAAACCATTCTCATAAGTTTATTCTTCTACTTACTTCATGCTAATCGAGATAAACATTAGCAGTAGCGGTCTTATTACTTAGTTCTTTATAAGTAAAAGGGAAATAAGGGAATACATTAGACTAAATCGATATTCAAATAGTTTAAAAGCCGGTTGCTATGCGATGGGAATTCGTTCTGTTTACAGTGCCAGAAGTTGACAAACTGCCGTATGAGAAAAGTTTAAGGATTTTAAAAATTAGACCAATAATAAGGAATGTTTCGGAAATGTCTAAAGTTGTGTCTTGCAAAAAGTGTGTTCTTTAATGAGGTCTAATTTTTTGTGCTGTAACTTTTGTATTTTTTAGCACCATATTTACCATCAGTTTTGGACGATCTCCTTTATAGACACCCAATAATGTTGCCATGGTTGCGAATTGTTTATTCAAAAATTGATTAGAAGAGTTGGCAGCGGTTTGTGGTTCCCAATTTAAACATCCACAATTGTGGTGAGGACCAATTTATGCTGTACAAGTGTACGATTTTTGGTCTCGAAAGCTATCGGTGTCTATTCAACATCATAATTACACAGGCTGTTTCGAAACGACACAGAAGAATATTACAGTCTTATGGTTTTTATTTAAATTGTCCAAAGCTTGATATTACATCTTTAAAACTCTTTTAGGTATGTTTTACTAGTGGTGATGGTGCTACTACTACTTTTATTGCCAAATATTTTTGTATAGGCTTGGAGATATGTAACAATCGCACGTGCCTCATGACCGTATATGCTGTTCCTGTCCTTAGATAGGCTTATTTATAGTAAGAGTTTTGTTAAGTATGAAAGATATACATTTCGTTATTGCAAAATAACAATAGGCAGGATGTGAAAGAAAAACCATTCAAAAGAATGAAAAATAATTAAAACGAAATTCAACCATACGCTTAGTATTACATATATACTCGTATGTCATATAATATATACGATTAAGAATAACCACACCCTCATTTTATGTAACACATCTTTTGAGATTAGACAGCGTAGAGGCACTAGTGTGCGATGTTCAACCATAGGATGTTCTTGGCAAGTACGCGTCATAAAAATAAACGCGTTCTCCTTGTCCGTTATCAGCAAAACTGTCCAAGCTTTCAGGAAAAGTAGCAAAAAGCAGTAACCAATTGAAAAGACTACTTATGACTCGGATAATCTGCTCCTGAATAAAAAACAAACAAAAACAAAACAAAAAACAGGTTTCAATCTGTTTGATCCCTGCTTTTGTGATACTTCTGAAGTTACTAGAAGTATGCTGAGCGGAACATCGGAGCTTCTTTCGAAAGGGAGCTGTTCGGATTAGCTTGAACTCCGTGGGGTAGTTGTTCCCGAAACCCATGGGAGATTGGTTGTGAGTCCCCTTAATGTCTACAGGTCACTAAACTGGAGAGATTAGTGGACAGCAGCTAGTAGCTGTTGCCCCCACCTAGGTTACAGTAGTGATCCCTCTATGGAGCTGACACGCGTTACTTCCGACCTTGAGTGAATGGCAGGGGATATTTTTTAGATTCCGTCGTAATGGAAATACTCACGGACTTGTTCCCGGTCTCGGGAGCCAGGTCACTGCTTCTTGGTTATAGCCACGAGTATCATGCACCTATTATCCCTATCATTTTGTAACTCTTTTAATAGTATATTTAAAGCAACTCATTGTAGCTATCAACAAGATCTTGCTTTAAATTTACAAATATTTCATTCCATATTATGAGTTAAAGATGGTAAAATAAACTTGTTAATTGTTTTTTTCACAAGCCGTGTATAAGGACAAAATAGATACGTACAGTCAGACTGAATAATTCAATGCCATAGATGGGATTTCAACCACAGATCTCCTTATTTCTTGCTGGTTGATCTAACAATTGAGCTACCATGGCAGCATACCAGCACAGCATTAAATTCCCCAACTGACGCGCATATTTCCCGGTAAACCACAAAGTGATATCAAATTATTTTGAGATGGGCATACCCCAATGGCGACTTACAATGTCGTTAAGTACTTTAAAGTCCCGGGCTTCATAGTTTAATCATCTAGTGGTTCAAATCCCAGCTATGGCATTGGACTTTTAAATCTGATTCTACCTATCCAATTGTGTCCTATACGTCTTGTGTGAAAAAATAATTAACATTAATTAAAAATGGATAGGTAGAGTCGGGCTGAAAAATTCAATGCCATAGCCGGGATTTGAACCACGGAACTCCCGATCTCTAGCCGGTTGCTCTGTCACTGATATACCATGGTAACATGCCGGCATAGCATTGAATTTTTCAACTGACTCGCATGTTTCCCGGTAAACCACAAGGTGTTCTCAAATTATTTTGAGATGACAACCCCAATGGCGACTTACAATTCTGTAAGTACTTTAGACCCAGGATTCATAGTATGGGCAACTATTATGGTCAATTTGTATGGAATAACTGCTCTTTTACACATAGCTGTGTGAAGGACAGGAGTTGGATAGGTAGAATCAGACTGGAAAAGAAAAAGAAAAAAAAGAATAGTTATTCCATACAAATTGACCATAATAGTGGGCTATACTATGAATCCTGGGTCTAAAGTACCTACAGCATTGTAAGTCGCCATTGGGGCTGTCATCTCAAAATAATTTGAGATCACCTTGTGGTTTACCGGGAAACATGCCGAGTCATTGATAAATTCAATGCTATGCCGGCATGTTGCCCTGGTAGCTCAGGGCAGAGCAACTGGTTAGAGATCGGGAGATCCGTGGTTCCAATCCCGGCAATGACATTAAATTATTTAGTGTGACTCTACCTATCCAACTCCTGTCCTTCTCACGGCTATGTGTAAAAAAACAGTTATTCCATACTAACGTTATTTGAGGAGGTGACACGCAAAGGCGAACATGTCCATTAAATACAGTTTTTCACAATCGACATAAAACGTATCTCAACTATACATATTATTGGAAACAGCATATTGATAGGCAAACGCCTTTATTTTGTATACAAAAAACAATTAATGTGTGTGAAATAAATCTAAACTGAAAATTTTCCTTTAAAAAGTACATTTAAATATGGACATGTTCTCGTTTGCATTATCCATTTTGACATGTTCGCCTTTGAATGAATTTCGAAAATCAAATATCTTGTTGTTTCTTAATGGCTTGCATGTTATTGAGTAATGTGTCTTATAGTATATCAGATTACGTATCTATAACATTTTAATATATCATATCATTAAAAAAAATATAAACTCACTTTGGTACCTTTGGCTTTGTTTGGACATTTTAACAAAGTTGTGATATTTTGCTTTTTTTTTAGAATCATTTAATTACATAAATTAAAGCATCATGACCAAAATGGAATGATATCAACAATGACATGGCTTATTATTAAAAATGTTCTTAAGCTCACACACTTAAACAAACAAACCACAGTCATCTTCTAAACAGTCACAGGAAATTTCATCTGCCTCTGTGTTGCACGATGTGGGAATAGAGTCAATGATGGATGTATACCATCTTAAATCTTGGTGATTTCTCCAGTCTGCTCCAAAAACGGTTTTCAATAAACCATCAACATCTTTCTTCTTAGCATCTGGGATTGGATGGCTGAGGGGTACTTCAGGTATTGGTTGACAGAAGAGTTTCTTCATGGTCCATCCGCGTTTCAGAAGAGATTTCCGCTCTGGTAGCTCTTGCTGGGACTTGTAGAATGCAGTTGCATCCGCATCAATATGAATGTTTTTCATAGCTTGATATTTTTTTAATGAAAATTCGTTTCATTTCACTGATGTAATCTAAATTTCGTAGGCCTTTAGATAGTGATTTCATGTCCATCACTCTCAATCTTCACCAAGGTTTCTTACTTCACCCACTGACTGATAGACCTCAATATATTCCTCTTTTGTTACAACTGTTGGCTTTTATTGTAGAAGTTTCTCCACTCTACCGAAAACGCGGTCAGCAGGTAAGAAACTGTGTCCTCGAACTGGAAAAATGAGGTGTATTTGTTCAACCGGACCTTCATGTATTCCAAGAAAATACATGAGTGTGTGAAGCACGATATTGTTCATGTTTTGAGCTTCACATCCGTCGCAGAAAAGTTTTAGTACAGTTTTATCTTTAAAATCGACAGATTTTAAAAAATGCAATAAGGCTGAAGCCACTTCCGCTACACCACGGCCTGCCAAATCTTCCGTCCACGTGTAAAATACAGGGTTTACTGATTTCACACTGACAATGCACAAACTGTAAAAACTTATCTACCTGGAGTAAAATGCTTCTTGTACAGGACTCTTTGGCAGTGGCTGGACCTGTTGCAAATCAAAACAGAAAGCCACTGCCTGTTCATTCTGTTCTCGTAAAAGTTCATAGAAGGCATTTTCCCTTTTTCTGTGGACCCTTTTCTGTGTGATAAGCTGTATCTTTTCCTTTTTTGAAGACACATTCATTTGCTCGTCAATTCTTGCGCAGAAACTGCAGATATCTGAAGCAGGACTTCTAAATCCAATGTTATATTCATTCACGAATATTTTACGGAACATTGATGTAGACACTTTGTTGTCATTAGCCACAGATCTGTTGTACAGCGCACTTAGTTTCTTTATACTTAATTCTCTGTGCAGATACAACCGTTGTGATTTTTGTCGGTTGTAATGACTTTCAGTACAATGCAGACTGCCTATAAATTGTCTAACACTTTTCTTCTTGTCTGCTGATTTATGGCTGACGCGATCTCCGCCTCTATATTCCTTTATTGCTTTTCCTTCTTTTATCTTGTTTGCTATACTGTTCAGCCGAGTAGATTTCATTAGGGTAATATGCATGAAACATTTCTTGCACACTAGGTATACTATGTTTCCATTTTGTGCGAAAAGAGTGTAGTTAACATTGAATTTGCGAGGTTTACTTTCACCTTCATTGTTTCGAGGTCACTTTCTTTGGATATTTTTCAGCGACATCATCCGTGCAACCATCATTTCTTGAGCTGCTTTATCATGAACTTTATAAATTAATTGCCTCAGGTGCAGTGCATCTTGTGGGTGTATTTCCCGTCAAGAGAACTGTTTATTTTGGTGTGAACATGCATGAAAAGAATGAAAGCCTCTTGGTGCAACATACCGTTTCCCTTTATCCTTTTCACGTTGCGATTCATTCCTCTTCCTCTTTCTGCTACCCTGGTTTGCAGTCTTCACAAGTACACGTTCTTCACCCATTTCACGCGCTAACTAAAACGCTGACCTAATAATTGCAGTTACTAGATAATTAGAATACAATACTACAGGAGAACACAGAAGCGCGACAATAATCATACCAGCTGCTCTGCGCGGTAATACCTGGCCTTGAATGGAAGGCAAATCATGTGACTTAAACCACAGCCTCCTATTGGTTGTATGGACTAGTTCTTCTTTGCAGGAAATTTATACGTGGACATGTTCGCGTTTGCTTTGAACCACCCATTTTCACAGGCTTGAATAACGGAATATATTTGGGTTTGCTTCAATAGCATTATAATCTAATTGCCATTCCATATAGTAACTCATTTTTTTTAAATTTTGGACATGTTCGCGTTTGCGCGTCACCTCCTCAATTGACCTTACATTTAATTGAAATTAAATTACAGTTTAATCTGAAATGAAATTGCTTGTTGGAAGAATAAAAAAAAAAAAAAAAATAACTAAAGGTTTTTCAGTGGGATTTCAGAACTCCCTTAATATTATTATCTACTATGGAGCAAATCGGATGTTTATCATCCCAAGCTACCTGTGCGGTTGACTCCTAGGTGACTGCCTCATCCAATTTGACCATGACGCGTTTTGATGATGTGACCTTATTTGTGTGGAAACTGTACAGGCTGATTCAAAAATACTTTTACAAAGATTGGAAACTAGTTCCTTACTGCAAAACAAGAAAAATGCTAATATGGAAAGGTGTCCCAAAACCCTTCGTTTCCATTTATTGAAATTCCAAATGCTATTAACCAAAACATATTAAAATTACCCATTATTCTATTTCTGATGTCAACTTATTAGGAGGTGTTCAACACAATCTTCACTTATAGTAAATGGTGAAATGTCCTTCTCTGGCGTCTAGACAAGCATGTACTCGTCGAAGTATGTACTGTCAAATACTCCCTGTTGGCGTCAAATGGTTTCGCAGGGTTCCTGACACGTAGGTTAAGAGTTACTTCAACCGGGATGTCTGCTCCATAAAGAAATTGTTTAAGGTGCCCCCAAAGACAAAAATCCAAAGCATTTATGTCGGAGAACGTGCAGGCCGTGGAACTAGTCCTTCTCTACCTATCCATCTGCCTTAGTAGATACCAGTCATGGCATCTGGAACAATGACCTAAAATATTTTCGAGCCTTATCATGTATAAACCATAAGTTTCTTCTTATTTGCAGGGGCACATCTTATAGTAAACCTGGGGAAGTCCTTGTAAACAGCACCTGTGAAGCGTGCTGGGGGAATTATTACATAATTGACAAATGAAAGCAAACAGTCATGGCAACACAAGGCCAACTCTGCAGGGTAAAATGGGTCATCGCTTTCTTTGAATGAGTGCATAGATACGAAGTTGTTAGATTAAACCCGGGAAGCTGTTAACGTAAACTTTCATTAATAAATTGATAACGTGAAAATGAAGTGTTTTAGAGCATATGTTTATATGAACTTATTTTTTTGTTTTCATGTAAGGAATCCATCCTCAAACGTTGTAAAGATATGTTTGAATCGCCTGTATTTTATTTTCCTATATGATTTCAACTTCTTGGTTCAGTAGTTTTACTTTCTCTACACGTACTATGTAAATAGTGTATAGAGAAGGTATGCATTTCACTAAAAAATTCGATACCGAGATTTCATTGGAAATACATGTTTTGAGTCCCCCTGAATAAAAAAACCACGCATTATTACAAAAATGTGTGTGTGTCTGTGGACAGCATAGCTCAAAAACTAAAAGACCGTTGAATACCAAACTTGGTATTTAAGTTTGCTATCTTCTAAGGATGCGGCACGAAGATTTTCAAGAAAATACCCCCACCCCAACTATCCTTTACATGGAACTTTTTTCGATAATTTTGATTTCTTAAAAAATGGCTCTAACAATTTTGATTAACATCTCTTATATTTAAGATATTTACATGACAAATAAAATGCATATCTTGAATTTTCTAGGAATAGCCTCTGAAGACTACTTTATTCTGGACGAATTTTACCGAATTTTGTATAACTGCTAAACCATAAAAGATGGATAAAAACTTATCACACAAGAATTATAGAGTACATTTAAACACACAATTTATGTTATATACATTTTTATCTTGGAGTTGATAGTTTTTGAGATATTCCTTGTTTTTGGTTTCAGCTTTGAAAAACTTATTCATTCATCGTACAGGAATTTGTCAACTCTTGTCTGTACAAACAAAGGAACTTCAGTCACATAGCAACTAGCTTTTGACTATCACTTTAACCTATGGTACTTCCTTATTTCGCTTCTACTTGCAAGGAAGTAAGTGATAAGACTATTTTTGCTAATTTTTCTCAATTAGCATGAAGTAATTAGAAGCATAAGCTTTTAAACAATAATTTGTTGCAGAAATCTAGAGAAAGTCCTGTGAATGGAACGCATCAGATTTTTGTATATAAGGTTTAATGGCCGCTTTTACTACATATGGTGCCGCAGGCTATGACACTGATGAAACATGGAGTGACAGTGGAGCAACTGTGAGATACGATGGGAAACTGGAGAACCTGGACAAAATCTACCCCTGAGCTGCTATGACCACCACAAATCCCACATGCGGCCGCCTAGGATCGAACGCGAGCCGCCTTGGTGATAGACGAGTGGTGTAACCACTCGGCCTCGGCGCGGCCTCTCTTGGTTCGCTATTGTTTCGAATCATATTATATAGGTATACGTGGAAGAATCTCTTCCTGACTGAGAGATATCGTAAAGTTGGGCAAGTCATAATGTGGATTTAATAAATAACCGGAAAAATTGTATATGAATACAAAAGTTCGACAAAGCGTGTACGTCTTTGTCATGTTTTGATGGTGTCCTAGAGCTATTATCAGATACCTTGTCACCCCTGTTTTAGAACGGAATGTTGGCATTCAGTGTAAACAAGTTGCCGACACCCTTACAGCTTGGAACAGCGGATTGTTAGATTTTTGTCAGCAGAAGGGTTGAAGCCAATGAAAATTCTCCGTTGGACGGCAGTGCACTGTTGTGAAAGTTGTTTGAGTCGAACACAAGTGTATGAGTGGGCAGATAAGTTCAAACGAGGAGTTCCAAATTCAAAACCAAAGTTGGTGCGAACTGAAGGAAGAACTGGTAAGGTCAAGTTGGAACCATAAGGATGTAATTCTTGAGTATTAAAGGCCGAAAGCTCAAACTTTCAACAGTGAGACGTACGCAAACCTTATGTACCAACATTTGAAATTAATTTTGACGAAGTGGCGTAGACTGATGTCCAGTGGCGTACTATTTCTGCATGACAACACGAGACCACACACTGCTAGAGTCATATTAGGTACCATCAAAGATTTGAAGCTCGTCTACCCCAGTTCCCCGTATTCTTCGGATTGGCACCTTCAGATTAACACATTTTTTTACCCACTGAAAGAAGCTCTTAGTGGCCCAAGGTTCGCAGATGATGAAGTCTAGGCGTAGTAAATATAATATCACTTCTTTGTGACATTGCTTAAACAAAATAGGTTGATACTTTCTACAAATGAATAGAAGTGAAATAAGACCTGTGAAAATATGCTTCTATATATGGCAATTAAACTCAACAAAAATAGAAAGTGAGTTAGATTATAAATAATAGGATTGCTCCCCATCGTTTTCCACGGTTAAAAATGAACTACTGAGAGAGAGCAGGTG
The DNA here is from genome assembly GCA_030762935.1 of Hymenopus coronatus. Classification (NCBI taxonomy): domain Eukaryota; kingdom Metazoa; phylum Arthropoda; class Insecta; order Mantodea; family Hymenopodidae; genus Hymenopus; species Hymenopus coronatus. Next base: position 129,301,082 of record CM060895.1, read on the forward strand.
AGGTAGTACATATATAACAGAGTAAAAGGGGCAGATGGGGTATCATTTGAGACAAAATGCACGTTAACAGTGCTACGGGAATTGATGATTTCACAGAGAGGGAGCGAAATCTGTAAACTCAATATCCGCTCAGGATTTGTTTTTCAAAATATTCCCCTTTATTATCAATATAATTTTGCATTCAATGAAACTAAACCTTAGTGTAATAGAGTAATGATGTCTTTCTTCCTGGGGCGCTTCAGAAACCGGGTTTTCTGTATTTTCTATTTAAAAAGTTTACTTTCTCTAGCTCCATATGTACAATGTACATGGGGATAGAGAAGGTATTGTAATGCACCCAAAAATTCGATACCGAGATTTCACCGGAAATATATGTCTTGTGGTCCCCTAGTCCGAATTTTGTTTTTTAAAAATCTGATGTGTACCATTCACATGACTTTCTCTATATCCCTGCAACAAATTATTCCTAAAAAGCTTATACTTCTATTTACTTTATGCTAATCAGAAAAAATGAGCAGAAATAGTCTTATTACTTGCTTTCTTGTAAGTAGAAGGGTAATAAGGGACTACCATAGGTTAAAATGATAGTCAAAAGCTGGTTGTTATGTCAATGAAGTTCCCTTGATTATATGGATAGGAGTTGACAAGTTCCTGTATGAGAAAAGTATGGGCTTTTCATAGCAGAAACCAAAAAGAAGGAATGTCTCAAAAACGACGAACTCACGAATAGAATTTATATTACATAAATTGTGTGTTTTAACGTGCTCTACATTTTTTGTGTAGTAAGTTTTTGCCCATCTCTTACGGTTTAGCAGTTATTCAAAATTCAGTAAAATTCAAACAGAATAAACTACTCTTCACAGGCTATTCCCACAAAATTCAAGATATGCATTTTATTTTTAAGATAAATATCTTTAATATACGAAATTTTAATCAAAATCGTTCGAGCCATTTTTGAGAAAATCAAAATTTTCAAAAAAAAGTTCTATGTAAAGGGTAGTTTGAGGTGTAGGGATTTTTCTCAAAATCTTCGTGTCGCATCCCTGGAACATACTAAGTTTAAATACTAAGTTTGGTATTTTACCGACTTTTCGTTTTTGAGTTATCGTGTTCACGGACACACAGACACACGGACACAGACACACGGACACACACACACACACACACGGACCTTTTTGTGAAAATGCTTTTTTTTGGAAATCGGGGACCCTAAAACATATATTTTCTGTGAAATCTCGGTATCGAATTCTTGGGTGGAGTGCAATACCTTGTCTATACACAATGTACATAGTGCGTATACAGAAAGTAAAAAAGATCCGTGTGTGTGTGTTTGTGTGCGTATCTGTCTGTCTGTGTGTGTGTGTGTGTGTGTGTGTGCGTGCGTGTGTGTGCGTGCGTGTGTGTGTCTGTGGACAGCATAGCCGCAAAACGAAAAGACCGTTAAACACCAAACTTGGTATTTAGATATAGACTCAATTTAGATATTTTAGACTCAAGATATACATTTCATTTGTGATGTAAATAGCTTTAATGTAGGGCGTTTTAATCAAAATTGTTGGAGCTATTTTTCAGTAAAACAAAATTTTCCAAACTTGTTGTATGTAAAGGGTAGTAATGCTGTGGGGGATTTTCCTGAAACTCTTCATGTCGCAACCTTGGAAGATACTAAACTAAAATACCTGTTTTACAAACAAAAATCTTACAAAATATTGTTATTTTTCATCATTTTAAGCAAGATAAACATTCGCAGATTGTTTGTACTTATTACTCAGTTCCTTATAAATAGACAGAAATTAAAGGTATGCCCTATGCTAAAGCGATAGACAAATGTTTTAGAAAGCTATCTTTTTGCAACTGTCAATGAAACCCATTTCTTTGCTTGGCCAGGAGTACACCAAAAGAGAAACAGACACTTCTTCTCTCAGAGAAGTATAGTATTTTGAAATTGAAATCAATAAAGAATATCTTGAAAACGGTCAACTCTACAACAAAAATGCATATAACATAAATTGTGTGTTTTAACGAGATCTCCAATTTGTATGGTACGTTTTTTCTTATGGGTTGCTAGTTATGAAAAATTCAGAAAAAATTATTCAGAGCGAACAGGTCTTCAGAAGTTATTTCCGAAAATTTCAAGATATACATTTTATTTGTGATGTAAATAGCTTTAATGTACTGCATACAAAAGTTTTAGCTATTTTTGAGAAAAAGAAAAATTTCAAAAAACTTTCAATGCAGAGGTAGTTGGTTTAGGGGGGATTTTCTTGAAAATGTTCGTGTCGCATCCTTGGAAGATACCAAACTTTATTTTTAATGGGCTTTTAATTTTTGAGCTATGCTATCCACACACACACACATACATACAGAGACCTTTTTCTAAAAATGTTTTTTTGGAATCAAGGGACTTCAAAATCTCGGTATCGAATGCAATACCTCCTCTAAACACTGTTCACATAGTATGTGTAGAGAAAGTAAAAAAAAAATCTTATGTCTTCTATTCACAAAACATTCTCATCTCTGTGACAAATTATTATTAATAAGCTTATTCTATCTACTTCATGCTAATCGAAATAAACATTAGCAGAAACGGTATTATTAGTTAATTGCTTATAAGTAGAAAGGAAATAAGGGAATACAATTGATTAAACCGACAGTAAAGTATTATTGCTATGGGACTGAAATACTTGCGTGGCTTGGAGTTGATAAGTTTCCGTAGGAGAAAAGTTTTAAGTATCTGAAAACCTGAAGCCAATATCATGGAACATTCGCAACGGTCAGCTCCACAAAAAATGGCATAAATTGTTCTAACGAGATCTACATATTTGTGTAGTAGTTTTTATCTATCTCTAACGGTTTACCAGTTGTGCAAATTTCAGAAAAACTTCACATACTGATACTTAGGGGGTCCTTAAACATGTAGTTCCTTTGAATTCTCGGTATCGAATGTTTGAGTGCAATACAATACCCTCTCTATATACTATGTACATAGTACGTGTAGAGAACTTAAAAATATCTAACGTAACATATAATGCATTTAGAGCCCGTGTACAAAATTCCAAATATCGATAAACAGTTTTCAAGAGGTCCAAGTAGTGGCGAAAAGAAAAAAAAAATCTGTTTGCATTAGGAAGACTCAGCGCCACTCTCCGACTAGAATATTACTCCACGGTCCTCCATTTCCTGAAACAACATCCCATTTCATTATGTAGCTACCTCCATCTGCATATCTTAACTGATTTTGTAAGCGAGAGAGGGAAAAGGAACTGAGATTCCGTGCGCGGATGTCACCTTCGTGGTTGAAGAGGAAATTGCGTGGCAGTTCACTATTTCCTAAGCTACACAAGTAACTACAGTCTTACAACAGTTCTTCTGTTACATAGTATATGCTCCAATGTTATGCTAATCTCTTTCTCTTTTCTCTCTCTCTCTCTCTCTCTCTCTCTCTCAGGGTATGCGTGGGTTGGCGAGGATGGATAAACACTAGTTAACATTTATGAGCTTTTTTAGTAGAGGCTAATAACTGACTTGCTTTGAACGAGTTTCCAATCATTTTAAGATAATGTCTTATAATTTTTCCGGAATCCAAACGCGAGAAATTACAGCCGAATTATCATAATGCTGGGAACCTTGGGAGCATTAAAAGCTTTACATTGTAGAAGTGATTTGTTTCGGTCGCAATGTAGTCTTAAGTCACCGTGACTCATTAAACTGATATACGGCGAATCCCTTTGCAATCGCCTTTAAATGGGTGATGAACATTGGGCTGCGATACGATCACTGTAGTAAGAGTAACTGAAGCATAAAAGAGCACCTAAACGCTTCATATTAGCATTGAGACGCATTTTTCACTCTTTAAGTTGCTAATCCTAATTAACATTTTGCTAAATTCTCGGAAATGGCTTACGTGTTTTTTCAACAACTTCTAAGCGTACTTTAAATTTTCAACATACTATTTCGATTAATTGAATCTTGATTGAAATTAGAATGACATTGAGCTGTACTTATAGACGCTGTTTAATTGCTGTGGTTCTCATCGTCCCATTCTATACTCGGCGTAAAAGACCGGTTAATTTTGGTCAGAGGCATCTCTTATGCAGAGCTAGGAAGTTCGTACCGTTCGCCATTCCAAATACAGGTTGCCACCGACCGTCTCGCTGCATCAAAACAAGTGATTGATAAGAAACATGTAGGGTAAACAAACATGTTGTCAAGTAAACAGTACTGTTTCCAGAGAACAGAAATACTCGGTAAAGCACACCTATTTTGATCGTTAATTATGTACAACATACAAATTGTTACATATATAAGCTGGCTCTGACTAATTTCCTTCTTTACATATGTATATTATGAAAACATCCAAACAATTGTAATAGGGATTGTAAAATTTACTGATTGAATGTAAAATAATATCCAAATAATGCAATTTCTTAAATATCTTCAGAGTCTTACTAGGTAAAAACATAAGCAGGAATTAAACTCTTTACTCATCTGCTGCCGCATTACTAAAAACTATAAGTACTTCTAAATCCTTTCAAAGGCAAACATCATTCTACGTTCCGTCAAACAAGATATGCGAAAAAGCTCGTTCCACTTTGCATAATGTGATCGGGGCATTTTTGAAATATTTTATCGATCTGTATCAGTATCACCAAGCATTTGTTGGGATTTAAAAGTGCAACTTGTATGCGATACAGACTTAACAGTTTTCATCTTTATTTCAAGTTGGATACTCGTGGATTGGTAGATTCGGCTTGATAGCTCTACATGCCGCACAGGTTCAGTTCAGCTCCTTACTCTGAACTATAACAGTATGATAGCTGTGGGCAACTTTTTGAACACATTTTCAATCAATGATATGTTTCTCTGAAGCTTTTCTGTTACTAGACGTTTTACAGTTTATATACTAGAACTACCATTGGTTTCTAAATAAGTACTTGAATAAATACCTACCAGAAAACTTACTATGGCTGTAAAACAAATTAATGTTGCTCACATTTGAACAGAACAAAAATGTTATTCATACGCCTTCCTTCCTGCCTACCGAAGTGGTTCTGTGTTATGCAGTAATGGATTGCACTCCACGTTGACCTTTGCTCGCGCAAGTAGTGTCGCTTAGTATTGTCAAGCGTAGCCGGTCTTACTTTGCATAAGGAACTTCGTACGAACTTCCTAGCTCTGCTTATCAGGTTTGAAGTGCTCGTAGTCTACGACACGGAAGCAACGGATTTACTTCCCTGCCGAAGGAAGTAATGCTTAGGAATTTTACGCACGATAAAATCTATCGCCCTCCGAGTTTGAACTCGCAACTTTGCGCACCAGGTATGTTGTCTCTAGACCAGGAGGACGTCTTTTTTATCCAAATGGATTTCCTTCTTCACTGAGATTCCGGGAATCTAATTATCTTATTAGTATGGCATACAGCTAATTGCTTTCTCAAACCTAAATTGCCTTTACTAATGACTTCCATCTTGCAACAAATGTGACATACTCTTTTTAACATTATGCCTCGTCAATAACTTATCTGCAATAGGATTTTATGTTATGCATTTTTATGTTATTGGTAGATTTTAATATATAAAATAATCTACACCAATTCTTTATCTATGCTCTAGTGTTTAAAAATAATTAATCTAAAATAACCATAATTCCAGTATCATGCTTTACAAACATTCTCAGTCAACTAACTGAAGTGTTTATTTTTGTTGCGCTATTAACGGTGATCACAACGAGGATTTTAAGAGGCATAGAAAACTTAAGCGCTGGTTTAAATTATCTACACTTAAAACATATTATGCTATTAACAATTATGGCCAAGGGTCACTGATGGCAGGTAAACACCCCATGGTAAGTGTTGTCTTTGAATACCAACAGAGGAATATTTTCAGAAATAGTTAACTGCATAAACAATTTATTTGACAAATTGTGTACTTTAAAAAGATATAACAATTATGCAAAGTCGTTTACATTGAAGAGGAATTCACAGGATATTCTCAGAAAATTCAAGATTTAAGTTTTAACTGTCATGAAAATATCACAAGCATTTGGTACTTTAATCAAAACAGCTTTTGAGAAAATTAAATTAAAAAATCGAAAATTTATCTACCTAAAAAATAGTTTGTGATGGGAAGATTTTCTCAAAAGTAGTTATCTAACGACTGATTTACCATGACTGAATTTTTCGGTCTGACTCTATCTTCCATATCTACTAAAAAGTCTAATGTGTTCCATTCGCATGACTTTCTCTAGCTATTCCACAATCAAACTTTCCTTTCCTTATTTTATCTACATCATGCTAATCAAGATAAAAATTATCGGAACTGGTCTTATTACTTCGCTGTCTTAAAGTAGCAGCGAAAAAGGGAGTACACTAGGCTAAAGCAGAAGTAAAATCTTTTAAAACCAAATCGCAATTGAAACGACTGAAATTCGGTTCACTTATTGCATTCCCGGGAGTAAAACAAAAGAGATGAAACGAAAGTTTATTTCCGCTCCAGGAAAGCTTAAGTAGTTTAAAAATTGAAGCATAGAATCTTCTGGAAACGGAAAACCTCGGAGAAAATGTATATAATTAAGTGTTTTAACCAGATGCTATTTCTGTAGTAAGGGTTTGTTTATCTCTTACATGTACCAATTACATAAAAGTACAGAAAGAAGATGCTGTTCCTATAAACTTCAAAATATATATTTCGGTTGTAATGAAAGTAACTTAAATATTCGTCTTGTTTTGTAACCGGCTTACCCTCCCGTATTTGTAGGACTGACAGCCCCTTAGAACTCACGAGCGAATGCCTAGGGGTCAGAAGCCTGTCGGGGAGCCTACGGCACAAAACCACAGATGGAGAACCTGTTACGAGGGGTCGGCCTGTAGCCAGGCATAAACACGAGGAAGTGGATAATAAGAAATGTAAGCGAAATTGATGATTGGAAAGGTGATGATGGTTCAATTGGAGGATTAAATGTCGGGGGAAACCGGAGGACACGAAGAAAACCCGCCAATATGTCTTTTCGTTCACAACGGATCTCACATGCGGGCGCTCGTAATCGAGCCCGGACCGCCTAGATGGGAGGCGAGAGGTTTAGCCACTCACCTTATCTTAAATATTTTAATCAAAAACGTTAGACCAATTTTTTATAAAATCAAAATTTCGAAAAAATTCCATGAAAATCTTCCTGTCGCATCCTTGGAATATACTAAATTTAAATACCAATTTTAGTATTTAACAGACTTTACGTTTTTTAGCTATGCAGCCACAGACAGACATACACATACACTGATATTTTTCTAAATTTTTTTTTTTTATGCAAGGAGTCCGAAAACATACGTTTCCGATGAAATTCCAGTATCGAATTTGGGGTCGAATACAATACTTTCTCTATATACTATGTATGTTGTATATACGTGCTAGGAATTTGGGCCACACGTTATGCACGACAGTGTACATTTTATTAGAGCAGAATATTAAATTGTTTTATACACTATAACCTCGAAACTTCATCTTCCACACACTTGCCATTCCTCTTCTCTGTCATTCAGTCTTCATTAAAGACATCGGCGGCCAAGTTTCTGCGTAAAGTAAATTCCTCTTGAAAAGTTTGGCGTGCATGAAGTGCTTGTGAGAGTGCGCCAGTTATAAAGGTTAATTAGGCACTTGCCATGTTCAAGCACCGGTATAGGCCAAGTCTTTTGGCAGGATTACAACCCAAGGAGCCATGCATCTTTCTAGAAACAAGGCGTTAGAAGTCACTTCATTTGCCAGCAACACAATTAACTGCCAATTGCTGAAGAGGGCGGCAATCGCTAGTGCATTGTTTTCAAGACAAGTACGAAAACTTATTCAACAGTGACGTCATCAGGTAGCTGAATTAAAAGGTACAGGGCGTTTAAATAATCAACCAACCGTGTTCACTAGAACCAGAAGGGAATAAAACTGTGTGATTAAAAGATAAAAAAATTATTTTAAAAGTTTAATATTATAATTAGTTTTATAATAAAAAATCTAATGTTACATGCATATGACTTTCTCTACCTCTTCTGCAACAATTATACTGCTCTCTACTTCCTGATAATCGACATAACCACTGTCGCCCTCCGTGGTGTAATGCTTAAAATGCTAACTTCATATACTCAAGGTCGCGGTACCAAACCCGGCGGAGGACGATGAATTTTTTCGGGCGTAAACGTCCTTAACATGGCTTTCTTCGGAAGGAAAGTAAAGCCGTCGGTCCCTTGTCGTAGATTTACGGAACATAAAACGACCTCAAGCCTGATAAAAGAGGCCTCTGAGCCCAGTGGAGAGTGGGACGATGAGAACCAAAGCAGCTAAAGAACGTCAATAAATAGGCCACTCGCCTTTCACCTAGAAATTCCGGGTTCAATCCAAAGCATGTGGAATTTGAGGTGGACAAAGTGGCTGTTGGCGGGTTTTCTCCGGGATCTCCAGCTTCCCCCGCCATAGCATACCACCGCTGCTCCATCTTCATTCCATCTATTATCAGTGTCATCGCCTGCAGTGCCATTAGTAGTAAAAGCGGGTGTTAAACACTAAAAGAAAAACGTGAGATACACTTTGTGTGTAGTAAAGTTTTTTATCTGTCTTTTACGGTTTACCATTTTTGCAAAATTCAGAAGAGTTCATCCAGAATAAAGAGACATTCAGAGGCTATTCTCAAAAAATTGAAGATAGCCATTACATTTGTCATGTAAACAACCTAGTATAACAGATTTAATCAAAATCGTAAAAGCCGTTTTAGAGAAATTCATATGTTCGAACTTTTTTCCATGTAAAGGGTAGTTGGAGGTGGGGGGAATTTTCTTAAAATCTTATATCGCATTCTTGGAAGATGATTAAGTCAAATACCAAGTTTAGTATTTAACGGACTTTTCGTTTTTCACTTATAACACCCTCAGAAACACACGCTCAGACATTTTTTATTTTTCTACACGTACTATGTACATAGTGTATAAGAAGGTATTGTAATGCACCCAAAAATTAGATACCGAGATTTCACCGGAAATATATGTTTAAGGGTCCCCTGTATCCAAAAAGAACATTTCCAGAAAAAGGTCCCTGTGTGTGTCCGTGTGTCTGTGAATACGATAGTTAAAAAACGAAAAGTCGTTAAAATACTAAAGTTTATAAGTAGGTTTAGTACCTTCCAGGGATGCGACCCGAAGATTTGAGAAAAAAAACCCACCCCAATTACCCTTTATATAGAACTTTTTCGAAACTTTTGATTTTCTCAAAAATGAAACGATTTTGATTAAAATTTCGTATATTAAAGATATTTTCCTGACAAATATAATTTATATCCTGAATCTACCAGGAATAGCTTCTGAAGACTACTTTATTCTGGATCAATTTTACAGAATTTTGCATAACTGTTAAACCGTAAGAGACGGACAAAAACTTATAACAGAAAATATGTAGAGCACCTTAAAACACACAATTTATCTTATATACATTATTCTCGTGGAATTGATAGTTTTTGAGATACTCTTTGTTTTTGGTTTCAGTTTTAAAAAACTTATACTTTTCTCATACAGGAATTAACAATTCCAGTCTATACAAACAAAGGAACTTCAGTCAAATGGCAACCAACCTTTGACTATCACTTTAACCAACAGTACTTCCTTATTTCGCTTCTACTTACAAGGAAGCAAGTAATACGACTATTTCTGCTGAGTTTTTCTCGATTAGTATGAAGTAAATAGAAGCATAAGCTTATTTAACAATAATTTGTTGTAGAGATATAGAGAAAGTCATATGAATGGAACACGTCAGATTTTTCTAAAATGCTTTGTTTGGATTCAGGTGAACACAAAACACGTATTTCGGGTGAAATCTCGATATCGAATTTGAGGGTGCAATACGATACCTTCTCTATGCACTACGTATATAGTACGTGTAGAGAAAGAAAATAAATTGGCCTATTTGTGGAGAAGATCCATATATCTTTCTAGTAGAAAGAATGTTGCATGAAATGGAACACACACATAAATGACGATCGAATGGAGTAACACATCTTTTTAAAATAAAATTAGCGGATTTCAACACCAAACTTCAATTTGTATTAATGTCTTATCGAAGTATTACTAATAGAAAATATATCGAATAGTATTGAAGTTTATAAAGTTCAGTGTGGTAAATAACATGCTATAACGAACACCAAAACGTTTTCAATGTCAGTGATAAATTCATGTTCATAGCTCATAGATGTTCCATAATATTGACCACCTCTCTAAGTCGTTGAGTGAGAGGAAAAAAACCGTTTTGATTTGAATTAATCCGTAAGTACTAAAGTCCCGGGTTTTATAGTTAACCAACTATTAGGTCAATTAATCAGAGCAATAAAGTAGGATATAGCGTATAACATCTGTAGTATTACATACGGCATAGCAAGGTCAAGCAACGATAATCCTTCCACCAGGGGGTTTAAGCGCTAGTGTCGCGTTAATCCGCCGCCTTAAGAAAATGGCGGGAAAATTGAGAATTGAAAAAGTAGATTCCGCTCATCCATACCTTTGCAATATTCAAATTTCCCGCCATTTTCTTAAGGCGGCGGATTAACGCGACACTAGCGCTTAAACCATTGGCTGCAGGATTATGGATAACTCTACTTGCAATTCCGTATGCAAAACCTAATAAACAACTAGTTCATATTGCAGATATACTTATTACATATTCTCATGCAATACAATATTGAATACATGCAAAAAACTGATTTTTATTTTTTTTAAGAAACCACATGCACAATTGTTTATATATATTTTTGTCTTTAGCTTGCTTTGAATATCACATGCTCACTGGTCTTCAGCACAGGATAAAAAATAATGTTTATGAAAGTTTAAGAGATAATCCGCTGATCCATACCTTTGCAATTGTCAAATTTCCCGCCATTTTCTCTTAATGCGGTGGATTAACGCGACACTAGCGCTTAACCCCCTGGTTGCAGGATTATCGGTACTCGACCTTGCTAATCCGAATGATAAAAGGAGAATTGATGGCGACGATTGGAAAATGGAAGGGGTACATCGGCGATGGTGGACCCGGTGGACGTTTCATAAAGTTGTTCATAAATAATGTCCACTGCGCTGGCGGGAAAAACGATCGAACACTGTCGCCTAAAGAGGAAACAGGTGACGCAGATGTAGAGGAAGAAGAAGAATCTGTGGATTGTACACTAGCCACGCTGAATACTGAATGTAAATGCTGCAATTATATGTAGCAGAGAAAGGCAAGAAGGCGATGGGTGGGGGAACCGGTCACCCGGGACAGAAAGCAATGTCAGCACTACGACCGGAGATGGTGCAAGATTGTGCAAGCCAGAAAAACTCCACCGAATGTGAACCAGACACCCACTTGGTAGGTTGTGCAATAAGCTGAGCTATTGACGTCCGATTACAGCGGTGAAATCAAGACTGTAGACTAGCCATGCTGAATACTGAATACCAATGCTGCAATTATATGTAGCAGAGGAAGGCAAGAAGGCGACGGGTGCTCCCCACCCGTTGACACGGCACAGAAAGCGGTGTCAGCACTCCAGCCGAAGATGGTGCAAGATTGCGCAAGCCAGAAAAACTCCACCGGATGTGAACCAGACAACCACCGTAAAAGAACGGGCCTATAGGGCAATGCGTGCGTAAAAGAACGGGACGAGAAGGTGATGTGAGCGTAAATGAAAAACGTGCCGAGAATGCAATGCGAGCGTAAAAGAACGGGACGAGAAATCGATGCGAGCGTAAATGAAGAACGGGCCGAGAAGGTGATATGACCGTAAAAGATGAAGAACGGGCCGGGAAGGCTATGTGAGCGTAAAGAAGAGCGGGCTGAGAAGGCTATGTGTGCGTAAAAGAAAAACGGGGCGAGAAGGTGATGTGAGTGTAAAAGTAAACCGTCCAGGGAAAGCAATGTGAATGTTAAAGAAGAACGGGCCGAGAAAACGATGTGAGTGTAGAGACGAACGGGCCAAGAAGGCGATGTGAGAGTACAAGAAGAACGGGAGGAGAAAGCGATGCGAGCGTAAAAGACGAACGTGCCGAGAAGGCTATGAGAGCGTAAAAGAAAAACGGCACGAGAAGGTGATGTGAGTGTAAAAGAAGAACGTGCAGGGAAAGCGATGTGAATGTTAAAGAACAACGGTCCGAGAAGACGATGTGAGTTTAAATTAAGAACGTGCCGAGAGTGTGATGTGAGTGTAAAGGAAGAACGGGCGGAGAAGTCGATGTGAGCGTAAAAGAAGAGTGGGCCGAGAAGGTGATATGACCGTAAAAGAAGAACGGGCCGGGAAGGTGGTGTGAGAGTAAAAGAAAACGGGCCGTGAAGGTAACGTGAGAGTACAAGAAGAACGGGCCGGGTAGGCTATGTGAGCGTGAAACAAAAACGAGACAGGAAGGTGATGTGAGTTTAAAAGAAGAACGTGCAGGGAAAGCGATGTGAATGTTAAAGAAGAACAGGCCGAGAAGCCGATGTGAACGTGCACAGAGTGTTATGTGAGTGTAAAGGAAGAACGGGCCGAGAAGGCGATGCGATTTGAGTGTGAAAGAAGAAAGGGCTGAGAAAGCGTGGTGAGGGAAGGAGGAACGGGTAGAGAAAGACAGGAAGTGTCCAGACCAAGCAAAGAAGTGATTTAAAATGACAATCGCATAAAGGCAGCAATTAAAACATTTGACAATGCATAGCCCATAGCTATCGCTCCCTTCTATTTGAATAAGAAGAAGATTCTGCTAATGTTTATCTCTATTAGCATGGTGTTGAAAAAGCAAGAAGGCGATGGTTGGGGGGAGCTGTTCACACGGGACAGAATGCGGTGTCAGTACTGCGACCGGTTACGGTGCATCATTGCGCGAGCCAGACAACCACTTGGTAGGTTGTGCAATAAGCTGAGCTAATGACGTCCGGTTACAGCGGTGAAAATGAACAAATCTCTGTGGGAAAGAAATATTTGCACAGTATAAGCATGGCATTCATTCTTTAGAGAATACATTGCTTGTACAACGAATATAACATAACATATTGAGAGAAAAATACACAGTCTTTCCTAATAGTATTTGAGCCTGAAAATTTAACATAAACAAACACATATACACTATACACATTAGTGGGTTGTTAAAACATTCATTAAACATGGATAATATACCCAGTACTAGCACAATGGTGGCGCAGGAGGATAACCAGGAGATAGATCCGACAGAGGATAGATTCGAAATTACAGAGCATAGGCAGAGAAATCTTGCAAAGCATTATACAGGATTTTCTGAGACAGAAATTAATGTTAGGCAAATACCATACGATGCAGACCCACAGCTATGGATCCAAAGCATGTTTAATGACCTAATAGAATTTGTAAAAACTGTGGTTGCGTTCTTCCGTGGTGGTGACTGCACTTTGGAAATACAGCTCTCGGCGACGGAATAGTGGAGTTTTTCTGGCTTACGCAATCTTGCACCATCTCCGGTTGGAGTGCTGTCACCGCATTCTGTCTCGTGTGAACAACTTCCCTCACCCATCGCCTTCTTGCCTTTCTCTGCTACATAAAATTGCAGCATTGGCATACAGTATTCAGAATGGCTAGTGTACAATCCACAGATTCTTCTTCTTCCTCTACATCTGTGTCACCTGTTTCCTCTTTAGGCGACAATGTTCGATCGTTTTTCCCGCCAGCGCAGTGGACATCATTTATGAACAACGAGCAGCTTTATGAAACGTCCACCATCGCCGATGTACCCCTTCCATTTTCCAATCATCGCCACCAATTCTCTTTTTATCATTCGGATTAGCAAGGTCGAGTACCGATAATCCTGCAACCACGGGTTAAGCGCTAGTGTCGCGTTAATCCACCGCATTAAGAGAAAATGGCGGGAAATTTGACAACTGCAAAAGTATGGATCAGCGGATTATCTCTTAAACTGTCATAAACATTATTTTTAAATACTGCTGAAGACCAGTGAGCGTGTGATATTCAAAGCAAGCTAAAGACAAAAATATATATAAACAATTGTGCATGTGATTTCATAAAAAAAATTAAAATCAGTTTTTTGCATGTATTCAATGTTGTATTGCATGAGAATATGTAATAAGTATATCTGCGATATGAACTTGTTGTTTATTAGGTTTTGCATACAGAATGGCAAGTAGAGTAATCCATAATTCTGCAACCAGAGGTTTAAGCGCTATTGTCGCGTTAATCCGCCGCCTTAAGAAAATGGCGGGAAATTTGAATATTGCAAAGGTATGGATCAGCGGATACACCTTTTCAATTTTCAAATTTCTCGCCATTTTCTTAAGGCGGCGGATTAACGCGACACTAGCGCTTAAACCCCCCTGTTGGCAAGATTATCGTTACTTGACCTTGCCTTGCCGTATGTAATACTACTAACATCTCAAAATATTTTGAGATCAGTTGAGGTTTACCGGGAAGAACGCGAGTCTTGGAAAATTTAGTGCCCTTGCCGACATGTTGCCATTGCACAGCAATTGACCGGAAACCAGAAGATCCGTGGTTTAAATCTGGGCTATAGCAATGACTTTTTCTGTCTAAATTTACCTCTCCAATTTCTGTCCTGCATACGGCTGGAGTGAAAGAAACAATACTTCTCTGGGGAGGTTTCCTTATTCTCCCGAAATTCATGTTCCTTCATTTCATCCAACCGGTCTCGTTCAGGGTTGTAAGTGTCGGTGAGGACTGCGGTGGTTGCGTTCTTCCGTGGTGGTGACTGCACTTTGGAAATACAGCTCTCGGTAACGGAATAGCGTTGGAAGCCTTCTGTAGACCCAGTAAGTTAGATCAAACCCGTGGCGTGGACTGCTACCGCCCTCACGTCAAGATGAACTGCTTGAATTATTTTAGGGATCCTCCACGATGGCTCCTTCCGTGACGTCCGGTTCCGGCCACCCGTTGTAATTACTCTCAGCTCATCTGGAATTTAATGTGCAGTAATCCAAAGGTAGCAGTGTGGAATCCCCTCTGAAAACATACACACATTCACTCCCATATTCGCGTGCGCGCGTCTTCCGATACTCCTCGCGCTTTCGGGGAAAATAAACCCGCATAGCTTTAAAATGTCATGCCCACATGGAGGAACTAATCAAGCTTAAAACATACTACTAAAATTAATAGTCTGCATTGAAGTACGTTAATGTGGTGCTAATTTCATTGTTCGTAATTGCCATCACAAATATCCGCATTTATATGCCTAACGGCCTGTATATAGATAAATGTTCATTACGCATTCAAGGTTTTGTTGTAAATGTAAATAAATACACTAGACTAAAGCGATAGTGAAATTATTTTTCCAAATTATTAGTTATGTATGTGTGACTTTGGAAATCTCATTCTCCTTGCCTTAACACGTGTAAAAAGGAAAAAATGTACAAGTATTAGAACATTCAAACCAATTGCAGTGAATATCTCGAAACAGTTAGCTTCGCAAAAATGTTTTATTTCTTTGAAACTGTTAGCTATAACGAGATCTTCATTGTATATGTAGCACGATTTTGTCTTCATGTTTTCTGTTTAGGAATTATATAAAAGCCATTCAGTCTGAGAAGGGCGTTTTGCGTCTATTCGCAGACAATTCAGGACATCAGTTTTACCAGAAAATATCCCCAAAATATATTTTAATCAAACTCGTTGGATCCATTTTTCAGAACATTAAAAGTAACAAAAGTGGTACGTAAAACTAACTTCAACCAACCGCATTGGTGCTGTGCTTGAACGACACTCTGCGCACTCGATGCGAGCTGTGCACCTTCAATAGAACAACTTATATACTTTCACGATCATTCAATATTTATTATTACCATAATTGTAATTTCAGTAGGTTATATAATTCCTTTTATTCCTTTGTAGCAGTGGTGGTCAGTACGTCATCGCCAATTTATAATAGAAAAGCACTCGTTAAAGCGTACGCCAACAATCTAAAATTTTTGGTACGTTATAGAGAAAAGTAAAAATCTAAAGCACTTGTGAATATAAAGCCATAAGGGGCGTTTATAAGTTTTTAGAAAAAGATGGAAAAAATATTTTGGTACATTTTTTTATTTTTCAACATAATCTCCCTTTAGCTTGATACACCTTTCCCAGCGTTTATCCAACTGTTTTAAACCTTCCAATATGTAGGATTTCGAAAGATCCTCAAAATAGGCATATTTTTGGGAGATGACCTCTTCGTTAGACGTGATTCGTTTTTCGCCGAGCCACTTTTTCAAGTTTGCAAATAAAATTACTCACTGGAGCCCAGATGTGGTTGTTGTAGTAATTAGAACCTTAATTCTAGAATTTTCGCCATCGAAACTGCGCATGTGTGACCCTTGTATAATCTTGATGGAACGGAATCTTTTTCTTTGACAGATGAGGACTTTTTTTCTTGATTTCTCCGTTCAACCGGTGTAATAACGATGCATAGTACCCTTCATTTATTGCTGTTCCTTTCTGCAACTAATCAATGTAGATGATTCCGTGCATCCCAAAAATACCGAGATCATCACCTTGTCTGCTGATTTCACCGCCTTTGCCTTCTTTGGAGCCTTTAAAAACCTACTATTTCGACTATACTTTTGTGTCTGGAGTGTACCAGTATATCAATGTTTCATTCACAGTTATGCATCAACGCAGGACCTCTTCAGGATTGCGACGGGAAAGTGCCCAACCAGCTTCCGTATCGATCACACGATTGCATTTATTCTCCATTGAGAGCAAACGCGGCACCCGTCTTGCCGAGACCTTTGTCAGACCTAAGTTTCGGTGCAAAATTGAGAACACTGTACCTTGTAATATGCCTGTGGCCTCTACTATTTCGCGAACTTTGATAGGTCGATCGCTCAAAACCATATCCTGGTTTTGTCAGTCATTTCAGAGGAGGTTACTTCTACTGGACGTACGGAAAGATTTTCATCATTGTTGCATACCCGGCCACATTCTAATTCATTTATCTTATTGTAAACTGTTGCAAACTCAGGGGCAGATGTGTTATGAACTTCATCCAACTGGGCTTTTATCTCTTTAGGTGTTATACCTTTTGAATAAATGTGTTTAAACACCGCACGAAACTCGTTTTTTCCCCCTCTTTCTAAAGAAGCACAAGATTGTTGATTCAGTCGCCTATGGCAATGAAACCACGTGATGGATATAGATGAAACTTTAACTGACATTTAGTAATAGACGACGGTTACTAAATACCAACTTTTTTCAATGCTATGAGTGTAATTTTTACTTTCTCTATACGCACTATGTACATTGCACTCCACCCAAAAATTCGATACGTAGATTTCACCAGAAATATAAGTTTTGGGGTCCCCAAAATCCAAAAAAAAGCATTTTCACAAAAAGGTCCATGTTTGTGCGTGTGTGTATTTGTGTGTGTCCGGTGTCCGTGTGTCTGTGAACACGATAACTCAAAAACGAAAAGTCGGTAAAATTCCAAACTTGGTATTTAAGTTCAGTATCTTCCAGGGATGCGACACGAAGATTTTGAGAAAAATCCCCCCCACCCCAGCTACCCTTTACATGAAACTTTTTTCGAAACTTTTGATTTTCTCAAAAATGGTTCTAACAACTGTGATTAAAATTTTGTATATTAAAGATATTTACCTGACAAATAAAATGTTAATCTTGAATTTTCTGGGAATAGCCTCTGAAGAGTAGTTTATTGTGGATGAATTTTACTTAATTTTGAATAACTGCTAAACCGTAAGAGATGGAAAAAAGCTTACTACACAAAAAATGTAGAGCACGTTAAAACACACAATTTATGTTATATACATTTTTTCTTGGAGTTCGTCGTTTTTGAGACATTCCTTTTTTTGGTTTCTGCTATGAAAAACCTATAATTTTCTCATACAGGAACTTGTCAACTGCTGTCCATATAAACAAAGGAACTTCATTGACATAGCAACCAGCTTTTGACTATCTTTTGGTAGTCCCTTATTTCGCTTTTACTTACAAGGCAGCAAGTAATAAAACTATTTCTGCTAATTTTTTTTGATTAGCATAAAGTAAATAGAAGTATAAGCTTTTTAAGAATAATTTTTTGCAGGGATATAGAGAAAGTCATGTGAATGGTACACATCAGATTTTTTTATTTTCTCAGGCCTTTTTGAACGTCCCTAATATGATAATATGTAGAAGTAAAGCAGTTAATGTTTAGCTATCGATTGCAGAATCCGCTGATATATCCTGGGGCAAGGCAGATGTTTCGAACGCTAAAACAACCTGGAGGTACAGATAACAAAATCCTCTTATAGTAGAATATAATAATACTGCAGTATTATTCTTATCGAAGGGGAAATGCTTCTGTCACACTCATATAAACTACTGCCTGCAGATAATATACCTATTCTCATTTATGCTTCACTGCTATTATCGTCGAGTATATTAACAGACTTAATATTTCATAGACGTTTTGAATTGCTCATAGATAAGCATACTAGCGCTTAAACCTACATATTTCATGGTATAATGTTTTGAAAAATATGAAAGTGGCTTTATTCTGGACTGTTTTGCCTTTAATTGGAATGCGCATATTTTGGCAGCGTTTGCGATTTATTCCTTCTCATAGATATGGCTAAAACGGCGTGATAAGCGTTACAAAATCTAATCTAAAAATGTATATCCTTCAGAATGATTTCTTTTAGAGCAGCCAGCGACAATAATGGGAGTACTCTGAGGACCTTTTATACCTGTGCATCCCCTTTAGGTTTACAAGACTAAATAAGATGTTATAAATTAAAAATCTTATGTGTTCCATTAACGTACTTTCTCTACCTGTTTTACAAACAAACTATTCTTACAAAAGAGTATTCTTTCATCTACATCATGTTAATCGAGACAAACGTTAGTAACAATTTTCTTATTACTTATCTAGCACCTATGTACAATGTACATGGTAGAGAATGTATTGAACTCTACCTAAAAATAAATACACCTGTATAAAACAAAAAAACACGTGTATAAAAACAAAACACAATTTTTAGAAAAAGCTGCGTATGTGTGTGCGTGTCCGTGTGTCAGTGAAGAATAACTCAAAAACGAAAAGTAGATAAAACAGCAAACTTGATATTTAAGTTTAGTATCTTTCAAGGATGCAACATGATGATTTTGAAGAAAATTCCCCCACCCCAAACTATTCTTTAAATGGAAAAAAATCAAAAATTTGATTTTCTCAAAAATTGCTAACAATTTTGATTAAATACCGTAGATGAAAGATGGTTGCATGGCAAAAAAAAATGTATATCTTTAATTTTCTGGGAAGAACCTCTAAAGATCTTTTCATTCTGGATAACTTATGTATAAGTGGTAAACCGTAAGAACTTATTGAACGTAAAAACTTACTACATAGAAAATGAAGATCTCGTTAAAAGACACAGTTTGTCATATCCTTTTTTTTTTTTTTTTCGCGGAATTGGCTATTTCCGAGGTTTTCCTTGTTATTAGTTTCAGTTTTAAAATACTTGAAAGTTTTCTCATCTGAAATTTGTTCAAATCTCGCTTACGAACGATAAGGTTTCATTCGGTGTTTTTCCTTATCCTGAGAAGACGAATGTCGAGTAACTTTTAAGTTTCATAAACCCCGAGATAATTTGAGCACCATTCAACCATTTAATTCATCGTCCAATATGACCAACCAAGTTAAAGGACGTTAAGCCCTAAACACCAAAAACGAATTTAGTCACATAGATACAGCTTTTAAAAGATGTCACAATTTCTTTAGCGTAGAGTATTCCCTTATTTTGCTTCTATTGATAAGGAAGTAATTAATTCGACCATTTTTGCTGTTTTCTGTTTATCTTAATTAGCACAAAGTAGAAAGAAGGAACAGCTTTTGTAAGAATAGCCAGTTGCCGAATAGCTAGAGAAAGTCATGTGAATTGAACACATCAGATTTTTACTTGCTTCCTTCTATTAAAAAGGGAATTATGGGGATACTCCGGGATAACAGTGATTGTCAAATCTTTTAAAAACCGGTCACTATGTGATCAATTGAAGTTCGATTCGCTTTGCACGGCCAGCAGTAAAAACAAAAGAGAGATAAAATAATAGGTGACTTATCATTTGAAAAAACGTACTTACTTTGAAATTGAAATCTATAACAATAAATGTCTCGGAAACAGTCAATTCTACAAAAATGTATGACACGTGTGTTTACACGAGTGCAGTAGGTTGTTGCCTCTCTCTTCATCCAGAATGATGAGGTCTTCAGAGGATATTCCTATAAAATTCAAGTTATACATTTCGTTTGTCAGGAAATATCTTTAAAAATGACATTTTAATCCAACTGGTTAGAGCCATTTTTGAGAAAATAAATATTTTGAAAAATGTTTCAATAAAGACAAGTTTGTGTGGAGAATTTTCTTGAAAATCAAGTTGCATATTTGGAAGATACTGAACTTAAATACTCAAAGGCGGACACGCCTTTTTTTGTACTCAGGGGACCTCAAAATATATATATTTCGGTGAAATCTCGTACCGAAGTTTTGGGTGGAATACAATACCTTCTCTATACACTAAATACATAGTACGCGTAGAGAAATTAAAAGGTATTAATGAAAAATAGCCATTCTTTAAAATATTTAATTTTTACCTCACTGATGTTACGAATTTTTAAAATTCTCGTTTTCTTATTTCTCATGATATAATAGCATAGCCAGGAGAAGTACAATTATCTGAAAAGTTACGTTTTTGGATTAGGTAGTTACCAGAGCACTGAGCACTGCTTCCGGATCTTCCTTTATGCGGCTTCACCGTTATTTAAAATCACCAAGTTTGATTAGTGGCTGGAGAAATAGATCCGACTCCTTTAGTTGAGCAGAATTTCTCATTTATACTTTTGCTTCCTCTACCACGGACATGAGAGAGAGAGAGAGAGAGAGAGAGAGAGAGAGAGAGAGAGAGAGAGAGAGAGAGAGCCACTATAATGAGCCGTATGCCAAGTTGTTAATGATTTACTAAAACAGCTCCTCCCACATTCATGGCACCTGATCTAACTAGACAGTTGATATCTTTCTTCTCCAGTGGCGGAAGTGCAGCAGAGAAGATTAGGGTCCAAGGAGTTTTAGATTCGTTGAGAAAAAAAATCTGATGGGTTACACTCACATGACTTTCTCTAGTTGCTCTTCAAACACACTTCTTACAAAAAGTTCTTCTTCTTTCTACAATGCTAATCGAGATAAACATAAGCAGAATGTTCTTATTCCTTAGTTCCTTATAAGTAGAAGGGAATTAAAGAATGCGCTGCTAAAGTGACAGTCAAATGTTTTAAAAGCTCTCGTCCTGCGACTGTCATTGCAAATCGCTTCTTTGCTTGGCCTGGAGTAGAACAAAAGAAGAACGGATACTTGACAGAGTTAGAACCAATAACGAGGAAGATCTCGGAAACGGTTACCTCCACAACAAAAAAGTAAAGGACATAAATTGTGTTTTGACGAGATCTACATTTTTTTCTGCAGTAAGTTTTTGTTTATCTCTTACGGTTTAGCAGTTAAGCAAAATTCGGCAAAATTCATCCAGAATACAGAGCTCTTCAGAAAATTCAAGATACTCATTTTATTTGGAATGTAAATATCTTTATTATACAGGATTTTAATCAAAATCATTAGAGCCATTTTTTAGAAAATCAAAATTTTCGAAAATTGTTCCATTTAAAGGGTAGTTTGAGGGACGGATTTTCTTGAAAATGTTCGTGTCGCATCCTTGGAAGATACCAAACCTAAATACCAAATTTGGTAGTTAACGGTCTTTTCGTTTTTGAACTATACTGTCTGGACACCCACACCCACACACGCATACGGACCTTTTCTCGAAATGCCTAATTCTGACTCAGGGGACCGCAAAACATACATTTCTGGTGAAATCTCGACATCGAATTTCTGGGGGGAATATAATACATTTTACATACGGGGCCAGAGAAAGTAAAAAGCGTCTGATGTATTGCATTCATATGATTTTCTCCAAAAGTTTCTGAAACAAATGTATACAAAAGATTATTCTTTTATCTACATCATGCTAATCGAGATAAACATTAACAGAATTAGGTCTTATTACTTGCTCCTTTGTTAGTAGAGGGATAAGGCTAAATTTCGGTTGCTTTATGAAACAATTTTCTTTGCTTATTATTAGTAAACAAAACAGAAATGGAAAGAACATGATTTCCCGTTTGAGTAAAGTTTAAGTAGCTTAAAAGTAAAACCAGTTTCGCTGAATACCTCGGAAACTCTTAACTCTGCAACAAAATTGTATACGACCTAAATTGTGTGTTTTAACAATATCTGCATTTTTTGCGCAATAATATTTTGTCAATCTCTTACGGTTTGCCAATTATACAAGGTTATACAAATGTCATCTAGAATAAATAGGTTCTCTGAGGCTATTCCCAAAACTTCAAGATGTACGTTTTGTTTTCATGAAATATATATAAAGCATATGGTATTTTAATCAAAATCATTAGAATCATTTTTGAGAAAATCAAAATTTTCGAAAGCTGTTCAATGTAAAGTGTAGTGTGGAGTAGAAAGATTTTCCTGAAAATCTTCCTGTCGCATGCTCGTAAGACACGAACTTAAAATACCAAGTATGGTATTTAACCGACATATGATATATCCACCATGTATATTGTACATACGTGCTAGAAAAAGTAATACTCAATTTATTTTAATCGATTGTTCTTCCGTCGATTGGAAAGATAGAATCGAATGAAAACATGTCTTAGTTGACAATAGGGGATGCTATCTCAAAAGAAGCTGAAAACGTCGTGCTTTTTATCGGGAAAATTCGATTGTATAGAAAACGTCATGATCTATTTGCATCTATCGATTTCATAGTTCAGATGGGAGACAAGCGGCACGAAAAATCGAAAACTGGTATTTCGAATCCTGAAGATAAAATTGAATTGTTTATTCGGATTCTACTTTTCCAAAAAACATTTCGTATTTTAATTTTTAATCGGAGTTTTGCAAGAAAATCAGCATAAAGACGATTGGTAACAATTTATAGGTGTGAAATTGGAATATTTTTGTAATGTTTTTCTGGTTTGACGTTTTATGTATATGACATTTATATATATATATATATAAAAGAAAGTCGTGTTAGTTACACTATTTATAACTCAAGAACGGCTGAACCGATTTGGCTGAAAATCGGTGGGGAGGTAGCTGAGAACCAGGAGAAGGACAAAGAATACTTTTTATCCCGTTTCCATGGGACGTGACATAAAACGTGGTATAAGAAAACGCACCGTTGTCTATGGTGTTTGTTTCGAATTTCTATTAGCTTATTATGCCGATATTATCATTAACAATGCCGCGACCAAGACTATCGAATCTTTCCCGACAAAGCCGTAATGCAACTAGGATTCGAAACATTGCGAATGAAATTGCACGTGAAGAGCAACTATCCAATTAAATTTTGAAACTCGAATGTGCCTGGCTTACCACCGCACATTTTACGACTAAAGGTTGGCTCCGTAGTAATCATGCTTCGAAACATAAACCAACCAAAACTGTGCAACGGAAGGCGTTTGGTGGTAAGTAAATTGATGAACAATGTGATTTACGTGACGATACTCAAAAGAAAATTCGAAGGTGAGGAAGTTCTCATTCCGAGGATCCCGATGATCCCAACCGATTTTCCATTTAAGTTTAAACGACTCCAATTTCCGACCCGTCTTGCATTCGCCATGACCATTAACCAATCCTTGAAAATTTGTGGTCTGAATCTAGAAAATCCATGTTTTTCCCATGGTCAATTATGTGTGGCATGTTCACGGGTCGGAAGACCATCTGCGTTATTTGTTCTTGCGCCTGATAATAAAACAAGAAATGTCGTCTATCACAAGATGCTTCACTGAAGAGTGCAGCCCATGCACCAAAATACACGGCCAATAAATAATCATTAAATACTTGATTTTTTTATATTTATATTTATTATCCTAATAAAAAATTGAACTTAATAAAATCCAAAATCTGCTAATTTATTGCTTCTAAGGCGGAAGAAAATTCGCCAGGTCAGCTAGTATATCAGTACTATGCTTAGCGTGATGGTAGCGCGGCTGCCTGCCAAGCGGGAGACCTGGGTTCGATACCGGCCAGGAGATTTTTTCCTACTTGATGGAGAAGTAGCGGCTCCAGATCATGAGGACCGCATTAACTGGCCAGGAGGGGGGTTCAAGGCTCTGGCCACATTACCCTCCAATACTGCACGTCTGTCGTGGACCGAGAAGGGAGAGTAGCGGCCGGGCAATAGGCCAAGGTTCCTTGTAAGCTTTCGTGCCATGGAGTTATTATATAATAGAATATCTCAAAGAACATTTATATGGAGTGGTTGTTGAAATTAGCTGGTAAGCATTGTTCTGTTTATCATTTCATTTGAAAGAAACAAAGGACAATACACCAAAAGCTATTGACATAAAGCAAGATTATAGGGCTGCGGAAATGTTTGTTGAAGCTATCTTTTTTGGGGTCGTCCAGTTGATCTCCACTCTCTAGGTTTGTAACAAAAGTATTTGGCATTCTTTCAGCTCGCATGCGGTGGAGATGTTCAATGTATTCGTTTGTATTTTATTCTATTTCTTCTATTAGTAGTTTTACTTTCAAGTTTTCTCTGATTGTCTTAGTTCTATGTGCTCCTATCTTGTACATAATTGACTGATCGTAAAAACCTCATTTCAGCTGCCTGTATCCTACTTCTATCCTTTTACTTTCGCTGCATAGCACATAGCATTGTACTCCACCTAAACATTTGATACCGAGATTTGATTGGAAGTACACGTTTTAGGGTCATCTGTATAAAAAAAAAAAAAAAAAAAAAAAAAAAAAAAACAGCATGTCTATGTTCGTGATAACTCAAAAGGAAAAGTCGGCTATATATTTAAGTTCATCACTCTCCAAGTTTGGGAAATGAAGATTTTTGAGAAAATCCATCCACTTCAAACTACCCTGTACAGGTACAATATTTCGAAAATTTTGATTTTTTCAAAAATGATTTTAGCCGTATCTATGTTAAAGATGCTTTTATGTATATATCTGTATTTTGAATTTTTGGGGAATAGTTTCTGAACTCCACATACTGAATGGCTTATTTATAACTGGTAAGTGTAAGAGATGGAAAAAAATTATTACATAAAATATGTCGAACTTGTTAAAACAGAATTTATATTATATACAATACAATTTATATGGAGTTAACACTTCTGAAATGTCCTCTGTCTTTTTTTCGTGGAGTTGATCGTTTTTCAGATATTCCTTGTTATTAGCTTCGACTTTAAAAATGTATACTTTTCTCATACAGGAATTTGCCAACTCCTGTCCATACAAACAAAGAAACTTCAGCCACATAGCAACCAGCTTTTGTTTATCGATTTAACCTATGGTGTACGCTTATTTTCCTTCTACATATAAGGAAGAAAGTAATACGAAACTTTTTGCTAATTTATCCCGATTAGTATGAAGTAAATAAAAGAATAAGCTTTTTAGCAACAAATTGTTGCAGAGATGTAGAGAAAGTCATGTGAATGGAACACATCAGAATTTTTTTTCACAGTTGATCTATCACTTCCATAATTTATTTCTATTACAGCCATAAAGTATGGTATTTCTCTCCTTACCTAGTTCTTAAAGGTTTCTTTGATAGTTATAAACAGTTGCTTCTAGAGACTAATGAGAATTTTTGTTTTACATGGCGGGTTTCCAGCCCTGCGCGAAACCATCAATTTGGAAGACCAGGAGTTCTCTCTCTAAACGGACTGATTCCACTACAGCTAAGGAATCCCGGCTTGTTCATCTATTGGTCCGCAGGTGGTATGTTATTTCCTAACTAGCCTGGGTCTACGATTCCTTGCGATCGACACTTGTGGGGTGTCGTCTGCTGTCAGGGGCTCTTCAGGTTGTTGACCAATTATAGTGTAAGAATGTATAACCGTCAGAGAGATCATGTCATAGGCGTTGCAACACCTACAGGTTCAGTGGAAATTTACGCGAGTGTTCTCATGTATGACTGATCTGATTGCTTGATTTCATTCTGTAAAAAGTTCGGTTGTGTTATACCAGTGAAACCGTAACGTTTATAATCGTTACTACCTTTTATTTATCGCGAACATTGCTCTTGTACTCATTCTAGAACTAGCAAGAGTGACACTGTGATTTAAACATGTCTTACAGCCGTGAGCAACGAGTTGAGGTTAGGTTTAGTGAAGTATATACCAAATCTTAAAAGGAATAGAAGAGATAACTAGCGAAAAATGGAGAAAAGTAGTCAACTTACGAGAAGTGCGATAGAAAATGCATGAAAAGAAGGCTTTAGAGAAAGCAGTGGAACGTGTGCCGCTGCAAACAGACAGATAGTAAATATGGCAACAGTATACTGAAACGGTGTCAGGAGGAAAGTCAATCACAAGGTAATTTTTCACCAATTATAGTGCTGTAGTGTACCGGAGGAGATTCCGCATCTCAGTCAGGGATAGGTTTTTTGTACAACAGTTCTCGAGAAGAGAGGATGAGATGAGAGCAATTATAGAGGTCAGCCGGAAACCATACTGCGACAGGGAGCCATCGTGGAGAGTCTCAAATAATTTCCAAACAGTACTTCATCTCGAAGCGGTAAGGGCTAGAAGCAGTATCTCAGGTCTGAATAAACGCCCCTGAGAATATCGACGACCCCCAGAAACCTACCGCCGAGAGCTGAGTTTCCAAAGCGCAATCATCTCTACAATGTCACCATTTCAGTCCTTGCCGACACTTGCAATCCTGAAAGAAAGAAAAGACGGATGAAATGGAGGGACGGGACATTCAGGAGAATGAAGAATCCTTCCATACGATTCAGGAACCCCCCCCGAAAAACCAATGGGTTAGAGAGGGCGCCCGCGGGGAAACGATCAACCGATCTCACGAATTTCAATCCCAGACGAAACGCCTAAGCCACCTGCTCGGTACCCCCGATCTATGTCTGCTACGGAAAAATGATTCTACGATTATAATTAAAATACTATATGTTTAAAGAATTCACATGACAAATATAGTTAATTTCAATTTTCAAAAAATTTCCTGTGAAATTTCTTTCATTTGGAAGAACTTTAAACTCCCATTGGTCGCTAGAGGCCTGAGGGACCTCTAGCATTATTTAAATATTATAATTACTTTCTTACTTTCTCTTCATAATTCACACAGTGTATAGAGAAGATATTATATTTCAGCAAAAATCGATACTGAGATTTCACTGGGAATATGTTTTGAGGTCTCCTGAGTCCGAAAAAAAGCCTCTTTTAGAAAAGGTCCATATGTGCCTGTATCTGTGGGCAGCATGGCTTAAAAACGAAAACACCGTTAAAAACAAACTTGGTAGTTATGCTTAGTGTCTCTGAAGATTGCTACGCGAAGATTTAAAAGTAAATACGCTCATAGAGAAATGTTTGAATATTGTACTTTTCTCAAAAATGACTAACGATTTTGATTAAGGTACGATATATTAAAGACGTAAACATCACAAACAAAATGTATATTTTTAGTTTTCTAGGAATAGCCTCTGAAGACCTCTTTATTCAGAGACGTTTTGCACAATGGTTAAACTGCAAGGGTTCGAGAAAATCTTACCACACAAAATATGTAGATCCCATTAAAACACATCATTTATGTCATATGCGTTTTTCTTAGAAACAATTTTTTCGAGATATTCCTTTTTATTGGTTTGAAATTTTAAATGACTAACTTTTCTCATACGAGACCATACAAAGAGAACTGACTTCAATTGTTTCACATGGCAACTGGCTTTTAAAAATGTGAGTATCTCTTTAGCCTATTTATTCCCTTATTTCTCTTCTATCAATAAAGAAGCAAGTAAGGAAACCATTTTTACTAACGATTATCTCAGTTAGCATGCTGTAAATTAAAGAATATTTTTGTAAGAATAGTTAGTATATGGAACAGCTAGACAAAGTTATGTGAATGGAACTCATCAGATTTGTTTTTGATGGCATGTAACAAATGACAGCACACGATGGTATCACCAACTTGCCTTACCAACACCATCTATTTTGAAAGACAAATACTTATTTAACCGCCTTCGTAGCCTTATTTTCTTCTGTGCCTGCAATTTTGTTTTATATTCATCAGGCTTATCTATAGTGATATCATGGTAAACAAGCAGGAAGATATAAATATTTTGCAACCATGAGTTAAAGAAGCCGACTTCGTTATAAATTAAGATGAAACAGCGCAAATGGTGTAGAGGAGAGGAGAAAAATATCGAAGACAGACATACCAAAGATCCAAGACGAACCACTGAGAATAAGCAAGAAATTCAAATACTTAGGCTTATACATACAGGAAAGAACTTCACCCGTTATCAGAGCAAAGTGCAACATCAAAAACATCACATCACTGAAATTAGAAACAGCTATCAAACTTTTAGAAACGACACCCGTACCAATCGCTTTTTATGGAATTGCACTGATATGGGACAAACTAAAACCCAGTGTCATGGAAACAATTGAAAATGTTAAAACTAGATTTATAAATAAGGCAATAGGGAAAAGCAAGCATGCACCAAACAGGCTGGCAAATGTACTAGCAATAGAAACATTCTTAGAATATATAAGCGTCAAGACACCACTACCAAATATAGGAACGTATAATGAAGCAGTAAGAAGAAAGAAACAGAAGCAGAAAGAGATAGATACCAAAAGCTTCGGTATGAATGCCATGATAAACATCACCAAATGCAGAGAGACAGTCAGAGATACACAGCTTTCACCACTTAATTTGTACAAATAAAATTTACCATCAAGCTCAAGAACAATATGTGGGCAAAATGTTAACTATACCAGTTCAGCGAGAGTAAAAGTTTGATGTGTTCCATTCACTTAGCTTCCTCTAGTTGTTCCAATTACTAACTATTCTTACAGTGTGTGCGCGTGCGCGTGAGTGTGTGTGCGTGCGTGCGCATATATTATGTGGGCAAAAATTTTAACTATATCACGTCAACAAGTGTAAAAGTTTGATGTGTTCCGTTCACATATCTTCCTCTAGCTGTTTCAAATACAAACTATGTTTACAAATGATTATTCTTTTATCTATATAATGCTAATCGAGATAAACATTAGCAGGAGTAGTCTCATTATTTACTTCATTGCAAATAGACAAAAACAGAGTAAGTACTGGAAATTTTAAAACCAGTTACAAGGAATATCTTTGAAACTGTAAAGATAACCACATTTTTTGGAGAAGTATGTTTTTATACACATCTTACAGTTTACCAATAATCAAAATTTAACAGAATGATGCTTCAGAGGCTATTCCCAGAAATTTCAAGATACACAAGTGGCTATCAGGTCCCTGCAAATGCCATATGGTGAACTGCTACATTGGAAGATACACATGAAATTAGTTTTGTAAAGATGATTCTGGCCTTGGGAGGTCCTATAGGTTGTTAAAAATAAAACTGTTGTGATCAGGACTTTAGTAGAGCATGGTACAAGCAAAATGCTTGGTCGTAAAACAGCTACGAAAACTTAAATTAATTTAGTGTCACTTTTATGCCTTACATGAAAATTCAGAAGTGCATATTTTCAAATATTAAGGCTATAAAATAAACGTAATAAATCTGTGAACAAATGATCAAATCTCAAGCCTTATAAAAGTCATATTTCCGTAAAAAAATAGAAGGGAAATTGGGAAACACATTATACTAAACCGATAGTCAAATCTTTTAACAGCTGGTTGCTATGTGAAACAACTGAGATTCGGTTCGCTTTGAAACCAATAATAAGGAATGTTTCGAAAACGGTCAACACTACAAGAAAAAGGTATGTTACATAAATTATGCCTTTAAACGGGATGTACTTTTTTGTGTTTAGGTTTTTGATGTCTTACGGTTTAACTGTTATGCAAAAATCTGCATAGCTCATCCAGTATAAAGAGGTCTTCAGAGGCTATTTTCAGAAAATTCAGGCTATACATTTTGTTTGTGATGTAAATAGCTTTTTATACGGCATTTTAACCAAAATCGTGAACCATTTTTGTGAAAAGCACTTTCAAAACATGTTCAATGTAAAGGGTACTTTGTGGTGGGGGGATCTTCATAAAAATCTTCATGTCGCATCCTTTGAAGATACTAATCGTAAATACCAAATGTGGTATTTAACGATTTTTTCGTTTTCGAGCTGTGCTGTCCACACACACACACACACACACACACACACACACACACACACACACACACACACACACTCTCTCTCTCTCTCTCTCTGACAAGCGTTTTTCTTTATTTTTTCCAAATATGTTTTTTTCGGATTCAGGATGCCTAAACTATTTCTGGTGAAATCTCGAAATCGAATTTTTTATCCAATACCTTCTCTAGCTACTCTTGTAAATTCTATATACATGATGCTAGAGATAATAAAAAACGGACATGCACCCTAAATGAACTTAAATAAAGTAAATAAATAGTAAAAACGTTGTGCCTGTATTTTGAATGCTGATTCGAGCACACAATGATTTAAATAAATATTGAACAAGTGCTTCAAAATCTGAAAAGGAGGTTAGATAAACTCGGTTTCTTTGGCTGAACGGACAGGTATAGGATTCATAGCAAACGTGATTATGTGGTTCTTCTAATATGGAATGACTAGGTTTTACCCTCAGTTTCATCCGCGTGATATCCGTTTACACTGTATCAGTATTACACGTATCGGTTTCATAAACCGCACACAAAACAATATACCAATCAATCACACTTTCGAGGGTGATTGAAAAGTAATGCCTCCTTATTACTTTCTATACTTAGTGCATAGTGCATAGACAGAGAAGCTATTGCATTCCATTCAAAAATTCCATAACGAGATTTCACTCTAAAATACACGTTTTAGGGTCCCTGTATTAAAAATCCGATGTGTTTCATTCACATGACTTCCTCTAGCTGTTCAACAAAAACTTTATTCTAAAGTTACTGTCTAATCCAGATAAACATCACCAAAATGCTTGTTTTTATTTTCTTCTTTCTAAGCAGAAGGAAAATAAGGGAATGTACAGGCTAAAGGGTAAGTCAAGTCTTTTAAAAGATGACGCTATGTGAAGCAACTGGAATTCGGCTCTCTTTGTATGCTAGGAGTAAATAAAACAGAGACGAAAAGAATGATGGCATCCGTTTGAGAAATGTTTGTCTTAAAACTGAAACCAATAACTTTGGATATATTGAAAACGATTGACTTTATAAGAAAGTGTATATGATATAAATTGTGTGTTTTAAAGAGATCTACATTTTATGTATAGTAAGTTTACTAGTTATGCAAAATTCATCCAGAATGAAAAGATCTTCAGGGGATATTCTCAGAAAATCGAATATATACCTTTTGTTTATCTTAAAATATCTTAAACATATGAACCTTTAATCAAAATCGTTTGACATTTTTTTACAAAATCAAATATTTCGAAAAATGTTCTTTGTAAAATGTAGCTGGGAGTGGGATAACATTTTGAAATTCTTCGTATCGCATCCTTGGAAGATACTGAACTTAAATACCAAGTGTGGTACTTAACTGACTTTTCATTTTTGAGTTAAGCTGCCCCCCCCCATCGCACACACACACACAGAGGCACATATATACATAGACACACACGGACATGTTTGTAAAAATGGTTGACATGTATTTTCGGTGAAATTTCGGTATCTAATTTTTGGGTGCAATGCAATACCTTTTCTATCCACTGTGTACATAGTTCATACGTGCTAGAGAAACACATTGAGCACAATAACTCAAAAACGAAAAATTGACAAAATACCACACTTGGT
This sequence comes from Hymenopus coronatus, assembly GCA_030762935.1. Taxonomy (NCBI): domain Eukaryota; kingdom Metazoa; phylum Arthropoda; class Insecta; order Mantodea; family Hymenopodidae; genus Hymenopus; species Hymenopus coronatus. Next base: position 129,332,852 of record CM060895.1, read on the forward strand.
ATTTAATGCGCCACGAAGGTTTTAAGAAAAATCTCTCGCACCAAGCTACCCTTTACAACAAATAATTCGATTTTTTTTCCTTTCATAAATGGTTTGAATGGTTTTGATTAAATTACTGTATATTAAAATTATTTACATCAGATATAAATGTATATTTTGCATTTTGTGGAAATATCGTCTGAAGATCTCTTCATTCTGGATGACTTTTGCATAACTGGTAAACTCTAAGAGAGAGACAAAAAATTACTGCCCCAAAACATGTGTATGTAATTAAAACACACAATATTTCATAAACACTTTTTTCATGCAGTTGAACATTTCCAAGATATTCTTGTTATTGGTTTCAGTTTGTCATACAGGAATTTGTCAACTCCGGGGCATGTAGAGAAACGAATTTTAAGCACATAGCAATAAATGTTTGAATATCGCTTTAGCCTAGTGTACTTCATTATGTCCCTTCTACTTACAAGGAAGCAAATAACATAATTTCTGCTAAGGTTTATTTAGATTAGCAGGAAGAATAAGGTTCTTAATAATAATTTGTTATAGACACTTGGAGAAAGTTACGTGAATGGAACACATCAAAATATTTTTGTTTTTATTTCTTCTACACGTAATATGTACATAGTAACTAGGTGGAGAAGGTACTGTATTCCACCCAAAAATTCTATGTCGAGATTTTACAGAAATATATGTTTGAGGTCCTCTTGTCTCAAAAAAGATATTATTAGAGGGGGAAAAAAGAAGAAAGGTCTGCGCCCGCACGTGTGTGCAAGTATACGTATGTCTGTGAACACGATAACTCAAAAACGAAAAGTTGGTGAAATACCAAACTTGGTATTTAAGTTTAGTATCTTCCATGGATGCGACATGAAGATTTTTAAAAGTATGCCCCACCCTTTACGTGGGAAAAATGTCGAAAATTTTGAATTCCTCAAAAATGGTTCTAACGATTTTGATTAAAAGGTGTATGTGTATGTATATATGTAATGTATATGTTAAAGATATTTATATTGCAAATAAAATGTATATCTTGAATTTTCTAGGAATAGCCTCTAAAGACCTTTTTATTCTGAATGAATTTTGCTAAATATTGCGTAACTGGTAAACCGTAAGAGATAGACAAAAACTTACTACACTAAAAATGTAGATCACGTTAAAACACATAACCTGTTCCATACTTTATTTTCGCGGAAATGATCGTTTCTGAGATATTCCTTGTTATTTCTTTCAGATTTAAAATATACTTTTCTCAAACGGAAAGTTTTAAACTCTTGACTCAGCATAGAAACGGATTTCAACCACATGGCAACCGGCTTTCAAAAGATTTGACTACGATTTAGCCTAGTATACTCCCCTATTGTCGCTTCTACTTACAAGGAAGCAAGTGATTGAGACAATTTCTGCTAACGTTTATCTGGATGTATAGAAAGTCATGTGAATGGAACACATCAGATTTTTATTTTCTCTTGCCCCGTATGTACAATTACATAGGGATAGCGAAGTATTGCATTCTACCCAAAATTTCGATGTCGAGATTTCACCGGAAATATATGTTTTAGGACCCCCTGAATCCAAAAAATGCATTTCCAAAAGAAGGTCCGTGTGTGTGTGTGTGTGTGTGTGTGTGTGTGTGTGTGTGTGTGTGTGTGTGTGTCTATGAACACGATAACTCAAAAACGAAAAGTAGCTAAAATACCAAACTGGGTATTTAAGTTCAGTATCTTCCAGAGATACGACACGAAGATTTTGAGAAAAATCCCCCCACCCCAAACTACCTTTACATGGAACTTTTTTCGAAAATTTTTATTTTCTTAAAAATGGCTCTAACGATTTTGATTAAAATATCATATGTTAAAGATATTTAGCTGGCAAATAAAATGTATATCTTGAATTTTCTGGGAATTGCTTCTAAAGACCTGTTTATTCTGGATGAATTTTGCTTAATTTGACATAACTAATAAACCGTAAGAGATAGACAAAAACTTACTGTACAAAAAATGTAGGCCTTGTTAAAATATACAATTTACGTCATATGCATTTTTTTCGTGGAGCTTACCGTTTTCGAGGTATTTATTGTTATTAGTTTCAGTTGTGAAGTACTTTTCTCAGACGGGAGTGTCTTTTTTCTTTTGTTCTGCTCCTGGCCAAGAAAAGAAGGAAGCCATTTGTTATGACAATCGCATAACGACAGTTTTTAAAACATTTGACTATCGATTTAGCCTACTGTATTCCCTTATTTTCTTCCTACTTATAAGGAACAAAGTAATAAGAACATTGTGCTGAATACCTCGATTAACAAGGTGCAGAAAGAAGAATAATCTTATGTAAGAAGTTTGTGGAACGGCTAGAGAAAGTCATTTGAGTGTAACACATAAGATTTTTTATCAAATTTCACCGTCGTCTTGCCTTGAGGATTCACCATAGCAACCGTCACAGCGAAATGAAATATCTGCACAACGCCTTGGGGAACACTAATATAACACTTGACGTCAGAGAAAGGTTGACAGCTCCTGATGTAAACAGTAACTTTCTGTTTACGTTTCGAAACTTTTTAAAAGACTCAGTGTGACAGTCTGATGTCATGAATAATGGTCATTTTCAAAATAGAAACGTGGCTGAATTCTACCGGCTGGCAGTCCAGAGTCGATATAAAACCTCTATTTTTGTGCCTCATCTGCCATGACCATGAAAATAAAACTGGGTTCCTGGCGACGCTTCTTATGAACAAGAAGAGAATTTGTGACGACAGGTTCTTGGGTCGAGCACATGCAAATGTGGACCACCCGTGTGGATGCAAGTAATGACATCTATCCGGAGCCTTTCATCCGGATCATGCTTTGATCTTTAGCCGATACTACACACTGAATTAACATACGGCGTAAATAAGAGAAAGAGTTGGGGAAAAACGATAACTTTAAAAGCAACTGCAACTTGCCGAGAAAATAAAATCTTATGTGTTGCATTCACATGACTTTCTCTACTTGTTCTGTAAAAAAAAGAGTATTCTCACAAAATATTATTCTTTTACCAACCTCTTACTAAACGAGATAAACATTAACAGAATTGGATAGCTAGAGTCAGACTGAAAAATTCAATGGCATAGTCGGCTTTTGAACCACGGATCTCCCGGTTCTTGCCAGTTACTCTTCCACTGAGCTATCATGGCAACATGCCTGAGTTTCTCAACCGACTCGCATGTTTCCCGGTAAACCACAAGGTGATCTCATGCCATGCCGGCATGTTGCCATTGTAGCTCAGTGGAAGAGCAACCGGCTAAAGATCGGGAGATCCGTGGTTTAAATCCCGGCTATGGCATTGAGTTTTTCAGTCTGACTCTACCTATCCAACTCCTGTCCTACACACGGCTTGTGTGAAAAACAATTAAACCAATTAACAGGATTGTTTACTACTTAGCTCCTTATATGTAGAAGAAAGATAGTCAAATCTTTTTAAAGCCGGACAATATGTAAACAATTGAAGTTCGATTCGCTTTGCATTTCCAGAAAAGCAAGAGATTTGACGAAAGATGACGCCGCCTGAGAAAATACCTAGTAAAATTGAAACCAATAAGAAGGAATATCTCGGAAATGAACAACTACAACAAAAATGTATATAACATAAATTGTGAATTTTAACGAGAACTACATTTATTGTACGGTACGTTTTTGTCTATCTCTTATGGTTTGCCAGTTATGCAAATTTGAGTAAAATTCATCCAGAATATAGAGGTCTTCAGAAGCTATTCCCAGAAAATTCAAGATGTACATTTTATTTGCAAATTGAAAATTACACTGTAAATGGTTTTAATATAAGGTATTTTGACCAAAATCGTTTTTGATGAAAACAGAATTTTCAAAATTGTTTCGACTTAAAGGGTAATTTAGGATGAGGGATTTTCTTGAAAGATACCAAACTTAGATGTCAAGTTTGGGATTTTGTGGTCTTACAGTTTTTACAGCATACGGACGGATCTTTTTCCAAAAATGATATTTTTGGACTCGGGGAATCTCAGAAAGTCTGCTCTTGTGGAACACTCAATATAAACAGGACATCATATTGATTTTGAATATGTCAAAGTCCTAGCTGTTTGTGCTCGTTTTTCCAACAGAATCATTAGAGAAAGTATAGAGGAAATCTTCAAAGAAAGAAGCATATTAAATCGAGACTGTGGTAAACCACCGAATATTTGGAAGATCCTCATTGCAGAGCGGTCCGGAAAAAATGGAAGTATAAGAAACATCAACCGTAGAGCCAACCAAGATTGGCCAACTACGAACCAATAAGAAACCAGGAGGCAGTTGCCACTCACCCATAAAGCCGGCCGCACAGAATGAGCAACCTGGAACGGACTTCTGCTCAAGATGCCAAGAAAGAAATATCACCGCAGACCCTTTTGTCTCTTCTGCTGTCAGCTCTCCCCCGGCATCCGTCGGTACGGAAGCCTCAGCATCGCCATGATCATCTGCATCGATGTCCACCGCCGCTGCTTCAACGGCAGCCTCCCCGGTACAGTTCCGTGGTTCGGGGGGTTCCTCGGGATCTCACTCCTGACAATCCACGCCGCCGCGTAGGCCCGTGGCCTTGTTTGAGTGTCACTAGAGTTATTTGCAATCGGGACCCAACACCACTTTTCAGACTGGAGCTGCAGGACGTGCGGACCTGGATGCTGCCTTGGCGTCAGAGCTGCCCTTATTAGAACGACTTTTGCACAGCAAAGGCACAGTTGAGGCCAGCAAAGGCACAGCCAAGAAGCCACTACGGTTGCGCCAACGCCTACACTTCTGCGTGCACTGGACACGACCTCCGCCGCCGTCGCCGGTTCTGTGCCAATGGGCAAGTCCAGTGCCCCTGCTACCCCAAGAGCAGACAACCGACACCGCAGCCAACCCGGACATCCCACCTCAGGCTAATCTTGGAGGAAGAGGTCAGAGCTCTCCTGAAGACGCCGGAGGAGCCAACTGCTGCGCCGGGGCGGTTCATGCTCATATCAGAGGGGTCGCCCACGTCATGTCCAGTAATTCCTTTAAACCATCACATTCCTCACCCTGAATCCGCCGCGGAGGCAGTCTGGGACTAGGTCAAGACTGTCTCCCGGCTCACATTCCTACTCCCCTGGCCGCTTTTTGCAGTTCAGACAATTATCACCTTAAATCCGCGGGTGCGACCATGCGATACCACCTCACCTTATTTCCTTTCTAATACCGTAGAGGGATATTTTAGTCGATATGCCCACACAAGGGAGACCAGCGTCAGTCCTGAAGGTGAATTTTTCCCCTGCACCCGAAAAAAAAAGCCCAACCGGCAGTGCCCAGAGAAGAAGTTCAACATAAGTGCACGAAACGTAGGCAAAAACCGCAAGACGCCACCAGTATTTAAAAGTGTTTTAAAATTCAAAGCAATCACACAAAATATCTCGAAAACGATTAGCTCTACAGCAAATGCTGTGTTTTGGCAATACACTATTCCCATACAATTTAAAATAAACGTTTTACTTTCCATGTAAATTTCTTTAATATACAGTAATTTAATCAAAATCGTACGTCATTTTTGGGAAAATCAACATTTCGAAAACATTTTCATCTAAAGGGTACTTTAGATGAGGGGCACACACACACACACACACACACACACACACACACACACACACACACACTCGGTCATCTTTCAAAAATTGGAAGTGCTCCATTCACATGATTTTCTCTACATCTATGTAAAAAATTATTTTTAAAAATCGTATTCTTCTATCTACTTCATGATAAAATAGAGAGACATTAGTAGAAATTGTATTTGTTACTTGCTGCTTGCTTGTAAGTAAAAGAGAAATAAGGGAATGCATTAGGCTAAAACGATAGTCAATTATTTTAACCCTGGCTGGCATGTGGTTGCACGAACGGGAAGTTTAGTATAAGAAAAACTTATTTTAAAACTGAAACCAATAACAAGGAATATCTCAGAAATGTTCAGCTCCACGAAAAAGTTGAACATGACATAAATTGTGTTTTTTAACCAGATCTACATTTTTGTAAGATTTCGGAAGCTCCTCAAAATAGACATCTGTTTGAGAGATGACCTCTTCGTTGGACGTGAATCGTTTTTCACCGAGCCAAAATTTCAAGTTTGGAAATAAAAAAACAAAAAAACACTTGGGACCAAATTTGGTGAATACGTGGATGTATTAGTTCGAACCTTAATTCTACAATTTTCGTCATCTAAACTGCGCAGGTGTGCCCTTACATTGTCTTTATGCAAGAGAATGTTTTTTTTGATGAGGGCGTTTTTTGTTTATTTATTTCTCCGTTCAACGGGTGAAATAACGATGCATAATACTCTCCATTTATATTCCTTTCTGCAAGTAATCAATCTAAATTATCCCGCATGCATCCCGAAAAACCGAGGTCATCACCTTGTCTGCAGATTTCACCACCTTTGCCTTCTTCAGTGCCAGTTTGCCTTCAAACCCCACTGTTTCGACTGTACTTTTGTCTCTGGAGTGTAGTAGTGTATCCATGTTTCATCCACAGTTATTTGTCGACGCAGAAAATCATCAGGATTGCGACGAAAAACTGCCAAACCAACTTCTGAATCGACCACACGATTGCATTTATTCTCCATTAAGAGCAAACAAGGCACTTATCTTGCCGAAACCTTTGTCAGACCAAATTTTTTTACTGCAAAATTGAGAATATTGTACCTTGTGATATGCCTTGATTTCTACTATTTTGCGAACTTTGATTCGTCGATCCTCAAAAAAATATCCTGGATTTTGTCTATTATTTCGGAGGAACTCACTTCTACTGGACGCACGGAACGATATTCACTATTTATGGATGTTCGGCCAAGTTTAAATTAATTTATTCAGTTGTAAATTGTTGCAAACCAGCAGCAGATCTACCAAGAACTTCATACAGTTTGCCTTTTATCTCTTTTGGTGTTAAGCCTTTTAAATAGAAGTATTTAATCACAATACGAGACTCGTTTTTTTTTTTTTTTCACCCCCATCTTTCAAAAGAAGCACAAAACTATTGATTCAATCGCCTATGGCAACGAAACCAGGTGATGGATATAGCTGAAACTTTAACCCTTAGTTGCCTGCATAAGATAGTACATATGCCGTTTTCCTTTCATTAAAGTTTAAATGTGGAGTTCTAATAATAGAAAATCTGATGTGTACCATTCACATGACTTTCTCTATATCCCTGCAATAAAGTATTCTTAAAAAGCTTATACTTCTATTAACTTCATGCCAATCAGTAAAACATTAGCAGAAATAGCCATATTACTTGATTCCTTGTAAGTAGGGGTGAAATAAGGGAGTACCACAGGTTAAAGTGATAATCAAAATCTGGTTGCTATGTCACTGAAGTTTCTTTGTTTGTATGGACAGCAGTTGACAAATTCCTGTATGAGAAATGTATACGTTTTTCATAGCAGAATCCAAAAATAAGGAATGTCACAAAAACGACGAATTCCACGAAAAAATGTATGTAACATAAATTGTGTGTTTTAACGTGCTCTACACCTTTTGTGCAGTAAGTTTTTGTCCATCTCTTATGGTATAGCAGTTATTCAAAATTTAGTAAAATTCATCCTGAATAAACTACTCTTCAGAGGCTATTCCCAGAAAATTCAAGATATACATTTTATTTTTCAGGTAAATATCTTTAATATACGAAATTTTAATCAAAATCGTTAGAGCCATTTTTGAGAAAATCAAAATTTTCGAAAAAAGTTCCATGTAAAGGGTAGTTGGGGGTGGGGGGATTTTTCTCAAAAGCTTTGTGTCGCATCCCTGGAAGATACAAAACTTAAATACCAAGTTTGGTATTTTACCGACTTTTAGTTTTTGAATTATCGTGTTCACAGACCCACGGACACACGGACACACACACACACACACACACACACACACACACACACACACACACACGGACCTTTTTCCGAAAATGGTTTTTTTAGATAAAGGGGACCCTAAAACATATATTTCCGGTGAAATCTCGGTATCGAATTTTTTGGTGGAGTGCAATACATTCTCTATACACTATATACATAGTGCCTATAGAGAAAGTAATGTGTTGGAATAAACCTATAAAGTTGTTATATAAAATAATAGAAAAAATATTAGTAATGACTCCTTTATTAATCTTTTTCTTCCCAATTAAAAGTTTAAATTCTTCTAAATCAGTTTTCATAATCGTGCCAAAGGCACTATCAAAAAATCTGATGTGTTCCATTCACATGACTTTCTCTACATCGCTGTAACAACTTATTGTTAAAAAGCATATTCCTCTATTTTATGATAATCGAGGTAAACTTTACTTGCTTCCTTGTAAGTAAAAGCAAAATAATGGAATACGCTAGGATAAAAATATCTTTTATAAACCCGTTGCCAGGAGTTTACAACTTTCGTGTGAAAAAAGTTAAGTATTTTAAACCTGAAAAAAATAACAAGGAATGCCTCAGAAATGGTCATTCAAACAAAAAAAAAGTCTAAGACATAAATTGAGCGTTTTAACGTGACCTACATTTTTGTGTATTAAGTTTTTGTCTATCACTTACGGTTTACCATATAGGCAAAATTCAGAAAAATTTATTCAGAATAAAGAAGTCTTTAGAGACTATTCCCAGAAAGTTCAAGATATACATTGTATTTGCCGTATAAATATCTTTCATATACGGTATTTTAATCAAAATCGTTAGAGCCCTTTTTGAGAAAATCAAAATGTTCTAAATTTTTCCATGTTAAAGGTAGTTTGGCTTGGGGGGATATATCTCAAAATACGAGGTACGTGGAGAAAGAAAGCTCCGTTTGGTAATAAAATTAAATTGTGTACATTTACAGAATAATTATTTATTGCACAAAATTCTACAACTCTTAAACTACTGTTGCACATAACTGCAGAAATTTTGCAGGCATTTGTCATAGCGTGGCACAAGTTTTTGTATACCTTCTTCATAGAAGTTTGCCGCCTGTGTCTTCAAAAAGTTGGAAACATTCTCTTTCAGCTCTTCGTCATTGATGAAGTGTTGACCGCCAAGGAAAGACTTGGGAGGTAAGAACAGATGAAAGTCGCTAGGAGCGAGGTCAGGGCTATACGGAGGATGGTCAAACACGTCCCAGCCAAATCCCTGTAGGAGGTTTTTCGTCACATTTGCAGTGTGTGGTCGTGCGTGTCATGAAGAAAAACAACACCTTTTGACAGCAATCCTCGGCGCTTATTCTGTATTGCGCAGCGCAATTTCCTAAGTGTCTCGCAATAAACATCTGCTTTGATTGTTTGATCACGCGGTAAGAAATCAATGAGTAAGATGCCTTTCCAGTCCCAGAACACTGTGCACATCATTTTTCGAGGTGTCAAGATTTGTTTCGGCTTAACCTTTGCTGGGGATGAAGTGTGCCTCCATTCCATTGATTGCCGCTTACTTTCAGGGGTGTCGTAAGAAACCCAAGTCTCATCTCCTGTGGCTATCTGTGTCAGAAATTCTTCGCCGTCTTCATGATAAAGGGTTAAAAACTGAAGTGACATACAGCAGGATCTAGACATATAACAGGATACACAAGATTAGATAAAAAAATAAAACAGTGAAATAAGGCAAAGCTAAAAAAATAGAAGAATTAAATAAAAGATTAATAGAATACAGAACCAACTGGAAACAACATTTGGAAATAATGTCAGTAAATAGGATACCTCGAGCATCATAACTACAAACCCTAAGGCTATAGAAATCCAGGGCGACCAAGAAAGAGATGAATGAATGAATGAATGAATGAATGAATGAATGAATGAATGAATGAATGAATGAATAAGTGTATTTATTTACATAGCAATACCATACATAGAATTTCAACAATCGTACGGATCCACAGACCGTACGTACTTTTGTAATACATATTAAAAGTAACATTAAAACAAAAACAAAAACACAGAATTAAAAGAGTAGACAGGAAAATAAAAAGACAAGGGTATTACACAATCAAAAGCAATATTAAAACAACAATAAAGAATTAAGAGTAAACCCGAAAATAAAAATATAAGATATTCACAAAAAAAAAAAAAAAAAAAAAGATGGACACAACGAGATTTTGGAGTCGGAACACGCTAAAATGACCAAGACCGTGAAGGAGGAGAAGGATAAATCTCGCTAACACTTTTAGGATCATATTAGTACTCCCAAGTTTGTGAACTTATACATCAATGCGTTTGAGTAGTAAAATTAAAACACAATTATTTTAGATGATATACAGTTTTGAGAACTAATACAGAATAACGATATAGTACAAAAATAGTAACAACCCGTGGGATTGAAGCAAGACTTCAATTTGTTTATTTTCAATGAAAACCTACTTTTAATCGTCTGCTGTTCCCACTAGCTGTTCTAGAGATGTGCCTTTCTCTCAGGATATGCGTGGGTGTGGTGAGAAAGGAAAAAGCCTAGAACTAACGTATTTGAAACGATTTGATAGTTGTTTTATGACGAATAATAACAATAATTAGACCGTCCTTAAGTCTATACGCGAGGAATTATCACTGCGTTTTAATACATCTGATTTACTCCACAATTTTGAATATTTTAAAACATAGGTAAATTTGTTTCCAAAATAAAGTTACGAGTTTAACTACCAATCGATGAAATCTTTTGCAATCACGTTAAACAGATAATTAATCTAACGCTGCGTTACAGAAAAAGAGTAATTTTGTAGCGCAAGAAACTGTGTTTTGAAGTGCAGGAAGTGCAAAGTATCTAAATCTTCGACTGATTACAGTCAATTGGGTTATTACTCAATTTTATTATAATTGTATCAAATAAATATCAGGTCAAAGGTTAGAACAATTAATTTGCCTCTTACTTGTTTTAAGGAGGTTTGATATTTCAATATTTTTTGGGTGCAAATTAAAGGTTATAAAATGTGACCCTCATATTAACCTAAGTCCCGCCTACATCAGGGACCGTACTACAAGAGCCGCGCCATATAGAGTAGCACTTGCCTCTCACCAAGAAGACCCCAGTTCGATCCTAAGCCACCGCGTGTAGGATTTGTGGTGGACAAGGCGCGTAGGAGCCGGTTTTCTCCGGATTTTCCGATTATCTCCGCCATCGAATTCCACCGATGTTCCATCTTCGTTCCTGTATCATCAGTGTCATCGCCTGCGGTATCATAGTAGTAAAAGCGGGTTTTTAACAATTTAAAACTTATTCCTCTGTCTACTTCATGATAATTGAGATAACATTAGCAGAAATTGTCCTTATTACCTGGTTCCTTGTAAATAAAAGGGAAAATCTCTGATGTATTCCATTCACATTATATTATCTAGCTGTTCGCTAAACAAACCTTTTATACAAAGCACTAATCTATTATCTAGATCATGCTAATCAAGGTAAACATAAGCAGAATTAATCTTATTACTAGCTTTCTTGTAAGAAAAAGGGAAATAAGAAAATGCACACGCTAAAGCGATAGTGTCGTGCTTTAAAAGCTGGTCGCCGTGTGAAACAATTCAAATTCCAATCTCTTTGATTGCCAAAAATAAAGAAACGAGAAACGAAAAGAAAGATATCTTCCCGTTTGAGAAAAGTTTACGTGGCTAAAATTGAAACCAATGTCCGGAATATCTCGAAAACGATTTAAAAAAATGTATATGACATAAATTGTGTGTTTTAATGATATCTACATTCTTTATGTGGTAAGTTCTTCTATATCTCCTACGGTTTCCAGTTATACAAAAGTCCTCCAAAATGAAGAGGTCTTCAGAATCTATTCCCAGAAGGTTCAAGATAAACATTTAGTTTGTCATAAAAATATCTTAAACTAAACGTATTTTAGTCCCGATCGTTAGAGCCATCTTTGAGAAAATAAAATTTTTGAAAAAAGTTCCACGTAAAGGGTAGTTTGGAGTGAGGGACACACACACACACATACACACACACACGCAGACCTCTTTCTAAATTTTTTTGTTATTGGATTCAGGGGACTCAAAACATGTATTTCCGGTGAAATCTCGGTATCAAATTTTTGGGTGCATTACAATACCTTCTCCATACGCTATGTACATAGTACGTGTAGAGAAAGTAAAAACTCACCACAGTTCCTATAATAAACGTTGCCCAAACTTACACTTGATATAAACACACTTTTCATATTATGTCACTTGATACTAATTATTCTTAAAAATTCTTTACGTACACTTTTAGCTATATTTAGGTTTTTGACCGCATTAAATTTCCAGGAATTGCACCTAATGGAAATCTTACTTCCCGAGATTCCTAGAACATAATTACCTTCGTTACTCTGACTTCGAACAAATTGCTTCGCCATCGCTTGCCTTTATTAAAAATTTGTTAACAAATGATAGAATTCTAACATTTTTCTTAATGACACCTACAACAGAATTGTAGTTATCCATGTTTCCATAATTTGTTGATGTTATATTAAATGCTTCTTTTAGTGTTCTTCTTGTTGTTGTTCTTCTACCTCATGGACTTAGGTCTTTGGCCTGTATCAAGATGTCGAATTTATCCAGCTGGTGCTTGGGCATCCAGCTCTTCATCTATCTTAGTTTGGTATTGAAGTCTATTGTGTGGCATTCTTTCCATGCTCTCTAACCAGTTATTTCTTATTTGATTTATTCTGTCGTTTAAATTGATAATAGTTAATTCTATTCTAATATCCTCATTATGTTTCTTTATCTAAAAGTATAAATCCCTCTACGCAACGTAAGAATTTCATTTCGGTTGATTCTCTCTTCTGTCTGATCTTATTAGTGTCCAATTCTTACAAGCATAAGTTAACATGGGAACTGCCATAGTTTTATACAATTTCAGTTGAGTTGTTTTATGTTTTTTATTTCTCAATGTACTTCTTATTTAGTTTTGTGTTAATATCATTCTTTTGGCTATAGGATACGTTAAATACCAAGTAGTAAACTTATTTATTTACCTGTTCCATTATTTTATTATTTATTAATATTTTGCATCTTATGTGCCCTCTCCCTTGGAACCCATCACTTATCATATTAAATTATTTATCGCTATTACTCTATTATGTCCGTATTATATAACCATTAGAAATTTAATATGACAATAATTACAATAACATTTCAAAATTACAACTGATCTGTCAGAACACAACAAGCAAAATAAGTATAGTAGCAGAAACAGAATATACGAGAATGACGGGAAATGTCGGAATTCCTATCACAGGTAAGATTATAATAGGTTATGAGATGATTAAAATAATTTTGCGAGAAATGTTATGCATATACTCGAATATAAAGCGAATATACTAGAAATAAATGAGCATTAATTCAACAGAATATAGACAGTAAAAGTAATTTGTATTATAATCAGGTCTTTGTGCTCTCTCGAGTCATCGTAATACTGAATAATTTAATGATATAAACCTCCAAATCAAAGGCAAAATATTACAACAGAATAACGTTGCCAATTTCCTATAAAGACGTGCATAACATAATTAAATGCACATGCTTAACTAAATTCAGATGATTTTTAACCTATCATAATTGGAAATAAATGACGTGGAATATTTACAATGTATAACAAATATGATGTGCTTCATTCACATGTCTTTCTCTACATCTCTGAAACAAATTATTGTTAAAAGCTTATGCTTCTATTTACTTCATTCTAATCGAGAAAAAATTAGCACAAATAGTCTTATTACTTGCTTACTTGAGCGTAGACGCGAAATAAGGAAATAACATAGGATAAAGTGATAGTCTAAAGCTGCTTGCTTTGTGACTGATGTTCCTTTGCTTGTATGGACAGGAGTTGTCAGATTCCTGTATGTGAAAAGTATAAGTTTTGTAAATCTGAAACTAAAAACAAGGAATATGTCAGGAATGATGAATTCCACGAATAAAATTTATATAACATAAAATTTGTGTTTTAACGTGATCTACATTTTTTGCGTGGTAAGTTTTTATCCATCTCTTACGGTATAGCAGTTATGCAAAATTCCGTAAAATTCAATCAGAATAGTCTTCAGAGGCTATTCTCAGAAAAATCAAATTATATACACTTTATTTGTTATGTAAATAGGTTTAACATCGATATTTTAATCAAAATAGTTTGAGACATTTGTGAGAAAATCAACATTTTCAAATTGTTTTCCATGTAAAGGTTAATTTTGGCTGGAGGGCTTTTCCTCAAAATATTCGTGCGCCTCCTTGGAGGATCTAAACTTAAATATCCGGTTTGCTATTTTACCGACTTTTCGTTTTTGAGTTATGGTGTTCACACACACACACATACACATACACCATGGTCTTTTTTTCTGAAAATGTTTTTTTTTGGATACAGGGGACCGTAAAACATATATTTCCAGTGAAATCTCGGTATCAAATTTTTGGGTGGAATGCAGTACCTTCTCTTTACACCATGTACTTAGTATGTGTAGAGAAAGTAAAAATGAAGGGTACATAAGTATAATATATGCTTCACACCTTAAAGTAGTATTATTACCATAAAATCAAGCCGAATTTGGTGGTGTTTAAAGTTCCTTTGATGAAATTTGATATCTTCATTGGAAAGGAAAATAAGGCCACATAATCAAAAATAAGTGATAGGAGAAAGATGAATAAGAATGACCGGAGGAAGTGAACACTTTGATGGATGAATGAAGGAAGTAGTGATATCACTTTAGCCTATGGTACTCCCTCATTTCGGTTCTACTTACAAGGAAGCAAGTAATAAGACTATTTCTGCTAATTTTTCCCCCATTAGCATGAAGTAACAATCATTTGTTACAGAGATGTAGAGAAAGTCATGAGGATGGAACACATCAGATATTTTTATTGTGGAGCTAAAATAAAACTAAAAACTACTACATTTCAAAGCACTCTACTACATAAATGTTTTCAACAACCCTACTTGTTTTATTGCATTAATCTACGTAGATTTCTTGACAATTACTGCATTTAGTATTGAACGCTATGTAAATGTCATTCACATTCTTTTGAAAATAATTTGCACTGGAAGGGTTATCTTTTTGGCTCCAGAAATATGAACTAAGCGTATTAGTACTGCTGTAAGGGTACTCTTTGAGAAAAAAACATGAACATTAAATAACTAAAACATACGATATGTTCCATTCACATGATATTCTCTACATCTGCTTAAACTATTGTTGTATTCCATATGATAATCGACAAAAAACCATTAGCAGAAATTGTCTTAATTACTTACTTCCTTGTAATTAGAAGGGAAATAAGGGAACGTACTAGGCTAAAATGATAGTCAAATGTGTTAAAAGCTGGTTGCCATGAGGTTTAAATCCGTTTCTATGCAGGACAAGCAGTTTGCAGCTTACCGCGTGAGAAAAGTATATTTTAAATCTGAAACAAATAACAAGGAATATGGTCAATTGCATGAAAGCAACGTATATGACATAAATTGTATGCTTTAACGTGATCTACATTTTTTGTGTAGTACGTTTTTGTCAATTTCTTTCGGTTTATCAGTTACAGAAAATTCAGAAAAATTCATTCAGAATAAAAGCTCTTTAGAGGCTATTACCAGAAAATTCTAGATAATTTTATTTGCAATATAAATATCTTTAAAACACAGCATTTTAATCAAAATCGTTAGAGCTATTTTTGGGAAAATTTAATGCTCAATTTTTTTTTCCAAATAAAGGGTAGTTTAGGATGGGTAGATTTCTCTCAAAATCTTCTTGTCGCACCCCTGAAAGATACTAAACTTAAATACCAATTTTTGTAATTTACCGACTTTTCGTTTCTGAGTTATCGTGTTCACAGACAGATGGACACACACACATAAGCCATTTTCTAAAAATGATTTTTTTTTATACAGAGGACCCTAAAACATATACATTTCCGGTGAAATCTCGGTATCGAATTTTTGGTTGGAGTGCAATGCCTTCTCTATACACTATGTACATAGTACATGTAGAGAAAGTAGAGCTGAAAACTTCAGAGAGCGGGCGTGTGTTTCGAGGACCAGCGATATATTGACTCTCCCACCAGTATATTTTGGCGGAGAGCTCCAGTTAAACTACACATGATCTGAAATCAACCGAGCTGTAATCAGAGGCGTGTAGACTTTCAAAGAGCCAGGCAATTTTGTCAAAGCTACAAGTCCAATAATTTTAAATATAGTATTGATTGTGCGCCAATTACTACGTTCCTTCGAATACTGGCAAACCAATGAAAATAGGACTCACACTTCCACATGTTCTTAATCTACGGTCATTGATGTGCAATCCAGAAAACTTACCATAATTTTGAGATTTGGCAAAAGGGACACTATCTCACACTGTTTACTTGGACCCCTCTGTAATTCTGCCAATCTGTGTGGTCAATTCTGGGACATTCTGTGTGTGTGACTTATAAATTGAGTCTTCTCATCCTGCGGATCGGTAACTAAACAACCCTTCATTTTACTGACGATGTGAAACGCAGGTGTTGACGCATTCACCAGCCAGCTGATAAGGGTTACAGCGGTGTTCATTGTTAACGTGTTCTAGTAGTGCAATAGCTAACATCCTGGAATGTCATGGTGAAGGTCGAAGTTCAAATCACGCCTGCGAATAAATACGTTTTCTATTCATTTCAGTTCATGTTTCGAGAACGTTCTAGTAAATCACGATTTCTTTTCAAATGCACTAAATCCCAGCAGTTATTACTCATTAAAGAAATTCACAATGATCAAAGCTTGCAAACGTTATAGGTACCGACAGGCAATAAAGGGTTAACTGCCATCTTGTAAGAGACGACGGTTGCTAAATACAAACTTTTTTCGGTGCTAAGAGAGTAATATCTTGGATTGTCTTAGGACTTGCTGAACGCCCATAGTAAATATGATACATCCAAACGAGGACCCGGTGTTCAACATGATGCTACAGAAATAACTGAAGGATATTAGCAGAGTCAAGAACCAAGAGTAATGACAGAAGTCGTTGGAATGTGTATTGAAATATGTTGACAATGTGTTTTCTGTTGCCAACAGGAGCTCATCGCGGACTTGGTAGTACCGGGAACAAAGTGGATGGTTGCGTCTCTACAGTTCAGCGAATGGCTGCCAGAAATAGACATGGCATCACATCCCGCTTTTGTTATACATTCGTACTCTCCGCTCATCTCTTTAATCTTCAAGGCTTCTGGAACTCGATGTCCTAATGAAATATTTAACGCGGTGCATCTGTGAAATTTGACCAAAACTTGTGAAAAAATAAAAAAATCTGATGCGTTCCATTCACATGACTTTCTGTACATCTCTGCAACAAATTATTCTTAAAAAGCTTATACTTCTATTTACTTTATGCTAATTAGAAAACATTAGCAGAAATAGTTTTATTACTTACTTCCTTGTAAGTAGGAGCGATATAAGGGAGTACCATAGGTTAAAGTGAGAGCCAAAAGCTGGTTGCTATGTGACTGATGTTCCTTTGTTTGTATGGACAGGAGTTGACAAATTTCTGTATGAGAAAAGTTAAGTTTTTCAAAGCTAAAACCAAGAAAAAGGAATATCTCCAAAACGATCAACACCACGAAAAAAATGGATATAACATAAATTGTGTGTTTTAACGTGCTCTACATTTTTTGTGGATTAAGTTTTTGTCCATCTCTTACGTTTTTGTAGTTATGAAAAATTCATCCAGAATAAAGTAGTCTTCAGAGGCTATTCCCAGAAAATTCAAGATATACATTTCATTTGTCAGATAAATATCTTTAATATGCGAAATTTTAATCAAAATCGTTAGAGCCATTTTTCAGAAAATCGAAATTTTCGAAAAAAGTTCCATGTAAAGGGTAGTTTGGGGTGGGGGATTTTTCCCAAAATCTTCGTGTCGCATCCCTGGAAGATACTAAACTTAAATACCAAGTTTGGTATTTTGCCGACTTTTCGTTTTTGAGCTATCGTGTTTACACACACACACACACGGACCTTTTTGTGAAAATGCTTTTTTTGGTTACAGGGGACCCTAAAACATATATTTCCGGTGAAATCTCGGCATCGAATTTTTTGGTGGAGTGCAATACATTCTCTACACACTATGTACATAGTGAGTATAGAGAAAGTAAAAATTAGCAGAAATAACCTTATTACCTGCTTCCTTATAAGTAGAAGCGAAATAAGGGAGTACTATAGTTTAAAGTGATAGCTATGAGACTGAAGTTCTTTTGTATAGACAGGAGTTCACAAACTCCTGTATGAGAAAAGTATAACTTTTCTAAAGTTGAAACCAACAAGGAGTATCTCAAAAACGATAAACTCCACGAAAAAAATGTGTATAACATAAATGTTGTATTTTAACGTGCTCTACATTTTTGTGTGGTAAGCTTTTGTCCATCTTTTACAGTTTAGCAGTTATCCAGAATTCCGTAAAATTCATCCAGAATAAAGTACTCTTCAAAGGCTATTTCAGAAAATTCAAGATGTACATTTTATTTGTCAGGTAAATATCGTAAATATATAATATTTTAATCAAAATTGTTAGAGCTATTTTTGAGAAAATCAAAATTTTCATAAAAATTTCCATGTAAAGGGTAGTTGGGGGTGGGTGCATTTTCTTGAAAAACTTCGTATCGCATCCTTGAAATATACCAAAGTTTGGTATTTAACGGTCTTTTGGTTTTTGAGCTATGCTGCCCACTGACAGACACACACCCAGTCACACACACGGACCTCTTTACAAAAAGTTTAGTTTTAGGGGGACCCAAAACATCTATTTCCGGTGAAATCTTGGTATCGAATTTTTGGGTGCAATACAATACTCTCTATACACTATGTATACAGTACGTGTAGAGAAAGCAAAAGGTTTATCCTTCTATCTGTTTCGTGGTAATCCAGATAAGTATGAGCCGAAATTGTGTAAGTATTTTCTTGTATGTAGAAGATAAATAAGGGAACACACTAGGCTAAGCGATAGACAAATGTTTTAAAAGCTTGTTTCCATGTGCTTGAAATCCGTTTCTATGCATTGCTAGGAGTTTACAATTTCAATATGAGAAAAGTTTAATGTTTTAAAATTGAAACTAATAGCAAAGAAAATCCCAAATTGGTGAACTCCGAGAAAAAAAAAAGTATATGACATAAACTGTATGTTTTAAAGAGGTCTGCATCTTTTCTGTAGTAAGGTTTTGTCTGTCTCTTACGGTTTACCAGTTATGCAAAATTCATACAGAATATAGAGCTCTTCAGAGGCTATTCCCAGAAGTTCAAGGTATACAATTAATTGTAGTATAAATATCTATAATTTACAGCATTTTAGTCAAAATCGTTACTTATTTTTTGAGAAAATTAAATGTTTTTCCATATAAAAGATATTTTGGGGATTTTCCTCAAACTCTTCGTGTCGTATCCTTGGAAGATGTTAAATTTAAATACAAGTTTGGTATTATACCGACTTCTTTGTTTTGAGTTAGCGTGTTCAAAGACACAGTACCTTTTTCTAGGAATATTTTTTTTTTTTTTTTTTGATACAGGAGAGCCTAGAACGCTGGAATATTTTCGGTGAAATCTCAGTATTGATCTTTTTTCAGGAGTGCAATACCTTCTCTACAACGTACCTTGTACTATCTAGACAAAGTAAAAAATATTTTTTCCATAATAAAGTAATATGGATTCTAAAATTTAAGAAAATATATATTTTCACTTTCTCAACATAGTACATGGTACGCAGGTGGAGAAGACATTGCACTTCACCCAAAAATTCGATACCGAGATTTCACCGGAAATACATGTTTTAGGGCCTCCTGTATCAAAAAAAAAAAAATGCATTTGTAGAAAAAAATCCGTGTGTATGTATATGACCATGTGTCTCTGAACACGATAACTAGAAAACGACAAGCCGGTAAAATACCAAACTTGACATTCAAGTTTAGAATCTTCCAACGATATGACTCGAAGATTTTAATCTAAATTTCCCCAACCAAAAGTACCCTTTACATGCAAAAGATTTCTAAAATTATGATTTTCTGATAATGGCTGTAACAAATTTTGATTAAAATACTACACATTAAAAATATTTACTTTATAAATAAAATGTACATCTTGAATTTTCTGGAATAGCCTTTGATGAACTCTTCATTTCGGATGGATTTTGATGAATTTTTCGTAATTGATAAATCATGAGATAAAAAACTTACTATACAAAGAATGTAGAAAAACACACAATCTGTCATGTACATTTTTTCGTACAGTTGACCAATTTTTACATATTTCTTATTGGTTTTAGTTTTAAAATAAAAACTTTTCACATATGGGAATATTATACTCCTGGCAGTGCAAAGTAATAGATTTCAACTCCATGACACCAACTTTTAAAAGATTTGACTATCACTTTAATATATTCCATTCCCTTATTTCACTTTACTAACACGAAAATAAATCATAAGACCATTCCTGTTAATGTCTATCTCGATTAGTATGAAGTAGATAGAATAATAAGCTTTTTAACAATAATTTGTTACTGAGTTGAAGAACAGGAAGAATGATGGAACACATAATTTTTTCCAATTGGTACACCTAACTAGAATGACCTAAGCTATAAGTGACAGGATGATGCATGTGTGATATTTGAAAAATTAAAGATATAAAATATTTTATTAAAATTAATACCAGATAGACAGAATTGTAATGACATTTTTCATGTTTCAAAATACTAGCTTGCAATTACTACACGTACGATGCTCATATTGTATAGAGAAGAAATTGTAATGTATCCAAAAATTCGATACCGAGATTTCACCGCAAATTTCACCGGAACATATCTTAGGACCCCGTGAATACCAAAAAAAAAATTAAAAAAAAAAAATTGAAAATTGGATCCTTCTAAGGATGTGACACGAAGATTTTCAAGAAAAGCCCCGCACCACAAACTACCCCTTACATGGAAAATTTTTCGAAATGTTTGATTTTCTTAAAAATGGCTCTAACGATTTTGATTAAAATCCCGTATATTAAAGACATTTTCATTCCAATCAAAATGTATATCTTGAAATTACCGGGAATAGCCTTTAAAGACCTCTTTATTCTTAATGAATTTTGCTTAATTACTAAACCGTAAGAGATAGACAAAAACTTTCTGCGAAAAAAAAAAATAAAATAAAAATGAAGATCTCGTAAAAAACTATGTCGTTTACGTTTTTGTTGTGAAGTTAATCATTTCCAAAATAGTCCTTGTTATTAGTTTCAATTGTAAAGTACTTATACTTTTCTGATAGGAAGTGTCCGTTTTTCTTTTATTCTACTCCTGGCCAAGCAAAGAAGCGATTTGCAATGACAATCGCATAACGACAGCTTTTAAAACTATTGACTATCACTTAAACATAGCGCATTCTTTTAGTTCCCTTCTACTTATAAGGAATAACATTCTGCAAATGTTTATCTCGATTAACACGTGTAGAAACAAGAATAATCTTTTGTACGGAGTTCGTCTGTAGAGCAGCTAGAAAAGTCATGTAAGTGTAACCCATCAAATTTTTGTTATCTAAATTCGTTGCTCTAATGTAAAAATGGGCTACATGATGCATGTTTACTGTAAATGTGTTTACAAATAAATTTGTCACATTATATATGTTCATATATAACCCTTAATATTGAAGAAAAATTATTACTTTTGCACTCTCTAAAATTCTTGATTTTTCAAAATTTAATAGTTTATCTCTCAAAATTGGAGCACTATTTCGAAAAGGTATATTACAATTTTATTTAATTACTTTTGGGAAGCAGTTAGGAAGTTATAAAAACAAATTAATAAACAAATTCTATCCTGTGTAGCATTTTAACTATGAAAGTGTGTTGGAAAAAAACAAATGAGAAAAAAATAAGCTTTAAAGTTGGAATGCCTGTTGTAAGTATTCGGTTGCCCATTTATAGTTTTGGTTAGTTGGCAGTTAATGTCAAGTGGAAAAAACTATATTTTTTCTCTAATTTTAGAATGTATATAATTTTATCACAAAAGAATATATTTGTTTAATTTTTCACCTTTGGATTACATTTCACAGATGCATAAACGTAATAGGCACGTTTATTTTTACATACTTTTCCATATTCAAAATGCTTCGCACGATGCAATTGTTTGTGAATTTGTTTCAAACATTTTATATTACCTCTACAGTATTTATTAAAGAAAACTGCTTTATATACTTTTCGAAATACTACTTCAGTATTGAGATGTAAAATATTAAAATTTAAAAAATCGAGAGAGTGTTAATTTTTCTATAATAATTAGCATAAGTATAAAATACTTGTTTATGCAGCGAACCTATAATGGGGGTTATTACGTTAGAGTGAGGTGTAACTTTCGATGCGAGTGAGGGGTGCCTCATAAACTTCACAAACGTTTTAATAACTATAATTAGACAGTTGCATATAATAGTTTTTCTATGACAATTAGAAGTACAATAAATATTAATATTTAGATGCATACGAAAGAAAATAAAAATGTGATAAATCAATTTTACGAGTCGTATTTTAGATGGGCTTCAATAACAAAGGAGTATCATTCAAGGTCGCATTGGTGTTACAAGATGAAGATAGAACCAGGGCAAAAAAAAAAAAAAAAAAAAAAAAAATCTACCAAAACTAATTTTTTTTTTTATCTTTATCTAAGGACTTATTGAACGCCCCTCGCATGATCGTCCTTTGTTTTTCCCTTTATGTTTGTCTTGACGAAAACAAGTTTAGGAAAGATTTTGTATGCTCAGTATATTTTATCTATATTCAGCTTTAATTTATAGTAATTATTTTGTAATGAAATAACATGATTCTAAGAGAATATGTGTAGTGTGGAGTTCAAGTTAATACACATATAATAAAACAGAGATATATTTGTTTCATCCTTCATCGCCTTCCCCTCCCACCAAATTACGCAAAATTAGCACTTTTCACTTTCGAAAAGGATTGGCAATCAGGCTTTTGCTCCTTCCCTCAACAACCGGTGATAACAATCATATTAAGATAAAATGCATTCTGAATGATATGTTTCAATGCATCTAAAACTCTCTGGTCTCTGGTTCGCCTTTGCCAGCAAAACCAACCAGCAAGTTCATGTTACCAGTCACGCCTGTTACAGCTGACGGGTTTGACCTGGGGACGTGGCAGAGGAGTTACGCTATTCACTTACCAACCTAAACAGCTGTTCCTCATATCGGCACGTTTCCGTGCATCGGAAAGAGAAAGTAAAAAGCAAAAACATTTGGACAGATGAAATTAAAACCTTCCTGGATAATTCGTATCTGCTGATATAGATACGTGAATATTACTATTTTCGTAAAAATAGGCACATCTTATTGAATAAACTATTTTTAGGCAGTTAATGCTAAAAGAAGTCTCTTACCACATGTCAGCAGTGTTAAAAGTAGAAAATTCTGATACTCAGCGCTATAAAATGATAACACTCCAATGTAGCCGACTTTGATTTATACTCCACGGATCGCTCAAGTAGGCTATGACCTGAAAGTTCGTATCGATCCATAAAGTAGTAGAAGCTTTTAATGTCATGAACATGGAATCTGTTGAACCAGATGAAATTACGCAAGCAGCAGAGAGAACAAAATTATAACTGCTACACTGCCTCCGTTGTATAGAATGTTTTCGTTCTGTACGAGTAAGTCATCATGTTGTCAGGAGTGATGAATTGTTGGTATTTTTAAAACTTTCTTTCTTTTTAGGAAATTTTATATTCAAAATTAAAACAAAATAAGAATTAAATTTTAACATCCTTAAAACTAAGCAAGACATCAACTGAATATCGCAGACAATTAAACTTGAATCCGTGAAATAGGTAAACCAATATATTTATAATTATAATACCTAAGTCTATAAATTTTGAGAATTGTCTATAAAATAGTGTATGACACACGTGTTTTCGCAAACCCCTGTTCACAATACAAAACACCATTTTTACCACTACTATCATAAGTAACTATTACGTGGCTCTGAACAGGACAACGCACAAGAGCGGAAATTAGTATCTAAATAAATGTCAGTATCAAAATGGACTTCATATCATACATATTTCTCACAGCAAATAAACACATTTAGTTATGAGTAGAAAAAATGTGATATGTTAGATTTATTTATAGAATCATTTACTAAAAGACTTGAATCCTTAATGGAATATTCTAAAAAGTGCAACATTTTTATTAGAGCAATAATGAATTTATGCAGTAAAATTATTATTTAAATCACCATGTAAGCTAGCTGTGTGACACATGGCAAAAATATTACCATGCTTATATATAATAAGTGGTATAAGTTTCAGTCAGGTATCTTATATACTTACTGTGCATTTTCCAAAGTTCACAGATGCTTAATCTTAAGTAAATTTGAAAACAATAATTTTAAAAAATTACTTATTAATACCAAGTTTTTCATTTTTCTTTTTCTACCGTTAGTGGATATTTAGAAAAAAGAAAATGACTAATACCCTGGCAAAAGCAGCAGCTTCCAATCTGAGCTTAAGAACCATATTCATTAAATTTCTCTTGAGTGTCCATATCAGATTTAGAAACAAACCTCATCTGAAAAGTGTTTGGGAATTTTTTTGGACAGTGTTTAACGCCCACTTTTACTAGATGTGGCACCGCAGGCGATGACACTGATGATACATGGAATGAAAATAGAGCTCCGCTGGAATGCAATGGCTGGGAAAACTGGAGGACCCGGAGAACGCCCCCGCCCCTCCCGAGTGGGAAATGAGTGAGAATTGAGTGAGTAATATGTGCATTAGTAGAAAAAGTATTGTGTTCCACAAAAAGTGATACCGAGATTTCACCGGAAATAAACATCTTGAAGTACCCTGAAACAACAACAAAAAGTATATTGAACGTCATAACTGAAAAGTCTTGTCTTTTTTTTTTTTTTTTTTTTGCTTAACGTCCTCTAACGTGGTTGGTCATATCGGACGATGAATGAAATTGGTGAAATAAGGCTCAAATGATCTCGGGATCCATAGAGCTTAAAGTTACTCGACATTCGTCCTCTCAGGATAAGGGAAAACCCCGAAAAAAATCTTATCCGGGTAACTCACCCTAAGCGAGATTCGAACTCATGACCTGCTGAATGTGAGGTACGCTACCACCACACTACCCAGGCGGGCTCATGTGTTCTTTTCACATTACTTTCTCTACTTGTTCTGCATTATCTACATTATACCAATTGAGATAAACAATAACAGATATTCATGTTGGTGCTAGATAATCTTTTCTTTTCTTAATAAAAGTCATTATTATCTAGAAACAAGGGGAAATAGTTACGCCATTTCACAAGGCACTACTTACTTCCGGCTTGCAATGACATTTATTGACCAGTTAGCAAAAATTAACACAACCTCCCAACTGCTCTCCGTGAATTCAGAAGCGCCAGAAGGTGGTGGTTCGGCCCTCACCTCCCACGTGCTTATTTTCTGAAACAAAACATTAACAAACATCTTTAATTCCTCGAGATGATCTAGTGTTATCAGGAAGGGAGAATCCGAATTAACACGCACTTCTAGACAGGCAGTTACTGGAGACATGGCAACATTGTAAAGTGCTAGAATAAACAACATGACAGCCCTGCTACGTGCAACGGTTGCTTAGCGTTCAACCAATGCACAATTATATTGTGTTCTGTTTAATATACCATTACTTAATTTATTGCTGGCATTCCCTACTATTTATAATACATTTTTTGACCATTAATACCATTTTTATACTATTAGATGCTTTCCTATGGTGTATAATACATTAAATTCATTTCTTCCGGTACTTTCGAGTGCTGTTCTCCATAATTGAGTCGCATTAAAGCATAATGAGGTAACTATAAATGTAATCGTGCTCAGTTCATTTAACATTTCTAGAGAAATTAATTTTTTTTTGTATTTACTTTCTCTACACGTATTATGTATATAGTATATAGAGAAGGTATTGTATTGCACCCAGAAATTCGATACCGTCATTTCACAAGTAATACATATTTTGGAACTCCCAAAAAGCATTTTTAGAAAAATGTCCCTGTGTGTATCTATCTGTGTGTGTGCGCGCGCGGAACTGTGGGCAACATAGCTCAAAAACGAAAAGTCTGTTAAGTGCCAAACTTGATGTGTAACTTCAGCATCTTCCAAGGATGCGACACGAAGATTTTCAAGAAAATTCGCCATCCCAGCTACCCTTTACATGGAGAAAAATTCGAAAACTTTGGTTTTCTCAAAAACAGATGTAACATTTTTTTAAAATCTCTTATATTTGAAATATTTACATTACAAATAAAATTAATGTCTTGAATTCTAGGAGGAGAATCTAAAGACCTCTTTATTCTGGATGATTTTTTCTGAATTTTGATTAACTAGTAAACCGTAAGAGTTAGACAAGAACTTACAGCACAAAAAATGTAGAGCTCCTTAAAACACACAATTTATGTCAAATGCTTCTTTTTCGCTGAGTTAACCGTTTTCGAAATATTCGTTTTTGTTTTTTTCAGTTTTAAAATATTTAAACTTTTCCCATACAGGAGCTTGTCAACTCCTAGCCAGGCAAAGACGCAGATTTGATTCCCATAGCAACCACATTTTAAATCATTTGACTGTAGGTTTAGCCTAATGTATTCCCTTATTTCCCTTCTACTTATAAGGAAGGCAGTAATAAGACCGTTTCTGCTAATGTATATCTTGATTAGCATGAAGTAGACAGAAGAATAAGCAATTATAATTTATTACAGAGATGTAGAGAAGTCATGTGAATGAAACACATCAGATTTGTTTTCTGTGTCACTAACATTTAGTTTCTTCCTTTGTAAGCTAATATAAACATTAACAATACATGGCTGAAATAAATCCTTTAACTTGATAATAGTACATAAGAATTATAGACAGATGGCTTTGAATGTAAGTGTTCAAAAGAAAAATATTGCATTTTGGGAGGAATATTTGCCAGTTGAGGTAAGTGTTTAATTTCAGCATTTGCAATATAAGTTTTTTCTTTGTTTCAATCATTCAGTGTAAAATTTCAATCGCATTGCTGCGTCCGTAAGATGGCGGCAATATTAAATGTCATGTGAAACAAAACTAACCATATAATTTGCTGATTTATGGTAGCGTTATCATCAGAAAGAGCTTCCAAACAATTATTCACCTTCTGCTTGCAACGTTAGTATTTTAGTTGTGTCTATATGTATACACTGTGCAATTACAGGCTAAAATATTATTTTGTTTCCATTTCTCTTTGATTTCATAATATAGACCTCGTGGGATGTTTAGAACCAGGATTGACTGTGCAGGATGTCTTAGACATTATATTTGAAGAAACTAATGTTCCTCAGACTGATGGAATTTACATAGCACCCCCGCTCCTGTGGTTATCATTGATGGGAATTCAGGTGATGAGGGTAAACGGAGAATTCCAGATAATATTAACGCTCGACAACTCCGGGCCGAAGCTGAAATAAGATCGATGAATATGTAAATTGAAACAGAGCCAAGAAATATAGATTATAGAAACAGAAATAAGCAGATAACCTGGGTTCATAGCGCACTAACTTCAAATTTGGAATCTCCTCCTGATTCAAATGTTTGCACATATGCTGATAATTTGCCTGTGGAAGTCTTTGAGTTATTTTTATGATAACCTTATACAATTCCTACTTGATGAGTCAAACAATTATGCACTTAAGAACTGACGAAGTCCTAAAATAGCCTATGAATAAATGAGATGTTTCCTTGACACTAAATATAAGTAGCTATAACCCTTTCCCTAATAAAAGGTTATATTGAGATTCAAATTCAGACGCAAGAAATGAATTTGTATGCAATGCTATGAGAAGGAATAGTTTCAACCAATTCTCAGATACTGGTGCTGTAACAACAACAAAATTGATGAAAAAGACAAAACTTGGAAAATTCACCCTTTATTGAAAGAGTAAGAAAGAAATTTTGTTCTTCAGCAAAATCTCTCTTATGATAAATTAATGATACAATACTCTGGCAGACATTTCGCAAACAATTTATCAGAGGAAACCCAATACGTTTTGGATATAAAACATGGTGTTTATGTACCTCATCTGGATATCTTTTAAATTTTTCTTTGTATCAAGGAAAATCACCAAATCCCAATCCAGCATATGAAGAGCAGTTTCTAGATGATAGACGATTTCGCAGTGGATGTAACGCAATAGTCATTCAATTTCTTCTTTGACAATCTGTTTATTGGTCTTGCAGTTTTGTCTTTTCTAAGAGAAGAAACTTATGGAGGAACAGGCACTATTAGAGAAAACAAACTTCCTAAATCTGTCCCATTCCTTCAAAGCAAGATTTGGTTAAAAAAGGATAGGGACCACTTTGAATATTCTCTTTGCAAGGATGATAGTGTGATTATTAAAATGGGTGGACAATTCTGTGGTTACTGTAGCATCCACATGTGAAGGAGTGGAACTTGTATCATCTGTAAGAAGATATTCTGCAAAAAAGAAGAAGACAATTCAAATACAACATCCTTAGATCGTTGCAGCTTATAATATGCATATGGGGGAGTCGATAAGAAGGAAACTCACTGTCATGTACAAAATAAATATTAAAATCAATTAATAGGGCTTCAGTAGATCCTTAGAAGATCCAAGATATTACATTCGTAGCATCGAAAAAAGTTTGTATTTAGTAACCGTTGCCTCTTACTAGAAGGCAGTGGAATTTTCAGCTGTATCCATCACGTGGTTTCGTTGTCATAGGCGATGAATCAACAATCTTGTTGTGCTTATTTTGCAAGATGGAAAAAAAAAAAAAAAAAAGAAAACCAGTTTCGTGCGGTGATTAAACATTTATATTTAAAAGGCTTAAAACCGAAAGAGATAAAAGCCGAGTTGGATGAAGTTCATGGCACATCCACTCCTGCGTTTACAACAATTTACGATTGGATAAATGCATTTAATGGTGGACGTACATCCACAAATGATGAACATCGTTTCGGACGTCCAGCAGAAGTGACTTCCTCTGAAATTATTGACAAAATCCAGGATATGGTTTTGTGTGATCGACAAATGCAAATTCGCGAATTATTAGAGGCCACAAGGATTTCACAAGGCACAGTGTTCTCAATTTTGCAGAAAAAATTAGGTCTGACAAAGCCTCGGCAAGATGGGTGCCGTGTTTGCTCTCAATGGAGGATAAACGCAATCGTGTGATCGATTCGATTGGTTTGGCACTTTTCTGTCGCATTCCGACGAGTTTATGCGTCGATTCATAAATGTGGATACACTACTTCACAGATATAAAAGTAATCTTTCGCAACTCACCTCGGCATATAAAAAAACACCGGATGTGATACATTCACATAACTTTCTTTACCTATTCGATAACATCCTATTCTTACGAAAGCGTGTTCTTCTATCTACTTTATGGTAATCAAGATAAGGAATAGCAGAATAGGCCTTAATAGTAAGTTCCTTATAAGTATGCCGGTCCCCATGCCCGCGCTCGCCAAGGCGTGTCGCTTTGATGCTTCGTAGCGATGGGGATGATCGTGGGTTCGAGTCCCGCCTTGGGCATGGGTGTTATATGTTTGTGTATATGTGTGTGTTGTAAAAGTAAGAAAACAGCAATCCAGTAATATTACAGAAAAACAAGGTAAAAAGAATAGGTAAATAAAAGTAGGGTATACAGTACCGGAGTCCCGATCAGACTTCGGTACTGTATCTAAAAAAAAAAAGTAAGGGGAATAAGGGTATACACTAGGCTAAAACAATCATCAAATCATATAAAAACGGTACCTAAATGAAACAATTGAAATTCGGAATTCTTTGCAAAGGTCAAGAGTAAAATAAAAGAGAGCTGAAACGAAAGAGGAAGACTTCCTTTTGAGAAATGTTTAAGCAGTTTAGAATTGAAACAATTAAAAAAGAATAGTTCGAAAAGGGTCGACGCTACATAAAATATGTAGAACAAATTGTGTGTTTTAAGGAGTTCTACATTTTTTTGTGTAGCAAGTTTTCGTCTACCTCTTACGGTTTACCATATATACAAAATTTATCCAGAATAAAGAAATCTTTAAGGGCTATTCTCAGAAAATCCAAGATTACATTGTATTTGTCATATAGATATTTTTAATATACCATATATTAATTAAAATTTTTAGAGCCATTAAAAAAAAAAAAAAAAAAAAGAACGTCCGCAATTTTTCCTTGTAAAGGGTAGTTCGGGAAATGTTTAAACATTTCCGTTTCTGTTCCTTGGAAGATGCCAAATTTAAATACCAAGTTTGGTGTTTAACTGACTTTTCGATTTTGTCACAGACACACACACGCACTCATACAAAGTAAACATATTTTTCTGTTTCCTTTTTTGTTCACGGGTCCTCAAAACATGTATTTACGTTGAAATCTTGGTACTATGTTGGAGAAAATATTGTATTCCATCAAACTACTGTAATACGTGATATAGAAAGTAGTTGTGTTTAATGAGTTTCATTGATTATTAGTTTCTCTAGCCCCTATGTTCAATGTACATAGTAGCTAGAGAAGCTATTGTATTCCATCCAAGAATTTTAGGCACGCCCTTATGTTTTTAGGCCATAGAAAAGGTCTGTGTGTGAGCATAACTGAATAACGAAAAGAACGTTAAATACCAAACTTGGTATTTACGTTTAGTATCTTTAAGAATGGAACACGAAGAGTTTTATGAAGACTCCTCCACCACAAAGTACACTTGACAATAAAAATATTTTGAAAATTGTTTTTCTCATAATGACTCTAACGATTTTGATTAAAATACCGTATGTTAAAGATATTTACATCAAACATAAAATGTAAATTATGAATTTTCTGGAAATAGGCTCTGAAAACCCCTTTATTCTGGGCTAATTATGCAGAACTATGTTAAACTGTTAAAGCACAGCAGATAGACAAAAAACTTAGCGCACAAAAATGTAGATCTCGTTAAAATACACAATCAAGTCATATATATTTCTTGTAGGAAAGACCGTTTTCGAGTTCTTCCTTGTTATTGGTTTCAATTTTAAACTAACTGTTCCCAAACGGAAGGCCACATTTCATTTCATCTCTTCATCTCTGCAAAGCCAACCCAACTTCGATTGTTTCACAAAGCGACCGTCTTTTAAAAAGATATAACTATAGCTTTAGCCTTAATGTATTCCCATATTTCTCTTCTACTTAAAAAGAAGCAATAAGGCTGATTTGATAATGTTTATTTCAATTAGTATAATGTAGAAAAAAGAATCTTTTGTAAGAAACGTTTGTACATTGGACAGTTGAGAAACTTGTGTGAATGGAACACATCCGATTTTTTTAGGGGAGCCTGACTCCTTCAGTAAAAATGTTGAGGGGGCGATGCCCTTGGGTTTGTAAATTACGGGGTAGAAAGTGCCTTCTCCCCCCCCCCTCCAAGCAAGCGTCTATGCCTTTCAAGCACTTCTGTACAGTAATTAAAAAGCTTTTGCAATATTCTGCTTTACATAAACATTAATAGTTATGACGTACAACGTGTCTGAAAACGAGAATTCTACTGCATTAATACACGTAAAATTTATGTTTCTAGTTTGTCTAAATATATTAGTTTAAGAAAGAAACGTTTTAAAACTGGAAATTAAGATCCGGTTAGACTTGTAATTTAATATCTGACCAATGCTCCCAACAAGTGTTTGCTAGCGCTCTTATGTGATTTACGCTACTATTTAAAGCATGTACATCAAAATTATCTTGGTCCAGAGTTTCCGGTGTAGACCGCGTCTTAAGGCAGATTTTAGCCTTAAGACGCGGTCTACACCGGAAACTCTGGACCAAGATAATTTTAATATTGGCCGTGGAAGTTTACGAAAACATATAACATGTACATCAAATATATTTTATTTTGAACGTATAAACTTGAACTGTACATAAAGGTTTTAATTTTACAACCTGTGTTTTACCATATATACCCAACACACAAGTTTTTACCCAAAAATCACAACTCTATGATAATGTTGGTTTTACTGTCTCTACTTTAGTATATGGTACTCAGATAGGGAAGGTATTGCATTCCATGAACTTTTGATACCAGAATCTTACGTTTTAAGGTCCCCTGTATCAAAAAATTCAATTTCTGAAAAAACATGTGTAATCAGATTAACTGAAAAACAAAAAATTGGTTAAATACCAAACTTGATAATTACGATCAATATCTTATAAGGATGCGACACGAAGGTTTTCCACCGTGTAGTCGTCAAGTTCAGGGTTTCGTCAAACGTCCCCGTCCCCACGAAGATAGAAACGTCGTCTCAAAACCTGGATCTATATATATATATATATACAGTACAAATGCATCAGCGCCATCTGCCAGCGCTGCCGCACACTACGATTCTAGAAGCATACCTGAAATATGCTAAGGTATTGGCATGACAGGGAATGATGGGAAGAAAATCGTGGATAACTAACAACCTAGTAATTGCTGAGTCGTGCTATCGATATCCTAGGCAATTAACTAAGATACAAAAACCCAGAGTGTATCGTAAAAATAAAAAAACAAAAAAACAAAACCGTCACTATCAAGTTTTGGGAAGCTTTATTTATCCCATAAATGCGTCACGTCACATATCTGGGGCACAACTTGTAGAAGGGGTTAGACAAATGGTTCAAAGTGACAAGGGGGAAGCAGGAACAACCGCAAGTCATAGTGCGCAGTCGATGGGGATCGGGATCGAACAACTGATTTCCAGAAAGCGAGTCGCATGCATTTCGCTATATACAATAATATAAACAATGTTATCAATTTTTTACAATAACACAAATTTACTTAATTTATACCTACGTAGTCATACACTTATAATTAAAACAACAGTATTAATTTCCAAACAGGTCCAACCGCACAATAAATAATTTCTGGGTAAATGAAAATCTTAACTTTATGTTTAACCTGTGTTAAACATACACATTAAGGGAAGTATTGTATTCCACCCAAAAATTCGATATAGAAAGTTTACTGGAAATATAGGTTTTGAGGTGCCCTGAATATAAAACATTTTAGAAAAAGGTCTGTGTCTCTGTGTGTGAGAAAAGCATTACTCAGAAACAAAGAGTAGGTTAAACGCCAAACTTCTTCAGTAGGAGAAGGAGGGACAAGTGAGTCAGGGGGAGGAGTAAGAGCATCATCAACATTTTCGGTCCTAATAGTTAATTTTGAAATCTGTTAGGATGCCATGAACGAAAACTTGTCTGTCTGAAAATATGAAATCCGATACAGTGACGCTGCAAGAAAAACTGTAGTTTTCCCAGATAAATATGACAGCCGATTTCTATGTAGGAGCTCCTATTGTGATAATGGCTTCATTTAGAACTGGCGATTCCAGGTCACATTGCCCTTGCACATTCAGTACTCCCACTTTAGCAGCACATTGTTTGAATTGCCTGTCATTGTACAAAGGGTCAACAATCACAATTGTAGTTCCTCGAATAGCGGAAACAAAGACAAGAAAGAGAAATGTGTTTCAATACATAGGTTAGGATACTCATTTATAGTGGTTTTGTGGTGTTAAATGTTAAGTTAAACAGTAAATTTAGAGTTTAAGTTTTAACTCGTTACAATGGTCAATATATGTGTGGGTTTGGTTGTAGTTTCTCGAATAACAGAAGCATAAATAAAGAAAGGTGATTGATTTTCTGTGGTATACTTAGTGAAATGTTTCAATACACGGGTTTAGTGTA
The DNA here is from genome assembly GCA_030762935.1 of Hymenopus coronatus. NCBI lineage: Eukaryota > Metazoa > Arthropoda > Insecta > Mantodea > Hymenopodidae > Hymenopus > Hymenopus coronatus. Next base: position 129,366,500 of record CM060895.1, read on the forward strand.
CTTGTTTAAATGATTTTTGGTGGTATACTTAGTGAAATGTGTTATACATTATTAACAAACGATTCTGTATTGTTTGTTAGATTTTAGATTTCCAACTCGGATAGATCGTTCAGAAGCAGACAAAATTTTCAACTTTTCCGGTTAATTTGCCTATTTAGCAGCTATCGCGAGAAATAATTAATATCAAATTATGAGCTTGTGATACCAGAACCGTGAGAATAGGGGGCGTGTTCTTCGGACTCGGTACGATATACATGCAGTCCATGGTGAAAGTCATTATAATCTTTGGGATAATCTCTGATGCTTGTTACCTTTTTACTTCCTCTATACTCACTATGTACATAGTGTATAGAGAATGTATTGTACTCCACCAAAAAATTCGATACCGAGATTTCTCTGGAAATATATGTTTTAAGGTCCCCTGTAACCAAAAAAAGTATTTTCAGAAAAAGGTCCGTGTGTGTCCGTGTGTCAGTATGTCCGTGTGCCTGTGTTGGTAAAACTTGGTGTTTAAGTTTAGTATCTTCCAGGGATGCGACACGAAGATTTTGAGAAAAATCCCCCCACCCCAAACTACCCTTTACAAGAAACTTTTTTCGAAAACTTTGATTTTCTAAAAAATGGCTCTAACGATTTTGATTAAAATATCGTATATTAAAGATATTTACCTGACAAATAAAATGTATATTTTGAATTTTCTGGGAATAGCCTCTGAAGACTACTTTATTCTGGCTGAATTTTTCATAACTACTAAACCGTAAGAGATGGACAAAAACTTAACCCACAAAATATGTAGAGCACGTTAAAACATACAATTTATGTTATACATATTTTTTTCGTGGAGTTGATCGTTTTTGAGATATTCCTTTTTATTGGTTTCAGCTTTGAAAAACTTATACTTTTCTTATACAGGAATTTGTCAACTCCTGTCCATACAAACAAAGGAATATCAGTCACATAGCAACCAGCTTTTGGCTTTCACTTTAACCTGTGGCACTCCCTCATTTCGCTTCTACTTGCAATAAAGCAAGAAATAAGACTATTTCTGCTAATTTTTCTCGGTTAGCATGAAATAAATAAGAGATAAGCTTATTAACAATAATAATTTACAGCGATATTGAGAAAGCCATGTGAATGGAACACATCAGATTTTTTTGGTGTGCATTTATTTATAAGTTCAAGTAGTGAAATTAATGGCTATAGGCATGAGAGACAAGCTATAAGGTTTGGCCAAAATTTGATGATTTACCTTCCTTCAGTTTTAGACCAAGAAATAGATATATTAAGTTATAACCTTTCCACGTTGTTTACTGCAATAATGCCAATTTATCAATAATAACTTCAGAAGGCCGAAAAACGTGGCTGTATTAAATATTCCTTCAACTAGAGATCTCTCCCTTTCCAATGTCCTTTGTTTCCACTTCAAAAACTTGGCAAAACAATTAAGTTCACATGTCGTGTATGGTAGTGTGTAGAATTGCAATATGGCGGCTGGTCACAAAACGTGCTTCAGCAAAGCGCTAGACATTTACGCTCTGTGAGGCAAACATACACTAGTCAGTGTGAAGGGGATACGTTGAAATTCACCTGATGGGACTTTCAACCACCAATTTTAAATGAAAATACATTAGAAGCAGGCGTATTGTATTATAACAATATAATTTTAAATCAGCTTTTATAACTGGTGAAGTCATTGTTTCAAGCATATTCTGATGTAGTGGCACTAGGATAGTCGTGATAGTCATTTGAGTAAAATAAGACAAGGTAAAAACCTGACGAGTTTCATTCATATGACTTTCTCTACATTTCTGTAACAAATTATTGTTAAAAATGTATTTCTTCTATCTGCTTCATGCTAATCGAGATAAATGTTGGTAGAATTAGTCTTTTTACTTGCTTCCTTGTAAGTAGAAGGGAAATAAGGGAATACTCTAAGCTAAAGCGATAGTCAAATCTTTTAAAAGTTGGTTGCCATGTGGTTGAAATTCGTTTCCTTGCATGGTCAGGAGTTTACAAATTGTGACAGTGCCGTGTCCTTCAACTGTGATTCTACGTTCGTTTTGGATGCGTAAACAAGAACAGGAAGAACGGCATGACGTAGTAGGAATCTTCAGAACGCGAGACTCATGGTTCGAGAGATTTCTCCAAGCTTCGGCATCCAGAAGCTTCCAGGAAGTTGAGTGACGAAATTTTATATCTATAAAACGAGGAAGGATTGCAGATTTTATGGTGTTTAACGTCCACTTTTACTACCAGGGCAGGCGATGACACTGCTGATACATAGCATCAAGACGGAGCATATGTGGATTGTGATGGCGGGGGAAACCGGAGAATCCGCGGAGAAAGCCAGCTCCTGCGTCGCTTTGTTAATAAATCTCACATGCGGTTGCTTGGGATCGAACCCGGGTCGCCTAGGTAAGAGGCAAGTGGTCTAACCACTCGGCCACGGCGCAGCATAAGGATTGCAGTATAGTAATGGTATGAACCGTACTGTGTGGTGAGTGACTGGCGAGCTAGCGCGCATGGTGCGCTTGCGTGTAGCCGTAAACTGTCTACGCGTCTGAACTTCGAGTGAATTACTAGCAGCAGTGAATGCAAGACTTTATTTGCGAACACTTTTTGAGCCAACAAAGAAATCTAAAATTGAAAAGATAGCAAGAATATCTCGGAAATGATCAATTCCACGAAAAAAATGTAAGTGATAATTTTTTTTTTTTTTTAACGAGATCTACATTTCTTTGTGTAAAGTTTTGTTGTCTCTTAAGGTATACCAGTAGCCAAAAGTCATCCAGAATTGAAGAGGTATTTAGAGACAGAAAATTCAAAATATACGTTTTGTATGTCATGTAGATATCTTTAAGATACTTTATTTTAATAAAACTATTAGAGCTATTTTGAAAAAAATCTAAAATTTCGTCAATTTCTAGACGCTAGCTTGGGGCCTTACTTCAAAATGTTAGGTCGCACCCTTGGGAGATATTAATCTTAAGTACCAAGTTTGGTATCTAACGGACTTTTCGCTTTTTAATTATGCTATCCACCGATAGACACACACACACACACCCACACTGACGCTCTTCTAAAAATTCTCTTTACTTTCTCTACACTTACTATGCACATAGTGTGTAGAGAAGGTGTTGCATTGCACTAATAAATTTGATACCTAGATTTCACCTGGAAATATATCTATGTTTTGAGACCCCCTGAATCCAAAAAACAAACAAACACATTTTTAAAAAAATGTCCATAAGTGTGTGGGCGGCATAGTTCAAAAACGAAAGTTCCGATAAATACCAAACTTGATATTTAAGTTCAGTATATTCTAAGGATGCAACACGAATGCTTTCAAGAAAATCCCCCTACTCCAACTACCATTTACACGGCAAAATTTTGAAAATATTGATTGTCTGAAAAATGGCTCTAACGATTTTGATTAAAGCATCATATGCTTAAGATATTTAGATGACAAATAAAATTTATATCTTGAATTCTCTATTATGGGTGAATTTTGCTGAATTTTGAATAACTGGTAAACTGTAAAAATATAGACAAAAACTTACATAATAAAACATGTAGTTCTTGTTAAAACACTCAATTTATGTTATACAATTTTAGTGGAGTTGGCCGATTTTGTGATATTCTTTGTTATTTGTTTCATTTTAAAATTCCTGTTCTCATACGGAAACTCTTCAACTCCTGGCCACGCAACGAAACTGTTTTCATTCACAAGGCAACCGCTTTTTTAAAAAAATCTGATGTGTTCCATTCACATGACTTTCTCTATATCTCTGCAATAAATTATTTTTAAAAAGCTGATGCTTCTGCTTACTTCCTGCTAATCGACAAAAATTAGCAGAAATAGTCTTATTTCTTCCTTCCTTGTAATTAGAAGCGAAATAAGGGAGTATCATAGGTTAAAGTGATAGTCAAAAGCTGGTTACTCTGTGACTGAAATTCCTTTGTTTGTATGGATACGAGTTCACAAAGTCTTGTATGAGAAAAAATATAAGTTTTTGTAGCTTAAACTAAAAACAAGGAATATCTCAAAAACAATCAACTCCACGAAAAAAATGTATCCAACATAAATTGTGTTTTAATGTGCTCTACATTTTTTGTGTGGTAAGTTTTTGTCTCTCTCTTACGGTTTAGCACTTATGCAAAATTCCGTAAAATTCACTCAGAATAAAGTAGTCTTCAGAGGCTATTCCCAGAAAGTTCAAGATATACATTTTATTTGTCAGATAAATATCTTTAATATACGATATTTTAATTAAAATCGTTAGAGCCATTTTTTAGAAAATCAAAATTTACGAAAAAAGTTCCATGTAAAGGGTAGTTTGGGGTGGGGTGATTTTTCTCAAAATCTTCGTGTCGCATCCCTGGAAGATACTAAACTTAAATACCAAGTTTGGTATTCACAAGACATACAGACACACGGACACACACGGACCTTTTTCTGAAAATACTTTTTTTGGATACTGGGGACCTTAAAACATATATTTCCGGTGAAATCTCAGTATCGAATTTTTTGGTGGAGTGCAATACCTTCTCTATACACTATGTACATAGTACGTATAGAGAAAGTAAAAAATCTGCCTGTTTACCCAAATTTATTCCCTTATCTTCTTTCTGCTTGGAACCGTTTCTGCTATTAGGTAAATGGAAGAACAGTTTATTAACAATAATTTGTTACAGAGATGTAGAGAAAGTCGTGTAAAGGGAACACATAGGATTTTCTGTTTACGGGGTCTCAAAGTATATTTTCCGTGAAATCTTTTATCAACATTTTGGGAGAAATAAAATACCTTCTATACCTATTATATACATTCTACATAACTGCTAGAAAAAGTAAATCTATCTTAGTTGTGTATTTTAAGGTAGGCATCCGAAGAAAGGAGGCAAAAATGAAAACAGTTCATGTGACATATACACCTACATAAAGCATACTGGACTAACAGAGACATTTCTGGCTATAGCACAAAATCGATGTTCACGATAAAAGCTTTACTGCATGGCACAAAGTTCTTATCTAACGTTTTCAAAGGCCTTTCGATATTTTGGTAATCGAAGCAGAAGCTCCCCGAGGGATATAAGTTTTCCAATACCGTAGCTTCGCCAACCAACACCACCTCTTCATGTTGACTGTTCCACCAACTTCAAATCTATGCGCCTTACGAACCAACGAACGGAAAGGTTCAAAACAGTTCTGATCTCTTACTTCCACATGACCTTTTGTACCCTTTACCTTTATGAATAGCTATACAAAAGCCAAAATAAATCTGATGTGCTCCATTCATATGATTTTCTCTACATTTCTCTAACAAATTATTGTTAGTAAGCTTATTCTCCCATTTAATGCTAAAACATTTGCAAAAACGGTCTTATTTCTTAGTTCCTTTATAAGTAGAAAGCATATAAGGGAAATACACTAGGCTAAACCGAGAGTCAAATGTTTTAAAACGTGGTTGCTCTGGGATTGAAAGCCGTTTCTTTGCGTGGCCAAGCGTTGAAAAGCTCCCGTATGAGAAAAGTTTAAGTATTTTAAAACTCAAATCAATAACAAGAAATCGAAAACGGCCAACTCCACGAAAAAATGTATACGGCATAAATTATGTGTTTTGTTGTGATTACATTTTTATGTAGTAAGTTTTTGTCTATCTCTTATGGTTTACCAGTTATGCAAAATTTAATAAAAATCATCCAGAATAAAGAGGTATTTAGAGGCCATTCCCAGAAAATTCAAGATATACATTTTGTTTGTCCAGGAAATATCTTAAATATAAAGACACGTTAATAAAATTCATTAGAGCTATTTTCGAGAAAATCAAAAGTTTCAAAATTTTTGCATGTAAAGGGTAGTTTGGGGTGGGGGTATTTTCTTGAAAATCTTCGTGTCGTATCCTTGGAAGATACCAAACTTAAATACCAAGTTAGGTATTTAACGGTCTTTTCGTTTTTGAGCTATGGTGTCCATAGACACACACAAACACGCGTACACACTCACATACACACACACGGACCTTGTTCTAAAAATGCTCTTTTTTTTTTTTTAATTCAGGGGGACCCAAAATAGTATTTTCGGTGAAATATTCGTTATTGAATTTATGGATGCATTACAATAACTTCTCTATACATTATGTACATAGTTAGTGTAGAGAAAGTAAAAAAAAAAAGAAAGAAAGCAAAAAATCTGATGTGTTCCCTTCCCACAACCTTCTCCACCTTTTCTGCAACCAAACTATCTACTTAATGCTAATCGAGATAAACGTTATCAAAATTATTCTTATTACTTGCTTGCTTGGAAGTAAGTGGGAAATGAAGAAATACATTAGGCTAAAGCGAGTCATGTTTTTACTTTCTCAAGCCTGTATGTAGATGCACATAGTGGACAGAGAAGGTATTGTATTCCACTAACAATTCTAGAAATTCACCGCAAGTATATGTTTTGAGGTCCCCTGAGTCCAAAAAGGCATTTTTAGTTACAGGTCCGTGTTTGTGACTGTGTATGTGTCTGTGGACAGCATAGCTAAAATCGAAAAGACTATTAAATACTAAATTTACTATTTATCTTTAGTATCTTCAAAGGATTCGACACGAAGATTTTCAAGAAAATTCTCCCCACCACAAACTACCCTTTATATGGAAACATTTTTGAAAATTATGTTTTTCTCAAAAATCGCTGTAACAATTTTGATTAGAATAGTGTAAACTAAAGATATTTTCGACCCAAATATAATGTATATCATGGATTTTCTCATAATAGCCTTTCAAGGCCTCTTTATTTTGGATGGGATTTGCAGAATTCTGCATAGCGGTTATACATAAGAGATAGACAAAAACTTAATGCACAAAAATGAACACGTTAGAACACATAATTATTCTATGCCATACACGCGTTTTATGTAGAGCTGTCCATTTCTGAGATATTCCTTGTTCTTGATTTCAGATGGAAGGTGACATTTTGTTTTACGTCCCTTGTTTTACTGCAGGCCATGCAAAGCGAAACGAACTTCAATTGTTTCACATAGGGCCAGCTCTTAAAGGATTTGACTATCGATTTAAACTACTGTATTTCCTTATGTCCTTTCTACTTACAAGATAGCAAATAATTAGACAAGTTCTGTTAATATTTACTTTGATTTGCATGTCGTGGATAAAAGAATAATCTTTTGTAACTAAAGTTGTGTGACAGCTAGAGATGGTCATGTGATGAAACATCAGATTTCTTAAAAGCTGTCGGTAGATGTTTGTCATTGAATTTCTGTTCTCTTTCCAAGGCCAGGAGAAGAACAAAAGAGATATGATACGAAAGATTAATTCCGTTTGAGAAAAGGTAAGTAGTTTAAAACTGAAACCAATATCAAGGAATATCCCGGAAATGGTAAGCTCTTCAAAAAATCTGATGTGTCCCATTCAAATGACTTTCTCTATCTGTTCTACAAATTTCTTACAAAAATTTATCCTTTATCCACCATGCTATTCGAGATAAGCTTTGGCGGAATGTTCTATTACTTAGTTTCTTATAATAGGGCGGGGATAAAATCTGAGGTGTTCCATTCACATGACTTTCTCTACATCTCTATAACAGATTGTTGTTAAAAAGCTTAAAATCTATCTACATCATGCTAATTGAGATAAACATTGGCAGACATTATCCTTAATACTTGGTCCCTAGTAATTAGAAGGGAGAAAATCTGATGTGTTCCATGCACATGACTTTCTCTACATTTCTACAACAAATTAATGTTTCAAAGATTTTTCTTCTATTTACTTCATGCTAATCGAGACAAAATTAATGTTGTCTTATTACTTCCTTCCTTGTAAGTAAAAAGGAAATAAGGGAGTACCATAGGTTAAAGTAATAGTCAAAAGCTGGTTATTATGTTATTGAAGTCCCTTTGTTTGTATGGACAGGAGTTGACTAATTCCTGGATAAGAAAAGTATGACTATTTCTGAAACCAATAACAAGGAATGTCTTAAAAAAAAACAAAAAAAAAAAAAAAACAAAAAAAAAAACAATCAGCTCCACAAAAAAATGCATATAACAGAAACTGTATGTTTTAACAAGCTCTACATTTTCTATTAAATAAACTTTTGTTTATCCCTTACGATTTACCAATTATGCAAAATTCCGTAAAATTCATCCAGAATAAAGATGTCTATAGAGGCTATCCCCAGAAAATGTAGGATATGCATTTTATTTGTCATGTAAATATCTTAAATATACGACATTTTAATCCAAATCGTTACAGCCATTTTTAAGAGAATCAAAATTATCGAAAATTTTTCCATGTAAAGGGTAGTTGGGCGATTTTCATGAAAATCTTCGCATCGCATCCTTGGAAGAAACCCAGCTTAAATGTAATTTTTGGTATTTAACGGACTATGCTGCGCACAGAATGCGCGCGCGCACATACACACACACACACCAGACTGACACACAATTGGACATTTTTCTAAAAATGTTTCTTTTTTTGGATTCAAGGGGTCTCAAAACATATTTTCGGTGAAATCTCTGTATCTAATTTTTGGGTGCAATACAATACCTTCCCTATACGCTATGTATATAGTACGTATAGCGAAAGTAAAAATGAAATAAGTTTTATTTGTGGACGCTCTTTAACTATTGTTCTCAGCGTCACATTCTATACTGGGCGAGAAATACAGCATAATTTTACTCAGAGATCTCTTATATCAGGTTTGAGCTTCTTTTCCGTACCGTAAATCTACGACAGAGGACCAACGGCTTTACTTCTCTTCCGAAGGAAGCCATGTTAAGGATTTTTAGCACGAAGAAATTCAACATCCTCCGCCGGGTTTTAACCCGCGACCTTGGGTTTATGAATCACTACACCATGAAGGACAATTATAATTGGAAGAGAACTAAGAGAATGCACTATGCTAAAGCACTAGTCAAATGTTTTAACAGCTGTCGTTATGCACTTGTCATTGAAATTCGTCTCTTTACATAGTCCGGAGGAAAACGAAATAAACTGGTTCGATTTCCGGTTTGAGTAAAATATAATTATTTTAAAATTGAAACCAATTACTAAGAATATCTCAAAACAGGCTAATTCTACAACAAATCTAATATATTCCATTCACATTACTTTCTTTACATCTGTGTAATAAATTATTGTTAATAAGCTTATACTTTTATTTACTTCATGATAATCGAGTTAAAGATTAGCAGAAATTGTCATTAATACTTGGTTCCTTGTAAGCACAAAAGGAAAAAAATCACACGTGTTCCATTCACATGATGCCTTCTAACTGTCAGGTAAACAAACCTTTTATTTAAAACAATAACATGTTATGTACATCATGCTAATCAAGATAAACATAAGTAGAATTAATCTTATTACTAGCTACCTTGTAAGTATAAGGGAAATAAGAAAATGTACAGGCTAAAGCGAGTCTCGTGCTTTAAAAGTTGGACGCTATGTGAAACAATTGAAACTCCAATCTCTTTGCTTGACAGGAGTTAACAAACGAGAGACGAGAAGAAACATGTATTCCCGTTTGAGAAAGGTTTAAGTGTCTAAACTTAAAACCAATAATCCGGAATACCTCAAAAACGGTGAAGTCTTTAAAAAAAAGTATATGACATAAATTGTGTGTTCTATTAAACTCTACATTTTTAAAGCAAGTTTCTGTATATCTCTCACGGTTTGCCAGGTATACAAAAGCCATCCAGAATGAAGAGGACTTCAAAGGCTAATCCCAGAAAATTCAAGTTGTGCGTTTTATCTGTCATGTAAACACATTTAAAATACGGTATTTTAATCAAAATCATCAGACCCATTTTTGAGAAAATCAAAATGTTCAAAAAATGTTCCCTGTAAAGGGAACAGACCGTTAAATACCAAACTTGGTATTTAAGTTTGGTACCTTCCAAGGATGCAACACGAAGATTTTCAAGAAAATTCCCCCACCACAATCTACAATTTACATGGAAAAATTTCGAAAATGTTCATCTTCTCATAGGTGGCTCTAACGATTTTGATTAAAATCCCGCATATTAAAGATATTTACTTCCCAAATAAAATTTATGTCTTTCATTTTTTGGGAATAGCCACTGGAGATCTATTTATTCTGAATGAATTTGCTCGAATTTCGCTTAACGTAAAAGACACACAAAACACACAATTTATGTCCTTTAATTTCTGTTGTGGAGGTAGTCGTTTCTAAGATATTCCTTGTTATTGGTTTAAATTGTAAAGTGCTTATACTTTTCTCGGACAGGAAGTGTCCGTTTTTCTTTTGTTCTATTTCTGGCCAAGCAAAGAAGCGATTTGCAATTACAATCGCATAACGAGAGTTTTTAAAACATTTTACTATCACTTTAGCATAGTGCATTCCTTTAGTTCTCTTCTTCTTATAAGGAACAAAGTAATAAGGACATTATGTTAATGTTTATCTCAATTAATATGATGCGGATAAAAGAATCCATAGTAAGAATAATTTGTTTGTAGAATAGTTAAGAAGGTCATCGGGTTCTTTCAATCAGGGAACTCGAAATATAAGCTATTTCTGGTGAAATTACATTATTGAATTTAAGGTGAAATTCAATAGCTCCTCTACCTACGAATACTATATACATAGTACGGTGTGGAGAAAGTAAACAGATGCCAAACAAGATGTGTCTAGACTGTGGAGATCTGCTAAAGATCTCTACGATGCAAAACCTGTCATTTTGAAATTTAACAGGTTTGTTTACATTCGGGAAACAGAGCTATAAACCACATTTTTCTAACTTTGTTTACTTCAGTACCTCTTTATTATCTTTAGGCCTGAACCATTTATCTGGCAAATCTGCTCACTATCTTGTTTGTGTATTCATACTCGAAAACCAGAGTCCTAAAGTCTGATGTGTTTTATATACATGACTTTCTATACATATCTGTAACAAATTATGCTTCAAATGCTTATTCTGCTATCTATTTCAAACTAATCTATATAAGCGTTAGAAATTGTCTTAATACTTGTTTCCTTGTAAGTAAAAGAGGAATAAGGGAATGCACTAGGATGAAACGACTTCAAATCTTTTAAAAGCTGGAAATTCACCCTTTTTGTGTTGCCAGAAGTTAACAAATGTCCGTATGCGAAAAGTTTAATTTAAAATTGAAACAAATAAAAAGGAAGATCTCAAAAAGGTTAACTCCACGAAAAATGTTTGTATGACTAATTTGTGTGTTTTAACGAGTTCTACAGTTTTTGTATAGTATCTTTTGTATAGTAAAGTTTATCAGTTGTACAGAAGTCATTCAGACTAAAGAAGACTTCAGAGGTTATTCTCAGAATTCCAGATGTACACTCTCTTTGTTATATAATGTATCTTTATTATATATTTAATATATGGTGTTTTAATCAAAACTATTAGAGCCATGTTTGAGAAAATCAATATTTAAGACATTTTTTCTATGTAAAGGGTAGTTTGAGGTGGGAGAATTCTCTTGGAATTTTTCGTGTGACATCCTTGAAATATCTTGAACTTAAACATAAGTTTGGTATTTAATCTATTTTTTTGAGAGTTATCGTGTCCACACGCATCCACACATACACACAGGAACATATTCTAAAAATTCTTTTTTTTAAATATAGGTGAATCTAAAACCTGTATTTCTAGTAAAATCTCGGTACCGATTTTTATATACTATATACTATGTACTAAGTAGAGAAAGCAAAAGCATGACAAACTTAAGTCAATCTAACCGCGGGGTTTTTGGGTGATAATAAACAGGGATGAAGTACCTGGGTTGCTAACCATTAAGAATTCCATTTTAGCGACTCTGCGTATGATCAAATGCTGAGAGTCTGTTAAAACTCAATTTATTTCGTTTTGGAATTTCCAAGAACTATATTAAATATCTTAGAAGTAATTAACTGAAACTCATTCTGAGGAAAACTTTTCTGATATTTCATCCAAATGAGTTGTTTATTATAATTATGGCAATTATTTATTGAAAAGATTATTTTTCTATCCGCTTCATTTTAATGGGGATATACCTCAACAGAAGTAGCAACATTACACGTTTCTTTATAGATGCAGATTCGATTTTTTTTTTTAATTTATAGACGCTCTTTAACTGCTGCGGTTCTCAGCGTTCCAATCTATACTGAGTGTAAAAGACAGCCTAATTTTGCTCAGAGGTCTCTTCAATAGGCCTAAGGTTCTTTTACGCGCCGTAAATCTACAACACGGAACCAACGACTTTATTTCTCTTTCGAAGGAAGACAGGCTAAAGGATTTTTACGCTCGAAAAAGTCCATCGCACTTCACCGGATTTGAACCCACGACCTTGGAAACCAAAGGCTATCATGTTATTACACCTAGACATTTAAACAAAGGAAATAAGAATAATCAAATGTTTAAGAGCTGGTATTTGCAAACAGGTTGTTAGGAATGTAAGTGTGGATATTTGTATTGGTAATTAATAACAGTGAAATGAATAACATTACATAAATATTTGCTTCCTTTGTTGATGTATAATTTTACTTATTAAGAGTAGTATTTTTAGTGTGTGTACCAAGTACCTGTGGTGTTTATTTTCCCTGAAACCGCGGACCGGAAGGCGTAACCTTGAATGAGAGGGTCTCGCTATAACGAATGTTGTATCGTAATTAAGTTTGAATACTTTCTGAAAGGCAATGGCCCCGCACTAGGAGGCTAGCGGGTTGTTTGGATTGTTGCTGGGATAAGAACCGCCCTTGGCGGGGGCGTTGAACGTGCGGTAGGGGTCACAGGTCTTCCTGAAAGACTGTCTGAGTGTTTCGCTCTGGAAATTGTAGGGACCCTGTCATTAGTTACCGTCGCTCCTGGTTATGGCCGCCCGGTGTAACCTTTCACCCCATCTCTTTCTTCCGGACGCGCCCCTTTGTGTTTTGTAGGTACAACAATAACCTAGGTTGGTTGCCGTGTCCCATCCATCCATATCCGATTCGAAGCTTGGTTAAGGTGAGTTACTCCGATATATGTTTACTTTCTCTACACGTACTACGTACCCACATAATTTACAGAGAAGGTATTGTATTTCACCGAAAATATATGTTTTGAGACCCCTTGAGTAAAAAAAAAAGCATTCTAAGAAAAAGGTCGATGTGTGTATGTGTGTGTGTGTGGTGTGTGTGTGCATACCTTAAACACCAAAAAACCGTTAGATACCAAACTTGTAATTAAATTTGGTATCTTTCAAGGATGCAACAGAAAGATTTTCACAAAAATGATTCCCACCTCAAACTACCCTTTACATTAAAACATTTATGAAAATTTACATTTTTTTTCTTAAAAATGGCTCTAACAATTTTGATTAGAATACGACGTATTAAAGCTATTAACATCACAAATAAAATGTATGACTAAATTTTCTGGGAATAGCTTCTGAAGACCTGTTTATTCTGGATGAATTTTGCATAACTGATAAACCGTAAGAGATAGACAAAACCTTACTGCAAAAGAAATGTAGATATCGTTAAAACAATTTATATCGCATAAATGTTTGTTGCAGAGCTGACCGTTCCCGAGATATTTCTTGTTATTGATTTCAGTTTTAAACCACACATCTTCTACAACGGGCCACCATTCTTTTCATCTATCTTTTGTTTTTTTCTTGAAATGCAAATCAGTTGTTCACATATCAACCGATTTTAAAACATTTGACTTTCCCTTTATCCAGGTGCACTCCCTTAATTTCCTTCTACTTCATGGAAGCAAGTAATAAGACTAATGCTGTTAAAGTTCATCTCGCTTTGCACGATGTAGGTAGACGAATAGTCCTTTCTAAAAATGCTTGAAGAACAGATAGAGAAAGGCTTGTGAATGCAACACTTCGGATTTATTCATGGGGTTTCCCCTTATTTTGATATGATAAAAGGTCGGGTAGCTTTAAGCTCTATGTACCCCCGGCTCATTTAAGCAGCATTTTATTCATTTCATTCATCGTCCGATATGTCGCACTAGCTAATAAAAATATCTGATGTGTTTCATTCACAAGAATCTCTCTACAAACTGTTGTTACAAAAGATTATTGTTTTATTTACATTGTGATAATCCAGATCAATTTTAAGAGAAATGTACTTAGCTCCTTCTAACTAGCGATAAATACGGTAATACATTAGTCTACAGCGATAGTCTGTTTCAAAACGCCGGTTGCTACGTGAAACATTGAAATTTGGTTGGGTTTGCTCGGCTAGGAGTAAAGAAATAAAAGAGAGATGAAATCCCTTTTGAAAAATGTTTAAGTAGTTTAAAATTCGAACCAAGAAACGGTTAACGCCACAAAAGATGTATTATTTTTTCTAGCAAATGCGCCATTTTGCGGTTTATCAGTTATGCAAAATTCACCCAGAATGATGAGGTCTTCAGAGACTATTCCCAAAAAATTAAAGATATAAATGTTATTTGTCGTGTAAATATCTTTAATATACAGAATTTTAATCAACCCCGTTGGAGCCATTTTGAGAAAAACGTTTTAAAATTTTTAAAAATATTTCCATGTAAAGGGTAGTTTGAGATGGAAGAATTTTGTTGAGTATCTTCGTGGCTCATCCTTGAAAGATGCTAAACTTAAATGCTAAACTTGATTTATAGCGGTATTTCCGTTTTTGACCCTTGCTATTCAACAGATAGCCATTTCCAATGAAGTATGACAGTCGAATTTTTGGGTGGAATATAATACCTACTCTACTTATCTTATGATTGTATGTATAGAGAAAGTAAGAAGAAACACGTGTTGGACGAATTTCTTCAGCGGCTATCCAGTGGCCAACTAAAAGCTTTAAAATATTTGGCTGAAATCTTATAATTTCCATATAAAATCCAGAATACGTGTTCTCTGGGTCGGCATTGCTTGACTTTTAAACGAACTTAATTCAGCTACCTCTCCGGTCCGCGTCTTGCATCACCGAAGGGCAAAGGAGAGCTGTAAAATGGGCTTGGCTTTAACAGGAAACTTCACAGCTACAATGCGTGCGAAATTCAATCCGTATGTATCCAACACCTCTTGTTGCAAAAGAATTTGCATGTGGCAAACCGCACCTCCCGCGTTCATAAAGCGTAAAACGACGTGAAATGGTGCCCAAGCCTTATTAGGCAAAACAACATACATGCTTTCGTACTCAACTACGCAGTCTTTGTCCGTAATTTACCAATACTAAACTAAGAATGTATAGGATTTTATTACGTTCAAGAAAGAACTTTATAGCTATACATCTAAAATGCAAATACTAGCAACAAATGTTGGACATTAAAATGATTTATACAAAAATCTGATGTTTTCTATTCACATAACTTTCTCTTGCTGTTCCATATACAAACCATTCTTACAAAAGATTATATTTTTAGTTGCATCATGGCAATCGAGATAAATGTTAGTCTTATTACTTGCTTCCTTGTAAGCAGAAGGAAAATAAGGCAATACTCTCTACTCAAAAGCGAATAAAATCTTTTAAAAGTTGGTCATTATGTGAAACAATTATTGGGGTTTGATTCGTTTTGGATGGCCAACTGTAAAACAAGAGAGATGAAACAAAAGATGGCTCCCCGTTTAAGAAATTTTTATTTAGTTTAAAATTGAAATCGATAAGAAATATCTCGAAAACAGTAAACTCTACATGAGAAAAATATCTCATAAATTATGTGTCTTAACGATTGTGTAGTAAGGTTTTGTCTGTCTCTTACAGATTAAGAATTATATAAAATTCTGCAAAAACCATTCAGTATAAACAGAGAGAGAGAGAGAGAGAGAGAGAGAGAGAGAGAGAGAGAGAGCTGTTACCAAAACATTCAAAATATACGTTTTATTTGTGATGTAAACATCTTTAATAATCGGCATTTTGATCGAATTCGTTTGTCAGTTTTGGGAAAACTAAAATTTAAGAAAAAATGTCATATAAAGAGTTGTTTGTGGTAGGGCAATTTTCTCGAAATTCTTCGTGTCGCATCCTTGGAAGATAGTAAACACATATATCAAATATACTATTTAACAGTGTTTTCGTTTTTCAACTATGCTGTTCACAGACACACATGCGCGCGCGGACGTTTTTATAAAAAAAAATTCTGGACTCAGGGGACTTCAAAACATATATTTCCGGTGAAATCTTGACATAGAATTTTTGGTTAGAATACAATACCTTCTCTAATTACTTTGTACATTGATGCGTATGCATGCGAGAGAAATAAAAAATCTGATGCGTTCCATTCACATGATCTCTATCTGTTCTGCAAACAAACTGTTCTTTCAAAAGATTTTTATTTACATCATTCTAATCAAGCTAAAGATTTCCAGTAATAGTCTTATTACTTAGTTCCATATAAATAGAAAATAAATTAGAGAATACATTAGGATAAAGGGGCAATAAAAGCTTTTAAAAACTGTCATTATGTGATTGCCAGTGAAATTTGGTTATCATTTCATGGCCAGGAACAAATCAAAAGACATGACTGCCTCTGCGGTCGAGTGGTCAACAAGTTGAGTTCTCAGCCGGAGATCTCGGATTTGATTCCCGACTGGGACAAGGAATGTTTCTTTAATCAGAATCATTCCGCCCCCCCCCCCAACAGAGTCTGGAAAGTATGTATGTGAGAGTGAGCGTGTATGTGTGTATTTTGAAGAAAAGAAAGTTATTAAAAAAAACAACGGAAACCTACAGTCAACGAGTTGTTTCTAAAACAAAGCCCCCATATGACCTTAGATGTTAAAGGGGACTATATAAATAGGGGAGAGAAAAAAAAAAGATATGAAACGAATGAGGACTTTCCGTTTGAGAAAAGTTAAAATACTGTAAAGTTAAAACCAATTACAGGGTGAAACATTTTTTTTAATTGTTTCCTTCCGCCCGGCTTTTCCAGAACAATCGGGGGTTTAAATGTGAACTTAGCCCGTCAACGGTATCTTTATGTGAGTTGTTGCCTGTCCTCGCTTCTCATTGGTCCGGGTTTGGTGTTCAATGTTTACCCTGGTCAGCGAGGGTTCCGGGAGAAATGAGTTCTGTCTTGGAGGTAGACAGGGAAAGTATTTTGCGCTGTGTGCTCCGAGATAGATAGCTGAATTTTACATTATTAAAGGTTAGCATAATCGCCTAAAACCTAAGAGATATTATAATTCAAATTTAATTAGCTTGGGGTTTTCGGGCTTTTCCTTCCCTCAATTCAGAGATATAATGTAGCGTGTATAAATTTTACAGGGAGTTCAGAAGTTGTTGCTGGGTGATATTTTGGTGTGAGTGGGAATATAGAGACATTTGTATATTACTTGTGCACAAGAATTGGTGTTTTGTACATATGTTTATGATGGTTTTAATGGGGAGTGTAAATGAGTCCAAGCTAGATGTTAAATGGGGCTTACTATTAAAATATTTATGGGTGGGTTTTATTGGGCAGTTTTAATACTGTTGGGATGAATTTTAGGAAATACAATTTTCCTTTTCTGTTTTAAGAACTAAAGCAGCAGTATGTTTAGAATTTTTCGAATCACAAGGATTATTGGGTAAAGAATTATTTTTTGTAATGTCAAATGGGTGTCTGTATTTGTTGAATAATTAGTAATTCTGGGATAATTTTATAGTATTTGTGTAAAGCCTATTTGGAACTAGTGAATTGTGAGAAGAAGATATATATATATATATATGTAAATAGTTTGTGGCTCAGTATTTCTCTGGTTCCTTATGCAAGTCAATTTTCAGGGGAATTTTACTGTATAAATATTAAAACACTTTCTTATAACATCCTCCTTAGAGATGCCTGTTTTTGGGAGTCATTTAATTGCTACCATACGAAAGTTAAGATTGAAAGGTTTTCTATATTACAAAGTGAAATGCGGCATTCCTTGTAATTTACACATGATTAGATATCGACTTCCACTCTAATCTGATGGGTTATTGGATGCACTTCAATGTAGTAAATTGTGGGTTGAGCTCGGCATTTTAGGTACTAATGTCTTGAGACAGTAAGAACTAATAAAAAGGAGAGAAATCCGTTGCAGGGAATTTAACTTGGTTTTTCTTTGGTTTTTTCATGTATCGGTTCATTATTGGGTGTGATTTAGGGTGTTACTGTGTGGTTTAATTTTCTTCGTTTTTGAGAATTTATCTGCTGAGGGCGATTCTAGATCACTTTGTGTGGCCGACATCTTCTGTTGGAATTTTATTTACATTTTTGTTTTTATAATACGGTTTTGGGTTGGGTTATGTTTCTGTGTGGTAGTTAGCGTTTCCTCATAGTTTGTTTCGTGAACTATTTTTCTCTGGTATTAGGGTGCGATTTATTATTATTATTCATTGGCAATTTTTGGGGCTTAATTATACTGAGTTTGTTGCACTTATTCAAATAATTTTTGTGTGTTGGCAAAGGAGCTATTTTGCTACAAATGATATATCATGCGTTTGTTCTCTTTAATTATTGAGTAGATATAAATTTAAGCAAATTCTTGAGTTGGAAATTCTTATTACCTAACCACCTGTTAATTTCTAATTAATGAATGAGTTGATTATAACTAAAGTAATAGGACATTTTTGGGTATTAAATTATTCTAGTGAATTCAGTATAAAGTCCTTGCTCTCCTTTTAGGGGTGTATTTTCTATGATTTTTGCTATTCATTGACTTAAAACAAAAGAAAAGCAAATATATATTAATATGTAGGTGGATATATAGGTATAGAATATATAATCAGTTCTTTTCAAGGCCCTATTCTGTATTTGCTTTTTTCTTGTTTGAGGATTGAAATATATTTTAATTTTACGTGGAAAATGCTGTCTTTAATATTGAGTTAGTTCCTGACTTGGTAATTGTGGTTTATCAGGTGGCACTACTGTTTTAAAGGGACATTGTTTTATTATTACCTTTGATATATTATTATTGTGTACAGTGATTTCTCCAGCCAGATTGTAAGATTGATAAATCTTACTCCAATTGTAATAAATTCAATTTGGAACCAGCGACTGGTTGTTTGTTGAAACTAGAATGTATCGCTTGGTGGCCTTCCCTTTTCCTCAGTTACTGTTTTTTTGTTTTTTTTAACCGACCTCGTGGAAGTATCCCGAAATTATGTATTTTCGGGAAACTTTCATTATGCTGTGCTGTGTTTGCAGCGGTCGTGCGGCAACGCAAGGAAATATCTCTAAAATGGTTATCTCAACAAAGCTACTACATATATATGACAAATTATTTATTTTAACGAGATCTAAAATCGTGCAGTAAGTTTTTGTTTATCTCTTACGTTTTACCAGTTATGAAAAATCATTCAAAATGAAAATAACCTTAGAAGCTATTCCAAAGAAATTCAGGTTAAGCATTGTAATTGTTGTGTAAATATCTTTAGTTAAGGTATTTTAATAAAAATTGTTAATCATTTTTGAGGAAATCGAAAATTTCGAACAATCTTCCATGCAAATGTTAGTTTCTGGTGGGGGATATTCCTGAATGTGTGATAGATACATCTTTGGAAGATACCTAGTGTTAAACTGTCTTTTCATTTCTGAATTATGATGCCTACACACACTTTTTTTTTTTTTAAAATACGGTACCGGAGTCTGATCAGGACTCCGGTACTGTATACCCTACTTTTATTTACTTTTTTTTCTTCTTTTTACCTTGTTTTTCGTATTATTACTGGATTGCTGTTTTCTTACTGTTACAACACACACATAAACACTAACATATAGCACCCATGCCCAAGGCGGGACTCGAACCCACGATCCCCAGCGCTACGAAGCACCAAAGCAAACACCGTTTCGAAGCAAACACCGAAATACTATCACTTGATTTGACATTCTAGATACCGGCGTGAAGAATTATTTGTGTCAATGTCGTTGTACTGAACGAAAACTACGACTTTTATGTGGAGGTTTTCTTCAGCGACATGGAAACGAACTAAGCATTTTCGTGTCTATTTCTACGCTTTTGTAAAATGAATTAATATTTCAAGTCAAAATGCAGCGCTTGGCGAGCGCGGCTATGGGGACCGGCAGCTCACACACATATCCAGGAACCTATAATGCTTTTTCTGGATTATGGGATACTTAAAACATAATATATTTCCAGTGAAACTCGACATCCATTTTTAGAAAGAATACAATACCTTCTCTACCTATAATGCATATAATATATGGTAGAGAAAGTTTTTTTTTTCGCTGTTGTCCTAATATTGATGCAATGCAATGCTTTCTCACCACCTCGAGCTGTGGCCGAGTGGTTAGACCACTCGTCTCTCACCTAGACGGCCCAGATTCGATCCCAAGCGACCGCATGTGAGATTTGCGGCGCAGGGGTACGTTTTCTCCGAGTTCTCAGGTTTCCCCCGGCATCACATTCCACCGGTGCTCCATCTTCATTCCATGTCCCATAATGGAACGCAGCTGATATATTGGTGATGAGTTGATGACAAAGAGAGTACCAATAGGGAGTTAGAATCCAAGATAAATATGTAATTGTGATATGTTCACAATGTGATATGTATTTAGTGAAGAAAAATAGGGCATTGGTTGCATCAGCTGTTTTGACTGGCAGCTACAGGGATCGAGGTTAGGAAAGAGGTAAACATAAATACTACTGATGTTAATATTTACATAATCCATTTGCTAACAAGCAACAAGTCATCAGCATAGTTATCAGTTTCATTTGCTCTCAATGCAAAATGTTGCCCAATGCTTGATTTACAATGCCAAAAATATACATCCGTAGCGTCTCAAATGTGAATCGTCTTCGATTGGCACAAACAGTTCTTAAATTGTGAAAAGCTTGACGACACGGTTCAGACAAGTACATGCAATACCTGTTATTAAATGCTGCGCTTGGGATCGACCCCACAAATCTGTATGTATTGGGTAGGTATTTAACTGGTATCCGCAATCGGTCCTCAATATGTCATCCTTATAATGACAAATGGGTTCCACTGCCCTCAAACAGCTGCCTTGTTCCATTAACATAATTTCTAGACGATGGATTTGCAGGGCTTTTTCAATTCCCCAAAATCCCCTTATAACATTACTAGGTATTTGATCATGTTATAACAATTATTTGTTCAATTTGGACGCAAAAACTTTCAAATTATATTTTTAATAAGATTTATTGTAACCCATTATTCAACTTATATATATATATATATATAAAACTGCATTTTGACTTGAAATATTAATTCATTTTACAAAAGCGTAGAAATAGACACGAAAATGCTTAGTTCGTTTCCATGTCGCTGAAGAAAACCTCCATATAAAAGTCGTAGTTTT
The DNA here is from genome assembly GCA_030762935.1 of Hymenopus coronatus. Taxonomy (NCBI): domain Eukaryota; kingdom Metazoa; phylum Arthropoda; class Insecta; order Mantodea; family Hymenopodidae; genus Hymenopus; species Hymenopus coronatus. The sequence goes on from CM060895.1 coordinate 129,387,724, forward strand.
CGTTCAGTACAACGACATTGACATAAATAATTCTTCACGCCGGTATCTAGAATGTCAAATCAAGTGATAGTATTTCGGTGTTTGCTTTGAAACGAAGCTAATTCATAGGTTGGTATCCGAAGCGACTCTTTATTTTACGAAAATTATAACATCGTTAATTTGTTCAATGTTGTTCTCTGTTTAGGTTTTCAAGCCAGTCACATAGATCAGGGATTTGTAAATACTGAGCAGACCGGTTGGAGCTTGCTATGCTTAGATATCGTTAAAACGCACAATTTCCGTGATATATATCTTTATCTTTATTGTGCAGCTAACCATTCCACAGATTTTTATTATTATTGGTTTCTTTTTGCTTTCTCTAGCCGTATGTGCATAGTAGATAGAGAAGGTAATGTATTCCACACAAAATTCGATGTCGAGATTTCACCGGAAATATGTTTTGAAGTCCCATGAGTCTGAAAAAGCATTTCTAGAATAAGGTCCCGGTGTGAGTGACTTGTATGTCTATGAGTGTCTGAGAACAACGTAGCTCAAAAATAAAATGACCGTTAAATACTAAAGTTGTGCATCTTCCAAAGATGCGACACGAAGATTTTCAAGAAAGTTCCCCCAACACAAACTTCTCTTTACATGGGACAATTTTTGTAATTTTGTTTTTCTCAAAAATTGCGCTAACGGTTTTCATTAAACTGACGTTTATTAAAGATATTTACATTAAAAATAAAATATATATTTTGAATTTTCTAGGAATAGCCTCTGAAGACTGCTTTATTCTGGATGAGTTTTGCAAATGTTTGCATAGAATTTGAGACTGTTAATTAGTTTCTCTATAAAAACTATTGTTAGTTATTAATTATTTAGCACTGTATAATTAACGTATGTATTTAACAGAGTAAGTTCAGCTGGAGTAGAGGTAGAAAGCTGACGCCAAGATAGGAGTATGGCTGAGAAGCGCTTTGTTAGAAAGGATTCTTTTGTCCAGTCACATACAACCGGATCACGACGGGGGTAAACCTTAAAATTCGGAAGACAGTAATTTTCCATTGTACAAAACGTGTCACGTGAGGGTTGCAGTGCACCCTGGGATGAGAAAACTGACGTATGGTAAATGTTTACGTCAATTGCACTTTTCTGTCCAATCAGAAAGAAGCCGCCAAGACGGTATTTTTAGTAAATAAAGGGCCCAAGAAGGCACATCGGGGCTGTCTTCTATCTGCTGTCTGTCGCTGTCTGTTAATTGTACGTCGCTGTATGACGTTGTCATGCTGATCTTGTAATACTGTCATGCTGTCGGTTGTCGGGCTTCGCACAAATTTAAGCATGGTAAGTTGTAACGAAAACTTAAGAGTTTCCAGCGCTCTAAGTGTAATTATAGTCAGTGACGTGTGTTAAATTATATTGTATAAAGCAGAATCAAGGAAGAAGAAGTAAATATAATTACGTGTGATTAGCCAAGTATTAGAGTTCCTAACAAGTGCTTAAGTTAGCAGATTTGTAAAACAAAGTGCTTATCTCGCATCTCCTAGTAAGAAATAAACTCCAGGAAAGTTACGCAAGTCTTCATTATTATAAGATCACTCCCTGAACTATCCTTAGACGGATTGTCTCTCAGCTGAATAAGCGCATAGCCTATATTTTAATTGCTTAAATTGTTTAGGTTAATTACTAAGTAAAATATCATGTATTTATTGTGTATTGGATGTTCAGAGAGATTGTTCCTAGAAAGCGTTTCTAACTTCAACCCGAGAGTTCTCAAGTAACGAATTCAGTTGTTTACGATATTTCTTTGTATATTGTTAAAGGGGAAAGACGCTATTATGTAGTCAAGTCTCCGAAAGAGAAAGTGGAGATGACATATAAACAGGGGAACCACGAGGAAATTTAGGTCAAGAATCACGTGAAAGACGCTTTGACCAATTAGAATTAATCACGTCAGGGAAGGAGCACACTCCAAGCTGCTTTCGGCGCCATAAATGGACCAATGAAATTACAAGTTGAGAGTTTATCGCGTGGGTAGAATTTGCTATAAATGTAGAGTATTCGCCCTAATTTTGAGGCAGTAGAAATGTAACTACACGAGGGATCTGTGACGATCAAATCAAGAATCCGCACAAATTAGCAAAGTTAGTATTGCGATTCAGGCAGTTGGAATGTAACTACTCTCGGAACCTGTGACGCTTAAAACAAGAATCCGCGCAAATATAGTAAAGTTATTATTGTGATTCACGCAGTTGAAATGTAATGTCCCGCGGAACCTGCCACGCCGGAAACTAGGAAACCACGGCAGAAAGTTAAAGTGTCTACAACTATTCTGCACGTAACAGTTGCACTCGTCGCCGCGTAAATTTTAGTTACCTTTGTGCGCGTTACGCCCTTGTTCGAGGGAAATTATCGGAAAACAATGGTGCCAGGAACTTTCTCGGGAACGCTTGTGAAAGGAAATAAACATTTGACAGAACGAAGTGTGCCGACGCTTACTTTTAAGTTAATTTCCCGTACCATTCCCTTGAGGTCCTTGTTGCTCAAAACCTGAGCTAGATATAAATAGGTCTCAATTGCTCGTTGCTGAGTCCACCAATAGCCGAGGAGCGTCGAGAATCGAATTCAGCACTGCAACGCCGGGGAGAGGACCTGTCGTCGCTGCGCAGTCCTGCACCAAAAGTTACACACATCCACCAGCTCATATGCCTACAACCCCCATTAGATGCACCACCCCGAGAGAGTCAGTCATCGTGCAGGCTGGGTAACGTCGAGGCGAATTTACCGGTAGTAGATTCATATCACTAGGTACGTCGGTCAATTCATAGTGTAGTGAATCTTGCCAACGTCATCAATCTGGGCTCGAAGCCGAGAACTCAGCATCTGGTGTTTTGAATGCGGGGATAAGGACAGCGCACAGGGCACCCAACGTCTGAGCTCACCGCATATGACGTCCAACGTAAGAGTCCACCGCAAAGTTAAACTGTACGAGATATACAAAAACATACTTCACAAAAAATGAAGATATATGTTTTTCTTGTACAGTTGACTATTTTCGAGATATTCCTACTTATAGGTTTCATTTTTAAGCCATCTAACTTTTCTCAAAGGCACCGTGCAAAACCAACTTAATGTTTCACATTGCGGTCAGATTTTAAAGTGATTATCGTCTTGGCATAATGAATACCGTTATGTTCCTTCTATTTGCAATGAAGCAAGTAATAAGACCAATTTTGCTAATGTTTATTTCAATTGGCATCATGTAGATAAACGAATAATCTTTTATAAGAACCTTTCGTAAGAATAGCTTGTATATAGAACAGCTAGAATAATAAGAGTGAATGGAACACATTAGATATTTTAGAATACTTATATCTTTCTTTGTCAAGCAAAGTGAACAAATTTCAAAACATTCACATAGAATCCAACTTTGAAAATAAGTAACTATCGCTTTAGCCTAGTACTTGGGCAAATACGGGCCACATTAGTAGGGAGGGTAGTGTGACATAGCGTAGCTTCCCCTCAATCGGAGCAGTGGCGTACTGCGAGTGTTAGTTTCGAAAGCTTTCAATGCTTATTCATTAAAACACAAAATGAGCAATAAATGACAAAACAATATACTTTATTGATTATTATGCATACATAAAAGTTTCAAACTAAAGGTATCTCTAACTTCTAATCAAATTGGACACATAAATACATCCTTTATAAACTTGCAGAAATATGAACAAAGATTACTCAATAATTAAACCTGCCTCAACTAACATTGTTGGATTACTAATAGGAGTCAAGGTTGTAATCCCATGTTTTCTGTATTGTTTTCCAGAAAGTATAAATGAACATACTAAAGTAATGAACTGCAGTATTATTGTACAGTCACTAGCTAACTTGAGTGTTTTGATAAGAATAATTTCTCTATATACGACAGACAGACATGGTGGATGGACGGGGATGGGATAGAAGAGCGTGAGCATAACTCAATTTACATATGTATAGAATATAGAGACAAATGTTTTGATAAATGACACTTAAATATGCATCACTTCGGTGATTTGGCTGCTTTTCCTCTTATCTAATAGTTTTTTTTTCACGAATAAATAAATACGAATGGCTTGTGTATGCCAAGCCCATTTCGAAGTACAAACTATTCTGAAAAAATACTACTCTTAATAAATGAAATTAAAGCACGCAAATGAAGGAAATGTTGGTGTAATGTTATTTATCACATTGTCTTCAATTACAATAAAAATATCTGCATTTATAGCTCTAACTTCCTCTATATCTGTGTGTGTGTGTGTGTGTGTGTGTGTGTGTGTATGTGTGTGTGAGTGTGTGCGCGCGCACCAGCAAATCAAAAGAGGTGGGGTGAAAGGTACGGGATGTATAGACACGGTTTCAAGAATGTCCATGCTTGTTCCCGTTAGTCAACAAAGAAATGTACAATAAAACATTTCAACAAATTTGTATCTCGATGAACGCAAACCAGATAGAGGAATATGCATTTTTACATTCTCTACCAAATACTATGTACGTACATAGTAGGTAGAGAAATATTCCATAAAAACTCTACACAGATTTTACCGGAAATATATGTTTTCATAACCATTGAATAAAATAATTTTAAAAAAAACTCCGTGTGTGTGTATGTGTGTGTGTGTATGTGTGTGTGTGTGTCTGGACAATATAACCCAAAAACGAAAAGTCGGAAAAATACCAAACTTGGTTTTTATGTTTAGTGCCTTCCATGGATGCGAGACAAAGATTTTCAGGAAACTTTTCCCACCCTAAACTATCCTTTACAAGGAAAAGTTTTCGAAACTTGGATTTTCTAAAAATAACCAAGATTGTGAGTAAAATACTGTATATTAAATAAATTTACATAACAATTGTAAATTGTGTATCCTGAATTTTCTGGGAATAGCCTCTGAAGACCTCTTCATTATGGATGAGTTCCACATAATTGGTAAACCGTAAGAGATAGACAAAATCTTAGTCCACAAATAATGTACTTCTCGTTAAAACATAGAATTTATGTCATTAACATTGTTTTAGTAAACCTAACAATTTCAAAGCTATTGGTTTAAATTTTAAAACAATTAAACTTTTCTCAAGCGGAAAATCCCTCAACCGTTTCATTTTCCTGGCCACGGAAAGGTCCAAATTTCAATGCCAATCACAAAGAAACAGCTTTTAAAAGTTTTGACTGCTCGTTTAGCCTAGTGTTTTCTGTTATTTACCTTCTACTTATAATGAACTAAGTAATAGGACCATTTTTGTTAATGCTTATCTTGATCAGCATGAAGTAAAATTATGATCTTTTACATATACGAGTAGTTTATCTGCAGGAAAGGCAAAGGCATGTGAATGCAACATCAGTATTTTATAAAGTTTGATTTATTGGGAGGATAGACCTTTGAATTCTTTACTCAACACTATCCCTGCAAACCAACACAATACTCCCCTCACTTCTTTTGTGTTTCTTCTGCTTTTCCCAATATCATTCAACCAATCCACCTTTAACATCACAAGTTCATGGAGTCAGGCCTCACATTGGCACATCCCGCTTATTCCACGACTGTGGAGGGAATTAAACATCATACTGTACCTCGCTAGGAGCCAGGAGGAGCAGGAACTAGTCGCCCGAGTGTATTCGGGCGGGGGCAAATCACCACGGTACCTATCCGCTTTTCTCGCGGATTTAAACCCGTGTGATATAAAAGATGTAGTCTTGTGCAAGCGTTTATGTCTGTGTCGAAGTAATGTGGGAAGGGTGTTTCCCTCTGTGCAGCCGGCGCTTGCGGGCTGTCAAGGAAAGCAGTGCCGGCTAGCGGGGAGAACTGAAAGGATGTAGGTACGTTGTGGGGGAAAGCCAGTGTTGCAGATCTGATCGGGGTACAACTGGACGGTCACCCGTCCGAGTTGTGACCGGGCCCGATGCTGCTTAACTTGGCGGGTAGTACTGTAAAGAAGGGAGAGGCGGCCGAAAAACTACCATCCCAAGGCGTCCTTGGGAAGGCGGTAGCTTACGCGTCTCCTAAGCAGCGTGTGGTCGTAAAGACCGAGAGTGTTCACCTGAGGATTTGGGCGAGGAGCAAGTTTAGTGTATATTGTGCGAGCTCTTTCTCGCACAACGTCCACTATGTAAGGGATTCCGGAATGGGAATGGAGAATGTGGGACGGGAATCCACGGTCTGTGCCATATATCATCCTCAATGTCCTGTTCTGCACGGTCTGCAGTCTGCGGATGGTGGAACGAGCCACCGAACCCCAGACCTCGCAGCCGTACAGCATCAGGGGCGGGATGACCGCGCGGTACAGCAGTAGTTTTAGGTGTGTAGGCATGGCGGAGCGGAAGATGGGAAACAACTGCCACAGGGCAGCGTGTCCCATACCGACCTTCTCCCTGACATGTGGGGTGAAAGTAAGGCCGCGGTCGAGGAGGACTCCAAGGTATTTGGCGGTGCGGACCCAGGGGTTCCGCCGCCTTCACAACCTCAGCGACCTCTCCGGCCGCCAGCCACGGACTTTAGCCAGCAGTAGAGCTGAGCTCTTCTGCGGGCTGATGGCCATCCGCCACTGTTCACTCCATCTGCCTACGGCCTGGAGCTGTCTCTGTAGCGGGGGGAAGCAATATCGGGCGTTCTTGTTACGTGCCATTATGAAGACGTAGTGTTTGCGCACCTTACACATTACTCCCTAATCATATTCTAATGCGCGATATGTATATGATATGTGGTTAACACGGAGTTCATTAGTTTCTCTTGTGACAGTGAATAGTAAACTCACACTCAAAAGCTTCATTATCCTTCTTGCTTGAAAACGTTTTGTTTATTTGCGTTATTATTTCTGTGAATAGATAATTCATGGCCTGGTGCTGCAGAACAAGGACGAAGAAGGCGCCAAACAGGAAAAGCTCGGCGTCTTCCAGCTTGTCTTGTTGAACACGTTTGTCAAACACGGATGTACTATTTCTTTATGAACTGCTTTGGAGAACCAGCAAATCTGCTCATATTACTAAGTTAAATAAAACTGGTTTATAAAGTATTAAAGATATGGATTTAACTATGTACAGACATTACTAGTAACAAAAGAAGCATTCATACTAAGTGTCATTCAAATATGCCTTTTCATTTTGGATATATTAATTTATCGGATTTAACTATCTAAAAATCAAAGTCTACCTCTTTCTACATATATTGAACTATATACGTGCAATTTTTGGTTTTCTCTACACGTACTATGTGGGCATTATATTCCACCCAAAAATGTGATACCGCAAATACGTTTTGGGGCCCTCTGAGTCCAATAAAATATTTTTTAGAAAAATGTCCGTGTGTGTGTGTGTGTGTGTGTGTGTGTGTGAGCGCGCGCCTGTGGATAGTATAGCTCAAAAATTAAAATAGGTACCGTTAAATACAAAACTTGGTATTTAAGTTTAATATCTTTCAGGGATGGACACGAAGATTTTGAACTACATTTCCCCACCCCAAACCATATTCTACATACAACATTTTTGAAAACTGTGCTTTTTTTTCATTAAAATACCCCATATTATAGATATTTACATCATAAAATGTGTATCTATACATTTTTTTTTTTTTTTTTTAATTTTGCATAAATGGTAAAACGTACGAAATAGATAAAAACTTATATACAAAATATGAGATATCGTTAAAACACAAAGTATGTCATATGTATTTTTATTGTAGAGTTGGCCGATTCCAGGATATTTCTTGTTATTGTTGTCAAGTTTAATCTACCTAACTTTTCTCAAACAGGATTGCCTTTCTTTTCATCTGGCTTTTGAAAATTGTTGTCCTTGTAAAGCGAAGCGAACTTCAATTGTTCATATAGCGATCAGTTTTAAAAAGATTAGACTATCGCTTTAGTCATATTTCCCATACAAATAATCAAGAACTAAAACTATTTGTGGTAAAGCCTATCTCGATTAACCAGATAAAATTGATTGTAGATAAAAGAATCCGTTTTGTAAGAATAGTTTGTTTGCAGAACGGGTAGAGATTTTTTTAATATTAAAGTTCTTAACATTTCTATAAGAATTGGTTTGTTTCAAATTTAACACCTTTTTTAAAATTATGTTACGTTACAAGTTGGATAAATTGCAAAATCAGCGCATAACTACCTACTAATTACTTATTGACACTAATCTACGATTAATGTGAAAATTCTAAATAGACATTTTATTAGATATATTCTGCAGTGTTTTGGGACACATTTTCAGAGCTCTAGCTTTGCTTTTGTGAGAAAAGAAAAATATCAAATATGAATCCGACAAAAACGGCTTTAAAGATTATCAGACTGATCCATCTAATCAACGCAACACTTTAAAATGTCTTCCAAAATGTGTTACAATCTCCCTGGGGGAATGAAAGATTGCAAATGTGTACCTTAAAGTGTCTTGTATTTTTTTAACCAAATTCGGCATTTTGACCTAAATCCCTATATAAAAACTCTTATGTGTTCCACTCACATGACTTTCTCTACATCTCTGCAACAAATTATTGTTAAAAAGATTATGCTTCTACTTACTTCATGTTAATCGAGAAAAAAAAAAAATGACAGAAATAGTCTTGTTACTTGCTTTCTTTTAAGTAGAAGAGAAATAAGGGAGTACCATAGGTTAAAGTGATAATCAAAAGCTGATTGCTATGTGACTGAAGTTCCTTTGTTTGCTTGGATAGGAGTTGACAAATTCCTGTATGAGAAAATATAAGTTTTTTAAAGGTGAAATCAAAAGCAACGAATAACTCAAACTATCAACTCCACGAAATAAAAGTATATAATATAAATTGTGTATTTTAACGTGCTCTACTTTTTCTGCTTAGTAAGCTTTTGTTTTTGTCTTACCGTTTAGCAGCTAAGCAAAATTCGGCAAAATTCATCCAGAATAAAGTAGTCTTCAGAGGCTATTCCCAGAAAATTCAAGATATACCTTTTCTTTGGTATGGAAATATCTGTAATATACGTGATTTTAATCAAAATCATTAGAGCCGTTTTTTAGAAAATCAAAATTTTCGAAAATGTCTCCATGTAAAGGGTAGTTGGGGGTGAATACCAAGTTTGGTATTTAACGGTCACACACACACACGGACATTTTTCTAAAAATGTTTTTTTTTTAATTCAGGGGGTTCCAAAACATATATTTCCGGTGAAATCTCGGTATCGAAGTTTTGTGTGCAATACAATATTTTCTCCATACACTATATACACAGTAGTGTAAAGAAAGTAAAACGTCTGATATGCTCCATTCTTATGACTTTCTCTACATAAAATTAATTATTGTTAAAAAGCTTATTCTTTTATTTACTTCATGCTAATCAGAAAAAAAAAAAAAAAAAAATAGCAGCAATAGTCGTACTACTTACTTCGTTGTAAGTAGAATGGAAATAAGGTATTGCTGTAGGCTAAAGCGATAGTAAAATGTTTTAAAAGCTAGTCACTATGTGATTAAAGTTCCTTTGTTTGTTTGGCCAGGAGCTGACAAATTCCCATATAGGAAAAGTGTAAGTATTTAACACTGAAACTAATAGCAAGGAATATCTCAAAAACAGTCAACTCCACGAAAAGGTATATAACATTTTATGTTAGGTAAGCTTTTGTTTATCTCTTAGGGTTTACCAATTATGCAAAATTCCGCAAAATTCATCCAAAATAAAAATATCTTCAGAAGCTATTCCCAGAAAATCCAAGATATAAATGTTATTTGTATATCTTTAATATACAGTATTTTAAACAAAATCGTCAAAGACATTTTGAGAAAATTGAAATTTTCGAAAATTTTTCCAGTAAAGTGTAGTTGGGGGTAGTGGGATATTCTTGAAAATCTTCGTGTGGCATCCTTGAAAGATACTGAAATTCAATACCAAGTTTGTTTGACATTTAAAGGAATTTTCTTTTTTGAGCTGTGCTGCCCACAGACACACAGATACATGCATGGACATTTAATCCAAATTTTCTCGGGCTTCTAACCAGGTAAAAACCTGGCTTGATACCTCGACTTCAGGGTGGACTGATCGAGGTAAACGAGGAAGATGCACTTCTTCGAAACGTTGGTATTAAGCCAAGTTTTTACCTGGTTAGAAGCCCAAGAAAATTTTGAATCAATAGTCCAAGTGTGTATCTGTGTGTCTGTGGGCAGCACAGCTCAAAAAAGAAAATTCCTTTAAATGCCAAACTTGGTATTTAATTTTAGTATCTTCGGTTCTTATTTTAACATTGACATTTTGCTAAAAATACTTCTTTTGGACTCAGGGGGTCCCAAAACATGTATTTCCGGTGAAGTCTCGGTATCGAATTTTTGGGTGCAATGCAATACCGTCTCTATGCACTATGTACACAATACGTGTAGAGATAGTAAAAAATCTTATATGCTCCATTCACATGACTTTCTCTTCATCTCTACAACAAATTAATTATTGTTAAAAAGTTTATTCTTCTATTTAATTCATGGTAATCCAGAAAACATTAGCAGAATTGGTTTTATTACCTGCTTCCTTGTAAGTAGAAGAGAAATAATGGAGTACCATAGGCTGAAGCGACAGTCAATGCAAAATGTTTTCTGGCGTCTGGTTGCTATGTGATTGAAGTTCCTTTGTTTGATGGCCAGGAGTTGACAAATTCCTGTGTGAAAAAAGTTGAAGTGTCTTTAATCTAAAACCAATAACAAGGAATGTGTCAAAAACAGCTAACTCCACGAAAATAATGTATACAATAAAATGTGTGTTAACCAGCTCTAAATTTTATATTAAGTAAGGTTTTGTCTATCTCTTACGGTTTACCAGTTATGCAAAATTCCGCAAAATTCATCTGGAATAAGAATGTCTTCAGTTGCTATTCCCAGAAAATAAAAGATATGTTTTATTTGTCTTGTAAATATCTTTAATATACTGTATTTTGGTCAAATCATTAGCTATTTTTGAGAAATTCAAAATTTTGGAAACTTTTTCCATGTAAAGTGTAGTTGGAAGTGAGGGGGGGGGGTTATTCTAAGGTGCATCTTTGGAAGATACTGAACTAAAATACTAAATTAAGCATTTAACGAACTTTTCGTTTTTGAGCTATTCCGTCCACAGTCACGCACATTTTTTTCTAAAAATGCTTTTTTGGATTCAGAGGGTCACAAAACAGCCGGTCCCCATGGCCACGCTCGTTAAGGCGTCTCGCTTTGGTGCTTCGTGGGTTCGAGTCCCACCTTGGGCATGGATGTTATATGTTTGTGCAATGTGTATATGTTTGTGTAAAGGAACAGTAAAACCAGTAATCATACAGGGGGGGATGTAAATTGGGGATACAATGCCGGAGTCCTGACCAGCCTCTGGTACTGTTTAAAAATAACAACAAAAACCGCGTATTTCCAATAAAAGCTCAAAATTGAAGTTTTTGGTGCAATACAGTACCTTCTCTATACACTTTGTAGACAGTACATGTAGAGAAAGTATAAATGAACCGATGTGTCCTTTTAAATTATTGAGTTTCTTTCTCTGTTGCCCTTCAACGTAACTTATCTACTTATTTGCCTTCTATACTTTTCTGTCCTCCCTCTCTACGTCATTCTACACTCTTCCCCTACGTCGCTTCATCTAGATTTCTCAGTGTATAACCTACATACCAAGTAATGTTTTGAAAACAAATTATGGAAATGTGAATTATTTGTTTCTTCTACACCAGTCGTGTATAGGACACAACTTGGAGGGGTAGAGCCAGACTGAAAAATTCACCACCATAGCCGGGATTTGGACCACGGATATCCTGGTTTCCGTCCAGTTGCTCTGACCACTTGGCAACATGCTGGAACGGCAATGAATTCTCCAACCAACTCGCGTTTTTCCCGGTAAATCACAGGAGGTTCTGAAATTATTTTGAGATGTCATACCTCAATCGTGACTAATAAAATCCATAAATACTTAAGTTTCGGGGTTTACAGTTAACCAAATATAAGGTTATTTGATATGAATTAATTTGTTTCTATACACTCCTTCTCAGATCTCCTTTGGTTTACCAGAAAAATCGCGAGGCAGTCGGAGAATTCAATACCGTACCGGCACGTTGCGATGATAGCTGTGTGGTCACTGCAACCCGACGGAATCCAGGAGCTCTGTGGTTCATATCGCAGCTATGGCTTTAAATTTTGCTTTCTCTAGACGTTCTATGTAGTACGTAGTATATAGGGAAGGTATTGCCTAAAAATTCGATATCGAGACTTCACCGGAAATACATGTTACTTGGGCATTTCCCCACCCTAACAAACTCCAAAATGTTGATTTTTCCCAAAAATGACTCTTAAAGATTTTGATTGAAATTTCGTATTTTAAAGACATTCACATGAAAAATAATATATATCTTGAATGTTATGGGAATAGTCTTTTGCATTAGTGGTAAACCGTAAGAGATTAACAAAAAGATGCTACACAAAACTAGTAGATCTCGTTAAAACACACAATTTATGTAATATACATTTGTTTCGTGGAGCTGAACATTTTTGAGATATTCCTTGGTATCAGTTTTAAAATATTTCTCGCTTTAGCCTAATGTATTCCCTTATTTCCCTTCTAATGACAAGAAAGCAAGTAATAAGTCCGTTTCTGCTATTGTTTATTTCAATTAGCCTAAGAATAAGCTTTTTAACAATGATTTGTTACAGAGATGTAGAGAAAGTCATATGAATGGAACAATTCAGATTTTTCTCTTCGTCTGAACTTTTCTCACAAACCAGTAGCATACCTTACCTGATGGAAAAACAAATTCTAAAAAAAATTCAATGTCAGAGCCGGGATTTGAACCACGGATATCCTAGTCTCTGTGCACAGCCTGACTTTACCCTCCCAACTCCTGGCCTAGACATTGACCAGCGTGAAAGAAACAATTACTCGTACTTCACAATTAATGACCTAACAGGTCATTGAAAACTACGAAGCCCAACACTTAATTTTCTTATCTTAAGTGGTCATTTTGGTATGGCATTTCAAAAAAAAAATTGAGATCACCTTGTAGTTTTCTGGGAAAAGAACGAGTAATTAGGAGAATTTAATGTAGCCGTAGCAGCTCAGTAATTAGAATAATTGGATGGAGATCAGGAGATCCGTGATTCAAATCCCAGCTGTGCAACTTCGTTTTTCAGTCTTTTGCAACTCCTGTATTGCATATTGACCAGTGTGGAAGAAATAGTTGTTTCACAAATATACTCCATAATGTGTTTTTTGTTTCTCTCTTTCTCTCTCTCTCTCTCTGGTATGGTCTTAACTGTGCCGCAAAATGAAAAGCGTCTGTCTGTGTGGACTATCGGTTTCGCTACGTTTTTGCTTCTTCTGGTGTGTGTGTGAGTAATGCCCATACTGTCCACCCAACACAAGAAGGCAAGCGGGGCCTGAGGGGCGTTTGTTATCTGGTCACGTACTAGTGGATCTGTTTACGTTTACTGCATGCATATATGAACCACCCTACTGCTGCCTGATCTAATGCTCGTTTCAGTAACTGCAGTGATGTATTATGCGTTATTTGGCTCTCGCTGCTATCACGCGCTACGGCACATAGTACTACAGTTATATGTTTGGTTACTTTTATTCTTAGTTTAATATTTAAATATTTAAATGCCGAGAGCGGCAGAGACAGCAGCTAAGATGAGGACTTTTCCGACTCGGATCTTGCACGACAACTGGACTTCTAGCTAAGTGTGAGTTATGTGACAACACTGTGTATTTTAGATGAACCTGGCGTCCTTGTCATATCCAGATGTCGAGCATAAACAGCAAAGTGCTTACGTTATGCATTCCTCTACCTTGCCTTCTGGTGTTGGGTGGTCAGTACCAAGCGAGTAGAGAGAAACTAGACGACCCAGATATGCGTGTGACCCAGGTAACCAGTCTCTGGGGCTTTCCACACGACACGAGCAGTTGGCAGGCTGAGGGCAGTCTGACGGTGAGTTAGACGTGTTCCTATTCTCGCTAGAATATAACCACGTACTGACGGGAATGTGGGGTGTGCAGGATGGCGGGTGTAGATGAGGCTGGGAAGTGAAGGGAGGTAGCAAGTTCGCTTTTCAATGGATGCCAGTCATGACGCAACAAGGGCCTTGTGCACCGCTGGTGTAAATTGTTTACAAAATATTTATTTTGGGGTTGAGATTTTGAGGTCCAAGCAGCTCTTGAAAGGTTGTAAGGAGCTTAGCCGTAGCAGCTGTTGTAAGGGGTTTTCCATTAGGCCGCTGCCTATTTTATATACCATGCCCCCCTGCGTGCAAGTACGAAAGTGGCCATGCCGCATACCTTGCATACAAGGACAGAAGTGGATACGCCACTTACACGCGTCAACTCCAAAGAGGAGGACTAACAAAGAAGTCGCTGGGGGCAACCTTTACCAGGTTGGGTCTACTAACTTTCCAGGTTAGTGCCGGCGGACATTAAGACGTCTCATTACCCCGCCCAGGCTACTACCAGTATCAGGCTACTGCCTCGTCGAGTCCAATCCAATCCGAATACTCCCTTTCGGTCCAAATACTTCTAGTACCGTCAGAACTACCGCGGGTGCTCAGGGTACGCAGCGTTTGCACTGGAGCAGCTGAAGAGATCGGAACCATCCCCCTCTGCGAGGTGTGTGATGCCCAAGTGGATTCAAAATAAATGTAAATGTCGTGTTATTTATGGACGCTCTTTAACTGCTTTGGTTCTCAGCGTCCCATTCTAAATTGGGCGTGAAAGATCGCTTAATTTTGCTCAGAGGCCTCTCAATCAGGCTTGAGGTTCTATTACGTGCCGTAATTCTACGACACGGGACCAACGGCTTTACTTCCCTTTCGAAGGAAGCCATGCTAAGGATTTTTACGCCCGAAAAAATCCATCGTCCTCCGCCGGGTTTGAACCCGCGACCTTAGGTATATGAAGTCAGCATGGTAACCATTACACCACGGAGGACGACCCCAAGTGGATTATGTACATCAGACCGCAGGAGGATAGAATAGCGGGGGAAGAGCCATCATGATGGGTCCTTAACATATTCCAAGCAGTTCTTCATCCCAACGCTAATAGAGCTAGAAGTCCGCGCCTCAGCTCTTCCAAAGCCATTCCTTCGCCGAGAGTTTCTTTGCCAGAGATAGTAGTAACCACACGGTTGGGTGCTACCAGCGCTGTCCTCATTGACATTTACAACCCTGAAAGAGACCTATGGAATGAAAATAAGGGAGGAAACGACAGGTCCGGGGAAATAAGGAAACGTTCCCAGCATTTGCCTAGTGACCCGGGAACCTCCCCCCCCCCCAATAAAATCCTTGGGTCAGAGTAATCTGCCGCGGGAATCGACTCCACGACCTAAATGCCAGTCTCAGATTAAACGCCTGGGCCACCTGGCTCAATAAGCAATAAGGGTCATTGGACTTGCATACGGACTAAGCGATACAATCGTTTCTGAAGACCTACCTACTCAGTCGTTATGCCTTCTGATCCACTTTACTTTACTCCATGGCACGACAGCTCACGGGGAACCTTAGCGCTCACGGGGAACCTTGGCCTACCGCCCGGCCGGCCGCTGCGTCCCCCATCTCGGTCCACTACAGACGTCATGGATGGGGTGCAGTATTGGAGGGTGAGACGTGGTCAGCGCCTCGAATCCCCCCGGCCGGTTAATGCGGTCCTCATGACCTGGAGCCGCTACTTGATGGAGAAGTAGCTCCTCAATTGGCCCCCCCAGGGACATTACGAGGCTGAGTGCACCCCGGGCCAGGTCTCCCAGCGGGGGAAAAATCCCCACGCCGGTACTGGGGATCGAACCCAGGTCTCCCGCTTGGTAAGTAGCAACGCTACCACCGCGCTAAGGAGACGACCTTCTGATCCACTATCTCGGAGAAAATAAACACGTCTTATGTGTGACAAGTCTATTTGGAAGTTCTGACCAACCTGAAAAAATATTACTAAGTAAAATTATAGGTCCGGAAATAAAGCATATATTGAGGTAATGTTGTTCACACTGTCCTACATTGCCATTACAAATATCTGCGCTTATATCCCTAATAGCCATATCGTTCCCGAGAATAAATGAAAAAAGAATCTGTTACTCATATTAATTTCTGCATCACTATTGTTTATTTTTATATAGCTTCTACCTATTGCAGTATATGAAGCAAAATATATCCACATGAATTTGTCTATCCATTATGCAAAAACTATTGTTTCTAAAGCCTATTCTTCTAACTGCCATGTGCTAATCGATATAAAGATCATGAAAATAGTTTATCACACATTTTCTTGTAGATACAAGGGATTATTGGAATACACTAGACTAAAGTCATAGTCAAATCTTTTAAGAGCTGAATGCTATGAAAAAAAGAACAAGTAAAGGAATCGAATGATCTTTCATTTGAGGAAGGGGTAGGTATTTAAAAATTGAAACCAATAGCCAAGAACATTTCGGAAATAATTAACTCTATAAAAGAATGCGAGGTAACGAGATTTACATTTCTTTGTAATAAGCTTACCTCTATTTTATTGCAATTGTGCAAAAGTCATCCAAAAATAGAGGGCTTCAGAAGCCAATTCCTTAAAAAATCAATAAACTCATTTTATTTGAGATGTCTTTAATACCTATACGGTATTTTAATCAAAACGGTAAAGACATTTTTAAGAAAATATAACATTCCGAAAAAAAATCACGTAAAGCGAACTTTAGGGTGGGGAATTTCTTGGAAATCTCCTTGGAAAATACTGAATTTATATGAGTTTTCCTTTCTCTCTCTCTCTCTCTCTCATTCATACACATACCTTTCTAAAATGCCTTTTTGGATTAAAGGTTCTTCAATAAAATCTTGATATCATATTTTAGGTGGAATACAGCACCTTATCTACATTGCCGCGGGAGTTAAGGATGTACATAGTTGGTACTTGTGTACTTTAGTATTGTCTTTTACCCACAATAAACAATTGTGCGTGAGTGTGTCCGTGATTTATTACTTTAACTGCTCTTTTTCTGGGCAACAAATTAATTAATTTTAATTTGGCTATAAATCAAATATTTTCGTCTGCTGGTTGCAATGTACGTGGAAGCAAAGGTAAACATATGTGTTCCATTCACATGATTTTCCTACTTCTCTGCAACAAATTACTGATAAAAGCGCATTCTTAGCCCGCCTGGGCGGTAGCATTTCTGCTTCATATTCAACAGGTCGTGAGTTCGAATCTCGCTTAGGGTGAGTTACTCGGATAAGTTTTTTTCGGGTTATTCTGAGAAGACGTATGTCAAGTAACTAAGCTCCATGATCCCCGTAATCATTTGAGCAGCATTTCACCAATTTCATTCATCGTCCGACATGACCAACCAGGTTAAAGGACGTTAAACTACAAAAATAAAGCACATTCTTCTATTTACTTCATGCTAATCGAGAAAAAAATAGCAGAAATTGTCTATTACTTGCTTCCTAGTAAGCAGAAGGTAAGTAATGGATTACATTAGGCTAAAGAGAAAACCAAATGTTTTAATAGCTACGTGACTGAAGTTCGTCTCTGTGTATGGCCAGGAGTGACACATTCCTGTATGAGTAGAGTATCAGTAGTTTAAAACTGAAACCAATAAAAAGGAATATCTCAAAAACGTTCAACTCCACAAAAATTTGGTATGTAACATGAGTCGTGTGTTTTAACAAGCTCTACATTTTTTTGTGTAGTCATTTATTGTCTGCCTATTACGGCTTGCCAGTTAGGAAAAAATCCGTAAAATTCATTCAGAATAAAGATGTCTTCAGAACCTATCCCCTGAAAATTCAAGATATACATTTTATTTGCCATGTAAATATCTTTAATATACGATATTTTGATCAAAATTGTTAGTCATTCTTGATAAAATCAAAATTTTCGAAAATTTTTCCATGTAAAGGATAGTTGGGAGTGGAGGGTTTTTCCTGTAAATCTTCGTGTTTCATCCCCGGAAGATACTAAACTTAAGTAACAAGTTTGGTATTTTACGGAATTTTCGTTTTTGAGCTATACTGCCCACACAGACACAGACACACACATACACACACAAACTCGGACGTTTTTCGAAAAAACTGATGTTCCATTCACATGTCTTTCTCTACATCGATGTAACAAATTATTGTTAAAAAGCATATTGTTCTATCTACTTTATGATAATAGAGATTAACTTAGCAGAAATTGTCTTAATTACTTACTTTCTTGCAAGTAGAAGGAAGATAAGGGAATATACTAGACTAAAACGATAGACATATTTTTTAAAAACTGGTTGCCATGTGATTGAAATCCATGTGAGTTTACAGTTTTCCGTGCAAGAAAAGTTCAAGTAATTTAAACCTGAAACAAATAACAAGGAATATCTCATAAATGGTCAATCCCATGAAAATAACATATTTGACATAAATTGTGTGTTTTAATGAAATCTATATTATTTTGTGTAGTAAGTTTTTGCGGTTACCATTTACGTAATATTCCACAAAATTCATCCAGATATACATTTTATTTGCTACGTAAAATACCTTTAATACACGGTATTTTAATCAAAATCGTTAATGCCATTTTTGAGAAAATCCTAATTTTCAACTGTTTTGTATGTAAAGGGTAGTTTTGGGTGGGGAGATTTTTTTTTTCAAAATCTTCGTGTCACATCTCAGGAAGATGCTAAACTTAAATACAAAATTTGGAATTTTATACCGACTTTTCGTTTTTGAGTTGTGTTCGCAGACACACGGGCCTTTTTTGAAAATGATTTTTACGTATTATGTATATAGTGGATAGAGAAGGTATTGCATTCCACCCACGAATTCGATACTGCGATTTCACTGAAAACAGACGTTTTAGGGTACCCTGTATTAAAAAAAGCATTGCTCCCAAAAATGTAATATTGAAATTTCATCGGAAATGCACGTTTTAGGGTCCCCTATATCCAGTTTAAAAAATAAAAAAAGAGAAATGGAAAACATTTCAAAAATGTTTATTTTCTCAAAAATGTCAAAAGGTTTTGATTAAAATACCGTGTATTAAATATATGCATACGGCAATAAAATGTATATCTGGAATTGTCTAGGAATAGCCGCTAAAACAATTTTATTTGAATCAATTTTGTTGAATTTTGCGTAACTGGTAAGCCGTAAGAGAGAAACAAAAACTTACTACACACAAAATATAAATCACGTTAAAATACACAATTTAGTTCATATATGTTTTTTTTTTCGTAGAATTGGCCATTTCTGAGATATTCTTTGTTATTTGTTTCAGATTTAGTCATTTCTCACGCGGAAAGTTGTAAACTCATGGCCCTGCTTAGAAACTAATTTCAATCACATGGCAACCAGGTTTTAAAGGATTTGATTATAGTTCTAGCTTAGTGTATTCCCTTATTTTCTTTCTACTTACAAGGAAACAAATAATTAATACAATGTCTGCTAATGTTTATCTCGACAATCACAAAGTAGATAGAACGATATGCTTTACAGCGATATAGAGAAAATCATATGAATGGAACACATCAGATTTTTTATACAACTTTCCCGGTTATCGACCTCATGTTATCGCCCTACCAATGGTATGTGTTTTACTGTCAGACAGATAAGAAATTCAATGTCACAGTTGGGATTTGAACATGGTACTCCCGCTCTTCGTATGGTTTCTCTAACCATTGATCTACTGCTTAGAGGATGTTGTCACAGTAGCTTAATGATGAAAGCAACCGCACGGAAAGCAGAACTGTATTCAAATTCCGACTGTGGAATTGAATTTTTCAGCTGGTTCTAACAGTCTTAAATCAATGGTTATCTATTACAGTTAACAGGAGCGAGATAGAAGAGTAAAGGACCATTCACATCGAAAATCAACGGTAGACGTAACGTAGACACAGAAGCATTCAGCCAACATATGTATAGGCTCACTCACAATGGTTACATTGACGTTGATGTAGACATAACCGTAGTACGTTAACACAGAAGCTTGCAAACGTCAAGCTTTTGCGTCAGAGTTAACATGCAGAGTAGGAATCAACCAATGAGAGCCACTGCTCGATGTGTTGTTATAATGGCCTCGCTTGATGATTCTCTCTCATTTCTCCTCCTTTAATTCATCTTTGATCAAGATGATAAATCCACCATCGTCTACGACGAGAAAACTGTTCTTTAAAATATAAATTGGCTACTCTAGTTTGTATGCGCACGAATACTGCCACACTCTCGTCTCAGCCAGCCATTTTAGTTTGCTATTTACTCGCAAAGCGCAGTTCACTTGTTTTAATTTCCGATTGGTCATTGTCTGCGTTTACATTTGTCATTGAGAATGCTCATGCCGCATTTAATTTTGCGTCCATATTTTATGGTAGTGCAGTGCGTCTACGGTTAATTTTCAATGTGAATGGCCCTTAAGCGTTTCCAAGAATACGTTTGTAGAAACTACCTAAATTAAGTAGTAGTGGGTAGAGAAAATCATATAAATTAATTCAGATATTTAGAAATAAACTACATAGTCTCTATATAGATATTTCAAGCTGTTATCCAAGTACAATTTAGAACAGACATCGCTGAATAAATTTATAGCAGACATTTGAAACATGCAAGCTTCCGAATATGTACTTATTTAATTGCTCTATTAGTTCAGCTGTCAAACAACTCTTTGTAAAGTGATTCATATTTCGTTGTTCCACTGGCAAACTAATGCATTATATTTAGAACATTAATACGGAGCATTTATCATATATTTTATTTAAACCGTAACTTAAACGCTTTAATAAATCGAATTGGAAACACAATTATTCTATCAAGAACAGCTTTACCATGATAAATTTGTCTACCCTCGTTTTGCAATAATTAACTTTCCCGCAGGCGCTCACACGGGCTTCACTGAAGTTTTAACGTTTCTCTAGCACATACGTACATACAATGTATATAGTAGTTGGGGAAGATATTATATTATATCCAAAAATTATATGTCGTGATTTCTTCCGGAAATGTCTGTTTTGAGGCTCCCTGAAACCGAAAATGTATTTGTAGAAAAAGGTCCATCTGTGAGTTTATTTATCTATTTGGCTCTGTGTGCGTCTGTGGACAGCATAACAACAACAAAAAGACAAAAAAAAAAAAAACGAAAAGACCGTTCAAAACCAAACTTGGTATTTATGTTTAGTATTTTCCAAGGATTCTACACGAAGATTTTCAAAAAAATTATTCCCCACTACAAACTACCCTTTGCATGTAAAAAGTTTGTTCTTCTCAAAAATGCCTCTAACGATTTTGATTAAAGCATTTTAAAGATATTTACATCGGAAATAAACTGCATATTTTGAATTTTATGGGATAAGCATTTGAAGACCATTTATTCTGGATGGATTTTGCTAAATGTTGCTTAACTGTTTAGCCGTAAGAGGTAGATAAAACTTACTGCACAAAAGCATAGATCTCGTTATAGCATATAATTTATGCCATACACATTTTTCTCTTAGAATTGACCGTTTTCGAGACATTCCTTGCCCTTGGTTTTAGTTTTAAACTACCTAATTTTTCTCGAATGGGAACATGCAAACCGAGCCAAACCTCAATTGTTTCACATAGCGAAGAATTTTAAACGACTTGGGTATCGCTTTATCACAGTGTACACCATCACTTCTCTTCATGTTACAAGGAAGCAAATAATAAGGACAATGCTGCTAATGTTTTCCTCATTTAGCATGATATGGATAAAAGAATAATCTATTATAAGAATAGTTTGCATATTAAACAGCTAGAGAGAGTTATGGGAATGAAACACATCAATTTTTTTTTAGAAAAGCATTGCTTTTAAAAATCCGATGTGCTGCATTCACATTCTCCTTACTATTCTGTAGCATACTCTTCTTACAAAAGGTTATTCTGTTATCTACTTTATGCTTATCAAGATGAACAGTAGCAGAAATGTTAATTAATTGATTTTTCACACAAACCGTTTGTAGGGCAGGATACAGATTGGTAGAGTAGACTGAAAAATTCAATACCATAACCGGGTTATGAACCACGGATCTACCGGTCTCTAGCCGGTTGCTTTACCACTCAGCTACCATGGCAATATGCCGGCATAGCCTTAAATTTCTCAACTGCACGTTTCCCGGTAATCCACAAGGTGACTCAAATTATTTTGAGATGACATATTCCATGGCGACACATATTATCGTAACTACTTTAAGTCCCGGGCTTCATAGTTTAGTCAACTATTAAGTCAAATAGTGTTAACTTAATTGTTGGTGTCAAAGATGATAGGTCAAATACCACCTTGTGGTTTACCGGGAAGCATGTAAGTCAGGTGAGAAATTTAATACCGTGCCGGTATGTTGCCAGTGACTAGAGCGACTGGCTAAAGACCGGGAGATCCATGGTTCAAATCCCGGCTATGGCATTGAATTTTTGCATGACTCTACCTATTCGACCTAATAGCTGGCTAAACTATGGAGCCCGGGACTTAGAGTGCTTACGATATTGTAAGTCACTACTGAGGTATGACATCTCAAAATAATTTGTGATCACGTTGTGGATTACCGGGATACGTGCAAGTCAGTTGAGAAATTTAATGCCGTACCGGCATGTTAGCTTGTTAGCTCAGCGGTTAGATCAACGGGTTGGAGACCGGGAGATTCCACCCCTGCTATGGCATTGAATTTGTGAGTCTGACTCTACCTAGCTAAGCAGTAGACATGTTTTATTACGCAATCATTTCCCTGTACACAGGAAATAAGGAGATTCAACAAATTAATGCGATAGCGGTCATGTGATGTACTGGAAATTACATTCTCTTCGCTTGACTAGGATGCAAAAATACGAATGACGAGTTTCCATTTAAAAAAGTGTACATCTTGGAAATTTTAAACTTATAACAAGCAATCAATATCTTGGAAATGGTTAGCTCTACAACAATCACATGGACATAAATTGTGTATTTTTAGAATATGTATATGTTTTGCACAGTAAAATTTTGTCTCTCTTGCAGCTTACCAATAATAACAAAGGGGACCTCAGAGGATATTCTAAGGAAATTCAAGATTTTATTTATCATGGATATTGTCTGCAATACACGATATTTTAATCAAAATGGCCAGACATTTTGAAACAATGAATTTTCAAAAATTTGTTCATGTAAAATTAAGTTTGGGACGGAGGATTTTCTTGAAAATCTACATGTCGCATCCTTGGAAGACGCTACATTAAAGATTAACTTTGGTATTTAACCTACCTTTAGTTTTTGAGTTAGATATTCAGACTCATACACGGAAATTTTTCCAAAAATGCTTTTTTGTACTCAGGGTACCCTAAACCGTGTATATTCAGTGTAATCTCGGTGACAAATATTTAGATGAAATGCAAACCTTTCTCTGCGTACATACTACGTACGAAGCAACTAAAGTAAACAGTTAAATGATATTTGTGTTCTCAAACTCGTACGTACAATATACATAGTATGTAGAAAATATATTGTGTTCCCCCAAAAATTTGAAACACAGATTTCACAGGAAATGCTTTTTGAAATTTCTAAATAAAAAAAAAAAGGTTTTAAAACCTGCAGTTTGGATACACATTTTTACGTAGAGTTAATGATCTCCGAGATATTCCTTATTATTGGTTTCAATTTTAAACTACATAAATTTGTCTCAAACGGAAAGTGAACTTTTATTTCACATTTATTTTTTTTTAACCCTGGCCGGCAAAGAGAACCGAATTTCAATTGCCTCACATGCCGACCAGTTTTAAAAGATTGACTATCGATTTAGGCTGGTGTATTCGTTTATTTTCCTTCTACATACAAAAAATCAAATAATAAGACCAATTTCTGCTAATGCTTATCGATTAGCATTATGTGTTTGTAGAAGACCTAGAGAAATTCATGTGAATGAAGCACATAAAAGTTTTGGAAAATGTTCTGCGCGCACGTGTGTATGTATGTGGACCGAAAAGCTTCAAAAATAAAATGACGATTGAATACCCAACTTGGTGTTTAAGTTCAGTAGCTTCCAAGTATGTGACACGAAGGATTTTGGGACACATTCCTCATCGCCAAACTACTATTTAAATGGAAAAAACATTTAAACTTTACATTTTCTTTCATAACTGGTTTTAACGGTTTTAAAGATACTTACGTGACAAATAAAATGTAGGTGTGTCATGAATTTTTTGGGGAATAGCGTTGAAGAACTGTTCATTCGCAATGACTGCTACATAACTGGCAAACAGTAAGAAATAGATTTGATTAGAAAGCATTCTGTAGGTTCGTTTAGGCCAGGAAGCCACTGAACATATAACTTGTCAAGGCATATTCACGTATGCATATGTTTATATACTAAGGAAAAAATGTATAAAGTTCTAATGTTAAAATTATGGGTTACAAAGACAACAGTATAGACATATAATCACACCATTTGCTTTTGAGGCCTGTACGCCACTGCACTATACCTAATGTGCTCTATAAAAGCACATGTACTTCCTTTCCTTTCCTTTCCTTTTCTTTTTTTTTTTTTTTTTTGCATGCATGCACATAAAAGCAAAGAGTATCAAATATTAGTGTTAAAATGTATAAATAAATATAATTTCATTATATGTAACACTGATGTAATGTCTATTGATAGTTTCCTAATTATCGACATAATAGTTGCTATTAGTAATTATATGAAACTAAAATATGATTGTCGTATTATGAACTCTTCATAAATGTCAACAAATTACAATATATATTTACAAATATGTTATAGAATTTCCAATGCAAAAATTTACAATTGTGTACTAGGGTGTAAAATATCAAAGCATCAGACTTTACAGACCTTGTGTCATTGCTAAATACTAAAAAATTCATTTGGCATATTCGTGCAAGTCAAAGTATTTATCAGTAGTTTAATTTTAATATAAAAAACACACACACTAATATACACAAAGTATAATACATTATAACACTTATAAATACAATGATTGTTAAGGATATTGTCAGACAGATTTGTCACTTAAATATTCATCTACAGAGTAAAATGAGTTATTGCAAAGGTACTCGCAAATGCTTACTGCACTAATGCGTAGATTTTCCTAAAACAATTGATTTATATCCTACACATGTTTTTGTAGAGTTAACCATTTCCGAGATATTCCTTGATAATGATTTTAATTCTGAAATACTTGAACGGAAATAAGAGAACGCAATAGGCTAACGTGAGAGTCAAAACCTGTAAATGTTGTTGCTATGGGATTAAATTAGTTTCTTTGCATAGCCAAGAGTTGACAAATTCCCATATGAGAAAAATTTAAGTGTTTTAAAACTGAAACCAATAACAAAGAATATTTTGGAAATTGTCAACTTCACTAACAAAAGTATGGAACATAAATTGTTTGTTGTAACGGGATCTACATTTTTTGCTTCGTAACTTTGTTTCTATCTCTAACGGTGTGCCAGTAATACAAAAATCATCTCGAATGAAGAAGACTTCGGACGTTATTCCCAGAAAATTTAAGATACCTATACATTTTATTGTCCATGTAGCTTTTTGTGGAATTAACCTTTTCCGTGATATTCCTAGTTATTGATTTCTATGTTAAGCTACTTAAACATGTCTCAAACGGGAGGTAATCTATGTTTCATCTCTCTTATTTTACCTATGTACCGTTCAAAACGAACTGTATTTCAATTGTTTCACATAGTGACTACTTTTTAAAATATTTACACATTTCGTCAAGTATATTAGCTAATTTACCTTCTACGTAGAAGAAACCTAATTACAATAATTTTCCTGATGTTTATATCAATTGCTGCAATGTAGATAAAGGAATAATGCTGGTAATAATAGTTTTGAATGGTACCCATGTCACTTTTTGTAGAACTACCCATTTCCGAGTTATTCCAGGTTGATTTCAATTTTAAAATACTTGGACTTTCCTCATTGGGCCGTCGTTATTCGGTTTTCTTGCTCCTGGTCAAGCAACTAACCAGACTGTGACCAACTTTTAAAATATTTGAATATATAGCCTGGTGTATCCTATTATAATAAAAGCATGTATGCAAACGTTTACATGGATTAACGTGAAGTAGTTAGTCGAATACAAAATTTTAAGAAAAGCATTTTGCAGAGATAGGTAGAGAAAGTCGTGTTAGTGTCACGGTGTTTAACAAAATATCCTTTGACATCATGTGAATGTAAGACATTAGACTGTACTATTTTACATTCCCTACTTACTACAGAGTACACTGAGAAAGTTCGGCATTCCATTAAAAAGAACTATAGGGATAGTTCACTAGAATTCACGTTTTCAGGTCTCATATATCCAAGAAAGTTTTAGAAAAAGGTCCGTATGTGTGATACTGTGAACAGCATAACTAAAAAATGGAAAGACAGTTAATTACTAAACTTGGTATTCAAGTTCATTATCTTCCAAGGATGAGAGACAGAGATTTTCTCGAAAACCGTTCCACGGCAAACTAACCTTTAATGACATATGTTTTGAAATTTTCTATTTTCTCAAAAATGGATCTATTGATTTTAATGAAAGACATATAGAAGTAAAATAAAATGATTATTTGGAATCATCTGGGAATAACCACCGATAAACGCTTCATTCTGTTGCAGTTTTTGTATAACTGATAGACCTTAAGAGATTGACAAAATCTTACTACTCAAAAATGTAGAACTCGTAATAGCACACAACTTATGACACATACACTTTGTGTTAGAGTTAATCGTTTCTGATATATTACTTGTCTTTGGTTTTAAAATGTCCATTACTTAGATTTTTATCTAATGGAAAGACGTTATTCATGTTTACTTCCTCTACACATGCTATGTACATAATGTATAGAGAAAGTATTGCATTCTACCCCAAAATTCTATACCGAGATTTCACCGGAAATGTATGTTTTAAGACCCCTTGAATCCCAAAAAATATCATTTTTAGAAAAATATCCTAAACATTGAAAAGTCCGTTTAATCCAAAATTTGGATTTTAAATTCAGAGTCTTCCAAAAATGCGACACGAAGATTTCCATGAAATTCCCCCACATCCAGCTTCCCTTGACATGGACCAATTTTCAAATATTTGTTCTCAAATGGCTCTGACGGTTTCGAATAATTTACATGACAAACAAAATATATATCTTGAATTTTCTGGGATTAGTCTATTATGATTTAATTTTGTTGAATTTCAAAGAAAATCCATAAGCAATGGACAAAAACTTGCTACACAAAAATTTTTGATATAATTCAAAGTGTATGGCATATATATATATTTTTAATAGCATTGACCATATCCAAGATAGTCCTTGTTGGTTTAAATTTTAACATACTTAGCTATACTTTTCTCATTCGGGAATTTATTGGATCGTGGTCATACAAACAAAGAAATTTCACTCGCATAGCAACCAGGTTTTAAAAGATTTGACTATCGCTTTAGCCTATGATACTCCCTTCAACTTACAAGGAAGCAAGTAATAAGACAATTTTTGATAATTTTATCTCTATTAGCATGATGTAGATAAATGAATAAGCTTTTTTAACGATAATTTGTTACAGAAATATAGAGGTTATGTAAATGAAGCACATCAGACATTTTGATCCTTGTCATTCAATTGGAAGGGAACGTAAATTGCAACACAAAGCGACCGGTTTTTACAAGATCGACTCTCACTTTAACATAATGTATCCCCTTGACTCCGCTCTCTAGATGGACCTAAGAAATAAAACTGTCTTTACCTAATACATATCTCAAGTAACACAAAGAAGAGAGCAGAACAAGTTTTTTAAGAGCAATTTGTAGCAGAATAAGTAGGAAAGTCGTGTAAATGGAATACATAAGATTTTTCTTCAAAATATTCCACTTTAATCTCATATGTTAACATCAAAAAGTGAACTTCAGACATGAGCATTAAATACATTACTTTCTCTAGCACATATGTATAATGTACACTAGTAGGTAGACAAAGTTTTTATTGCATCCAAATACGATACCGCAATTTAAATACATGTTTTCAGCCTACAGAATCCAAAAATGGCGCGTGTTTGTGTTTGTGGGCAGCATAGCTCAAAAAAACGAAAGTCTGTTTCATACTAAACTTGGTATTTAGGTTCAGTATTTTCCAAGGATGCGACACAAAGATTTTAAAGAAAATCCCCCACACCCAACTGCCCTTACATGGCCATTTTTTCTAAATGTTTTTTTCTCCAAAATGCCGCTAACGATTTGGTTAAATTCACACACGTTTAAAATATTTTCATGACAAATGAAATTTTCTGAGAATAATCTGTGAAGACCTCTTTATTCTAGTGAATTTTTGTATAGATGGTAAACCGTAAGAGATAGACAAAGACTTATAACCCAGAAAATGTAGATCTCGTTAAAATATATAATTTATGTCATATACGTTTTCTGTATAGTTAACCGTTTCCGAGATATTTCATGTTATCGGTTTCAATTTTTTAAACTTTTTAAGCGTTTCTCAAGCGGGAATCCAACTTTCGTTCCATCTTTTTTTTTTTTTTTTCGTTTTTTTTTTTTCGTTTTACTCCCGGAAATGCAAAAGAGAACCGAATTGCAATTTTTCACTTTAGTCCGTCTTTCACTTTCTCTAATGCACTCCTTTATTTCCTTTGTAATTACAGGAACGTAGAAAATGAGACAATTGCTGCTAATGTTTATCTCGCTTAGCATGAGGTAGATAAAGGATAATATTCTGTAGAAAAGTTTTTGGAATACCTAGAGAAATTCATATGAATGAAACACACGTATTATGAACTTAGTGTTCAGAGAAGTTTTTGCATTCCACTCAAATATTAGATCCCAAGATTTCAACGTAAATACACGTTTTGAGGCACCTGAATAAAACATTAAGAAAATGCCAATGTGTGTCTCTGGACAGCATAGCTCAAAAGAGAAGTCCGTTAAATACCAAATTTGGTATTTAAATTCAGTATCTCCCAAGGATCCGACACGAAGATGTTCAAGAAAATCCCCTGCCCTAATCTAATCTTTATATGAAAATAAATTTCGAAATCTTTTATTCACCCAAAAATGGTTCAAAAGATTTTTATCAAAATACAGTAGGTATATTAAACATATTTATATGACAAATAGAATACTTATCTGAATTTCCTGAGAATATCCTGTGAAGTTCTCTTCATATTTAATAGCATTTTTATAAAAGATTAAATCGTAAGAGATAGACAAAAACTTACTACACAATAAATGCAGATCTCGTCAAAACGCATTATTTATGTCGGTTACATATGTGTTGTAGAGCTAGCCGTGTCGGAAATATTGCTTGTATTGATTTCATTTTTAAATATTTATACTTTTCTGAAGCAGGAAGTCTTCTGTGTTTCCTTTGTTTTACCCTGGGCCATGCAAAAAAGGAAATTTAAATGCCAATTTGACTATCGCTTTACCATAGCGTATTTCCCTTAATTCCCGTCCACTTGAAAGGTACCAAGTAATAAGAACATTCTGCTAAAGTTTATCTCGATTGTCTTTTGTAAAACTGTTGTAGAACAGTTAGAGAAAGTCATGTGAATGTTTTTTAACATTTTTAACATTTTATGGTCCTTTTGCTTACTTATAATGATTTCTATAATAAATATATCAAAATCCGTTCTCTAGTGGTGGCACCTTTCAGAGACTTGTTCTAAGCACATAATAAATGAATTATTTGTTTCACTTAGAATGTTGGGTGTGCATCTGCAGCCAGTAAAGTGGTATAGCTGCACGCAGTGGGCCCAGTTACTGAGGTGTAATACTATCCCGCATCTTCTCTTCGATTGATATGGTGTGGCAGCTTAACGAGGTATTAGCAACACGAGAGTGACAAATGGTCCATATCGACCAGATCAACCACACACCAGCTCTGTTTCAGCCACCATTTTTAGGATACTGCGAAGTCGTACTATGAGTGTGCAGTTTCTGTTACAAATTGAATATTCATGCTAATAATTTGTGTATTGTTTCACTTTGACGTTTAATGAATCAGCGTTGTTGATATTTGTTTGTTCTATAGTTATTAATTGTATATATTGTATATCATTTCTCTATTGACACCATGCATGGTGAACTAAATAGTATACAGGGTGGACAATTCATTCAAAGATACTGAAATTACGCCTGGAAGTACTTACTGTAAGACTGAGTCTTTTCGCTGATGCCGTCCATGTCTTCCACCTGTTTGCTATGATCTTAAAAGCGTATTGTACATGCCACGTTACCGAAAGCAAGACCATGGACATGTAACTTGGGATAAATGAAGCTCTAAGTTGAAAATAATGATCCCTAAACTCCTGGTTGGATAATAACCCACCCCTCTCATCGGGTGATACAAAACATAATTAATCGTTTCTCTGCTCTACATCCTGAAGTTCTAATGTAAAAGAAGTCACGCACGTAGTGAATAAAATTAACACATTGCTTATATAAGTCAAACTGTTCCGATGGAGCGTCGAGCAGGGTTGAGGGATGGATTGCCCAATCGGTTTTACCTTTTCTTACTCGCGTGATATGTTGTGCCAAAATGACACCAATGAAATTCATCGTTTGACCCGAGTACTCGTCAAACTTTCACAGCAAAATCACAAAACCAGATGTATTTTTGTTGTTTTCTGAGTGTGCGTTCTATAATAGTGACGTTAATTCTGGACATTTAATATTATTATTTTTTTCTTATTGTTTCTTTTTTGTTAAATTAAATTTCAAATGCGAATTTTTCATTTAAATGTCATTTAGAATAATCCTTATCCGATACATTATAGCCAGGAACTGCTACCAGAACAATATTGCAACTTTTAACTTAAACTGCAGCTAATTTGGCACTTAATGAGACATTTTGAACAAACTTTGGAAAATATATTTGTTTTAATAAATATAAACATATATTTATTTTACCACAAGAGTATATAGTACAAAAGTACAGAAGGTATTGCACTCCATCCAAAACCGCAATACCGAGATTTCACTGGAAATAAGTATTATAGTGTCCCCTGTATCCAAAAAAAAAACATTTTACTCTCTCTACGTATGACATTACACGTAGATACAGAAGTACCTACTGCACACCAATCAAAAAATTCGATACCGAAATTTGACCGGAAATACACGCTTTAGGGTCTACTACATCCAAAAAAGCATGTTCAGAAAAATGTACGTGTGTTGTGTGTGTCTCTGAACTCAAAAACGAGAAGTCGGTAAAATACCTAACTTGGTATTTAAGTTTAGAATCTTCCAGAATTCGGCACGAAGACTTTAAGGGAAATTCCCCACCTCAAACTACTCTTTACGTGTAAAAATATTCGAAAACTATGATTTCTCGCAAATGGTTCTAACGATTTTTATGAATACCATATATTAAAGATATTTACATGATAAATATAATTATATTTTGAGTTTTCTGGGAATGGTTTCTGAAGAGCTCTGTGTTCTAGATAAATTTTGCTGGATTTTGCATCTGGTAAACTGTAACAGCTAAACAAAAAATGAAGATCTCGTTAAAGCACACAAATTAATGCCATATGCATTTGCCAGTAGAGTTGAGATTTTCCGAGATATTTCTTGTTATCTATAGCTTTATTTTAAAATATATATCTCGTATGGGAATTTGCCAACACCTAGCTACGAAAAAAAACAAAACAAAAAAACAAAAAAAAAAAAAAAAAAACGGATTTCAACAACATGGCAACCAGCTTTTTAAAATATTTGACTATCGCTTTAGCCTAGTTTGTTCCATTATTTTCCTTCTATTTACAAGGAAGTAATTAAGACAATTTCTGCTAATGTTTATCTCGATTGTCATGAAGTAGATAGAAGATTAAGCTTCCTAATTTGTTACAGCGTTGTAGAGATACTCGTGTGAATGGAACACATTACATTTTTTTATCAATGTTATGCTAATCGAGATAAACATTACCATAAATTGTATTACTCGTTTCTCTCTAAGCAGAAGGAAAATAAGGGAATACCCTGTGATAAATCAAATAGGCGATAATAAAATTCTTTAAATATTATTGCTACTTGGAACAATTGAAATTCATTGTCTTTGTGTCTAGGAGTAAAACAAAAGAAGTGTGAAACGAAAGATCACTTCCTGTTTGAGAAAAGATTAAGTTGTTTAAAATGAATGCTAATAAAAAGAAATATCTTGGAAACTATGAACTTTATTAAAAGTGTATATGACATAAATTGTGTGTTTTAAGATGATGTATACCTTTTGTACATTTGCCAGTTATATAAAAGTCATAGACAATGAGGTGTTCTGAAACTATTCCCAAAAATTTAAACATACACATTTCGTTTCTCTTAATCATTTTAATTAACATCGTTAGAGCTATTTTTCAGAAAATCTGAATGTTCAAAAAATGTTCCAAGTAAAGAATAGTTGGGGTTGGGGGGATTTTTGAAAATCTTCCTATTACATCCTTGAAGATACTGAATTCCGATACTAGATTAGGTATTTAACCAACTTTTCGTTTTTGAGCTATATTGCTCTGGACACGCAAGCGCGGACATTTTTCTAAAAAAGGCTATTTTTGGATTCAGGCGGTCCCAAATTTGTATTTTCGGTGGAATCTTGATATTGAATATAAAATACAATACCTTCTCTACCTACTATTTTTATATGTGCTAGATAAAGAAATAATTTCTGCTATCATTTTGGAACCACCTAGCGTTCAATGGCGCAGAATGAAGAGTTGAAATTGCAGTAAGAAAGAGTTTCATTTCCCGAATAAGTTTCGCCTAATGGCTTTTTCTCACAATCTCGCAGTTTAGCCAAAGATTAAGTTTCAAATATTACGTTAAACCTAGCTTTTCATATCAACTTGGCTAGGCCTAAGCCAGCGTGGGCACCAGAACACGTCGGTGTTAAGAAATATGAGGACATGGCGTCAAATGTGACGTCACTGCAATCCAGTAAACTCGGGCGAGCGACAGTATCAAAGCTTCAAATGTGTAGTAGACATAGATATGGATGAGAGTATATTGGATCGGTTTTTGTGGGGGTGTTGAAAACAAGGAATAAAGAAAAACAATGGCCCTACATCCCAAAATATCATATTAAATACACAATTTATGTAAAATGCATTATCTTTGTGATGTACTATTTCCGAGATATTTCGTGTTGTTTCTTTCAATTTTAAAGGATAAATAGTGTTCTAATATAAGAAATCAACATTATCTCTTTATGCTACTCCCATCTATGCAGAGATAACTGACTTTCAAAGTCTTCACATAGCGATCAGCTCCTAAAAGTTTTGACTATCACCTTAGCTTAATGTATCACTTTATTCCTCTTATACCTAAAGGGAAGCAAATAATAAGACCATTCTGCTAATATTTATATCGATTAGCATAGAGCGGATAAAAGAAAATATTAACGAGAAATCATTCCGGGCTATTGTGTCGTAATATAATTGATGTAGATTTTCCACAACGTTGGTGGACAACTTCAGTGACGCGGTCGAAATCTCCTCGGTAAAAGTATCGGATGTCTGTCAACTTCTATTATATTGACTCCGGACGTGAAAGTCTACGTTCTCTAAACATTAATGTAAGCTTTTGTAAAAATAGTATGCTGCAGAATAGGTAGAGAATATCGTGTGAATGGAACACATATTTTACCTTGGTGTGGAGAAAGAGAGAATCAGAATGAGGCAAAATGTGTATGCAAGCTTTTCTAAACTACATTTTTTTAAGGTAATTTCTTTCATCAGGGAAATTTGATCAAGATTTGAAAAAAATTAAAGATTTTTTTCATGCTAAAATATATATGAATTCTAAATTTTAAGAAAATATATACATTTCCCCACTTGTACTTTAACCATAAATTTACTGAAGCTATTTTTGGGCAGGGCACAAGCTTATTAATAGACACTCAACTTTAAACATTCTTTTATCGCAACAATTTTCCCAATGTTTTCCCATACTCAAAAAAATATTCAGGATGCAATTTTTAATTTCTATACAAATACTATGGAAATAGTGTATACAGAAAGTATTGCATTCCACCCAAAAATTCGATTCTGAGATTTCACCGGAATTACATGTATTAAAAATAAATTTTTAGAAAAAGGTCTGTGTGTGTCCGTGTGCTGTAAACACGATAACTCAAGAACGAAAACTAGGTAAAATACCAAACTTGGTATTTAAGTTTAGTTTTTTCTAGGGATGCGACATGGAGATTTTAAGAAAAATCCTCCATCCCAAACTACCCTTTACACGGAAAAAATGTCGAAAATTTTGATTTTCTCAAAACTGGCTGTAACGATTTTGATTAAAATACCCTATATTAAAGACATTTTATATAAATTAATATATTTAGCCTGAAGAAGATTTTTACCTTTATCTTTAAATTTTTTAATTTTTTATTTGGGTTTAAAATTTTTCTTTTAAAGGTTTAGTTAAGTTATGAAGTGAATTGTCTTATACTTTTTCAAAATAATACACCAATTTTGAGAAAAAAATTATTACATTTTGAGAAGTAAAGAATTTTGGAGATTACGAAAGATGAGAAGGTTTATAAAATTTAGGATTAATATAAAAATAATATAACAAATCTATTCACTATAAAAACCTGATTTTTTATTTTAATATATTTATAATGGATCATGTGGCTCATTTCTATTATAACAATAATTTAGCCCATAAAATTATGATTTAAATAACTATGCAAGTTATAATTTTGATACATGAAAATATATCATTATTATAGTGTATAATAAATAGTTTACGTTTCAATAAATACATGTGGATTTTCCAAATTTACCTTAATACAGGAATCCTCAAAGCTCTCAATTCAATGAAATCCCGATAAAGAGGTTTTGTACGAGTCAGATGAGGTTTTCTACTACTTCACACAACAGTAGAAAAAGTATTAAGTACGAGGGTCAGCAGATATGTCCCGGGTCTTACATAGATATAGCGTCACTGGGCAATTAGACGGTAGCATAGTATAGTTCAACTCTAAACTAGCTTGTATCCATAATTACAGTTTTCAAATGACACCATTTTAACAAGATAACTTTAAGAGTTCACGAAAATGAAGGATTTGGAAAAACGAGCAGGGATTAAATACTTCCATTTGACAGATTTAATGCCTAAAGAAATCAAGGAGGAAATGGACAGTACATTGAAATATTCTGCCTCTTCATATTCAATGATTAAAAGATGGGTTGCAGAGTTTAAAATGGGACGTACGAGCTCTGGTGATGAGCCTCGCTCTGGACGCCCTGTAGAAGCGATAACTCCAGAGATGTTGAAACATTCATCGTTTAGTACTGAAAGATCGCAGATTAAAGTTGTTTGAGATAGCAGAGGCTGTAAACATATCAAAAGAATGTGCAGATAATACTTTAAGTAATGTTTTGGGCTTTCATAGGTCAGTGCAAAATGGGTGCCATTTTTGTTGACACCTGTTTCTGTTGCAAAGAAAAACTGTTTCTGTTTTTACGGTAAAAATCTCAGTGAATT
Source organism: Hymenopus coronatus (assembly GCA_030762935.1). Classification (NCBI taxonomy): domain Eukaryota; kingdom Metazoa; phylum Arthropoda; class Insecta; order Mantodea; family Hymenopodidae; genus Hymenopus; species Hymenopus coronatus. The sequence goes on from CM060895.1 coordinate 129,423,128, forward strand.
TTTGAGACAGCTTATTACCATGGATGAAACTTTGATACATCACTACACTCCAGAAAGTAAATCACAGTCAAAACAGTGGATTGCACCAGGTGAACCAACTCAAAGGCAAAGACAAATCTGTCAGCTAACAAGGTAATGGCGAGTGCTTTCTGGAATTCACAGGGAATTATTTTTATAGATTACTTGTAAAAGGGTAAAAGTATTACTGGTGACTGACTACTCGCAATCTTACTGCAACGTTTGAGTGAAGAGGTGAACAGAAAAAGGCCTCATTTGGCCAAAAAAAAAAGAAAATCTTGTTTCATCACGACAATGCTCCGGCCCATCGTTCAGTCATTGCAATGGGAAAAATGTGCGAATTTAAGTTTGAAATGCTTGAACATCCATCCTATTCGCCAGATCTAGCATCCAGTTTCTACCACCTGTACCCAAACCTCAGAAAATTTGTTGGAGGACGAAGATTTCACAGCAATGAGGAGGTCATTGATCCGGTAAAATGCTATTTTGAGGACCTTGATAAATCGCAATACAGAGATGGTTTAATTAAATTAGAACACCGATATGACATCTCCTTTCTGGAGATTATGTTGAGAAATAAAGCAAAAAAAAAAAAAAAAAAATTAAATGCTGTTTTCATTGAAAGACCCGGGACATATCAGCCGACCCTGGTATAAGCTGTGGAAGACATTTGCTTTAGATACACGTTTTTTCTTCGAGATAAAGCCTAACAAATAATGCTCTCCACGCTGAACCTTGTTTTAACTAATTTGAATAATTATTCATGAATATCAATGACCACTGGGAACACAACCAAACATGTCTGATTCTTCCTTTTTAAGGAAAGGACATCCTCAGTAATTCATTGAGATTTGCAGAACCGGTTGCTAAATTTCAAGACCAGTGAGTGTATAAAATTTGCATAACAAAGCAACTTAAACTCCACATTAGCACGTAACTGACATCATCACATGTAAGCCCAGTTTACAAGAACCAGAGATTCAGAAGGAAAAATATGATTTTTAGGATTTCGTGTTAGGCCAACAAAGCTAAGTTATAAAGAAACGAGATATTTTTACTTTCTCTAACGTGTATGTATATAACGTACACAGTAGCTAGAGAAGGTATTGTATTCCATCTAAAATTTCGATACTCAAGATTTCACCGTAAATAATATCACGAGTTTCTCTATATCTCTGTAACAAATCATTGTTAAAATCTTATTCTCCTACATGCTAATCCAGATAAACTTAGCAGAAATGTTCTTGTTACTTTTTCAATGTAATTGGAAAGAAAATAAGGGAATAAACTACGCTAAAACGATAGTCAAATCTTTTAATAGCAGGTTGCTATGTGATTGAAATTCGTTGTTTGCTTGGCCAGGAGTTGAGAAATTCCCGTATAAGATAAGTGTCTTAAAGCTGATACCAATAACAAGGAACATCTCAGAAACGATCAGCTCTACCTATGTGTTTTAATGTTATATATATTTTTTTAATCAAAATTGAGCAATTATTAACATCATCAAACTTTGCGAAAATGTGTCCATGTAAACCGTAGTTTGAGGGGGGGGATTTTTGTTGTATTATCCTTTGGAGACACTAAACTTAACACCTTTTTCGTTTATGAGCTATGCAGATTTAGGCAGACACATGCATAGATACTGACACCTTTTTCTAATGCTTTCCTTTTTTTTCTATCTATTTTTTTTATTTATCTCGGTATCGATATTTTGGATGAAATACAATACTTTCTCTATCTATTACATACATCCTACATATGTACGGGAGGACGTAGTGTTTCTATAGTTATTAGGATTAGAATTAATCCGTAGAATCCCTATAGGGCAAAGACTCTTGACTGACAAGGTGGATGCTCCAGCGTAGTCATTTCGGGAAACATTGTTGCTGTTCATCTCAGTAGTATGTACTCGCGTCAATCCTTGAATGTTGTAATCCACTTGGATCGATTACCAACCGATTGGTTTTAGGTAGCCTATCTTCTTTTCTGACGTCCTACGTTCCTATGGCCAGTTCTTGGGTCTTACGCTGTATCATCCGCCCGTTTGTGATGGTCCAACCTCATGACGCGGGCCCGCCCACTTCCATTTGGCATAGACGGCTGATGTTACGTCTCTGATCTGTGAAATCTTCCTCAGATTTTCATTGCAGATTCTGTCTTGGAGGATGGCTCCAATAATCTTTACATCTTTCTTTGACATGTTTCTAATGCATTCCCTGTCTATTAAGGCCAAAGCTTCGGCTCCATATAGAACGAGAGATGGATTAAATTCTTATTTTCTCTACACGTACTACGCACATAATTTATAGAGAAAGAGTTGTATTTCACCCAAAAACGAGATTTCACTGGAAATATAGTTTTGAGACCTCCTGAATAAAAAAGAAGATATTTTTGGAAAAATCTTTGGGTGTGTGTGTGTGTGTGTCGACAACATACCTCAAAAACGAAAAGTCCTTTAAATACCAAACTTAGTTTTTAAATTCAGTATCTTCCCAAAATACGACACGAAGAAATTCAACAAAATTCCCCAGCTCTCATGGAGCATTTTTCAAAAATTCTGATTTTATGAAAAATGGCTCTAACGATTTTGATTAAAATGTCATATGTTTGAGATATTTTCATGCTAAGCGAAATGAAAACCGTAAGAGATAGACAAAAATTTACTGCATTAAAATTATTGCACACAAAATTTATGTTATATACATTTTTTAGATTTAAGAGGTTCTGAAATGTTCCTTGTTATTTGTTTCTTTTTTAAACTATTTAAACTTTTCTCAAACGGGACATGTTTTGTTTTATTCCCGGAAATGAAAAAAAGAATCTAATTTCAATTATTTCACATAGCGATAACTTTAAAAATTTGACTACCCCTTTAGCCTAATATATTCCACTAGTTCCGTACCACTTATAAGGAACTAATAATAAAATCATTTCCGCTAATATTTTACTTGATTAGTATGACGTAGATAAAAGAATAATCTTTTGTAAGAAAAGCTTGTTTGCAGAACAACTAGAGAAAGTCATATGAATGGAACACATCAGATTTTTAACTTTCTATATAGAACATGGTACATGGATAGTGATGGTATTGCTCTCCACCAAAAAATCCGTTTAGGAAATACACGTTTCAGGGTCCCCTGTATCCAAAAAAAGGTTCGTGCACGTGTGTGTGTGTCCAAGTGTCTATGTGTCCGTGTGTCTTTAAACACAATAACTCAAACATGTAAAGTCAGTACAATACCAAACTTGATATTTAAGTTTAATATCTTCCAATGGCTCAATTAAGTTTGATTAACATAAAGTATGTTTAAGACCTTTACATGGCAAATAAAATGTATATTATGAATTTTCTGGGAATAGCCTCTAAAGTCCTCTTCATTCTAGATGAAATGTGCATAAATCGTAAATCGTGACAAATAAACAAAATGTACCACACAAAAAATGTAGATCTCGTTAATACGTACAATTTGTTATATATCTTTTCGAGGGATTCATCATTTGTGGTTAATGTTTCCTTTTATTGCTTTTAGCTTTAAAATACTTGAAACTTTTTACATACGGTAATTTGTCAAATCCTTGGCATGCAAAGAAAAGGATTTGAATCATATGGCAAGCAGTTTTTAAAAGATTTGGCTAGTGCTTTAGCCTAATGTATTCCCTTATTTCCCTTTACGAGGAAGCAAGTATTAAGACCGGTTCTGCTAAAAACTCGATTAGCACGAAGTAGATAGAAGAATAGGCTTTCAAGAATAATTTGTTACTGAGACATTACATTACATTAGAATTTAGACTAAGCAGCCGAAATGAGCTGTTGGACTTCTTTATAGGCGGCATTGTTGAATTTCATTATTGTACCATCAACATCATGTTTCGGTGTCATTTCAAAACATTCTGTATATTATATAGTTATAGAAAAACAATTTGCAAACATACAATATAAATGCGGTTCCAAAATAAGTATCTGGAGGATAGGAACATGGAGTCAGGGATGCTGTTGCAGCGTTGAACTCAATAAATAGGTACACTACAAAACCAATAGTCACTGATATAAGATCGATAGCTCAACACGGCATCCGCACCTCGTGAACTATCGGAAATGAGAAAGCAGACCTACTAGAAAAAGAAGCTGCAAAGTCTACGATGGAAGTTTCATATAATACAACTCCTATAGGTATCCTGAAAAGGAAAATAAAAAACCATACAACTCTCCAATGGAACTTCTGGACCACAACGCAAAAACAACATGTTAAGAGAGATTTGTTTTTCTCCTGAGACTACAAAGCAAATGCTTGTGCCAAAGTTCGTGCTCACCCAGTTCCTATCTGGCCATGGCAATTTTAAGTAATATTTCGAGCCATTTGCAGCAGATCTTCCAAGCTACCTGATGATCCACTCAATTTGTAGGCACATTTTCTTGGATGCTCGTCTCTCTGGTTTTCATTCAGTAGATTTCAATCAATTTCGGAAATTGAGCAGAACAACAGCATTGATACAGGAAGTACATTATACACCCTGTTATCTAGGGATTCAGAGCTAAGGTATAATTTCGTCTGTAAGTCCCAGAGCTCACACACACTATGTTGTGTTTCTTTAAATTATTAATTTAATAATTAATAAAGGGGTAATAATTTAATAAATTTAGTAAGCTAATGGATTGATTTATTTAATAATTTAAAATTAACGTGTCTATTATCAGTTTAATAATAGCTAGCTGTTCGCGGTAAATTAGATAACTTATTCATCATAATGGCTGAGAGCCTCTAAGAAAGAAACACTCTTTGATTGACAACACTGCGGTCAAGCTCTTTCTTCTTCCCTCCGACCCTCGCTTCACGTCCAGCGTCCAAGAGAAGGTGTGCGTATCTGATATTTGAGTGTCCTATATTTGGACAATCACCTGCATATTAGTAACAATGAACCGGAAAAGCTTCTCTATTCCAAAAATTGAAAAACATTCACACAACTTTCTTCAGCTATTCTACAAACGTATTTCAAAAGATTTTTCTTCTTTCTACTACGCCATGTTAATCGACATAACCTTTAGCAGAATGGTTCTTATTACTTGCATCCTTAAGTAGAAGGGAAATAAGAGAATACTCTAGGCTAAACTGACAGTCAAATATTTTAAAATATATTTCTATGCAATTGTAATTGAATTCGGTTCTTTGAATGGTCAAAGTAAAACAAAAGAAACACGGACGACCTCCGTGAAAAAAGTATACGTAATTTAAAATTGAAACGGCACCATAACACCACATACCGAAAAATTTTTATGCGTTTCACTAGCATTACTTTATCTGTTACACAAACAAAACCTTTCTAATAAAGGACTATTCTTTTACCTACATCACCTAATCAAGATAAGCATTACCAGAAAGGAAAATCTGAGAATGTACATGCTAAAGCGATAGACAAATATTTTAAAAGACAGTTGCTATGTGAAACAAATAAAATTCGGTTCTCTTTGCTTACAAGGAATGATTGCTCGTTTGAGCAAAGTTTTATGTATCTTAAACTGAAAACAACTCGAAATATCTCGAAAACGACATATATTGTGTTTTAACGACATCTATATTTTTTGGGCTAAGTTTTTATCTATCTCTTACGATTTAGCGCTTATACAAAAGTTATATAGAAATTTTCCAAAATGAAGAGGTCTTTAGAAGTTATTCCCAGAAAATTCAAGTTGAACATTTGGTTTGTCATGAAAACATCTTAAACATATTTCATTTTAATCAAAATCATTAGAGCTATTTTTGAAAACTTCAAATTGTTTGAAAAATATTCCATGTAGTTGTGCGTGGGGCGATTTTCTTGAACATTTTAGTGTCGCATTCTTGGAAATTACTGAACTTAAATACAAAGTTTGGTACTCGACCCACTTTTCGTTTATGAGCTATGATGCCCACAGACACACGCGCTAATAGACACACACATACACACACACGGACATTTCACACGAACATTTATTCAGGGGATCTCAAAACGTATTCTTGGTGAACTTTCTATCCACTATATACATTGTACATACCGGCTAAAGAAAGTAAAAATGTCAGTTAACAGAACCTATGTTATGGTACCGAAATTCCGTTCTCCTGACCTGGAGGGAAAAGAAAAGGAATAGTAACGTCCCATTAGAGGAAAGAATAAGTGATGGTTAATTTAAACCAATAACAAGGAATATTTCGGAAGAGATTAATTCCACAATAGCGTTTATTTCAACTTAGCATTTGCAGAAAGAGTAAGTAATGGTGGATTTGACCCACAGTAAGGAGCATCTCGAAATTTGTTAGCTCCATAAAAAGTAGCTATTATCCAATCAAACGTTTTTGCAGTCTTGTGGTTTATTATAACCACGTTTAGGAATTAATCTTATATGTGTTTGACATAAGTTGTGTGCTTTAACTCATCTGTGGGCTTTGTGCAATATATTCTGTTTTTTTTTTTTTACGGTTTAACAGGTATGCAAAAGGCATTAAGAATCAAGAGTCCTCCAAAGGACTCAGAGCCCGCCTGGGTAGTGTGGTGGTAGCGTGTCTGCCTCACGTTCAACAGGTCGTGAGTTCGAATCTCGCTTAGGGTGAGTTTCCCGGGTAAGGCTTTTTAAGGGTTTTCCCTTATCCCGAGAAGACTAATGTCGAGTAACTTTAAGCTCCATGGACCCCGAGATCATTTGAGCATTATTTCACCAATTTCATTCATCGTCCGATATGACCAACCAGGTTAAAGGACGTTAAGCAAAAAAAAAAAAAAAAAAAAAAAAAAAGCGGCTCAGAAAATTGATTGTATTTTGTCATGGAATATCTTTATACATATTATTTTTATAAAAACCCTTCGGGAAATATTTAGAAAGTAGCATATTTTGAAAAATCTTCCATATAATCGCGTAGTTTGGAGTCGAAAATTTTCTTGGAAATCTTCGAGTGGAGCGCCGTTTGAATGTAATAGTTGACTTTATGCAAAACTAAAGATTATTAGCAACTTATTGTGTATTTAACCTATTTTGTATTTGATTCACTAGGGAGACACACTTTTTAATGTCATATTCTCTGAGCAACGAAGATACAAAATCGTCCATACACGATTAAATATAGAATAATTGATATTTGAGATTGTAATTCTCTGTACAGATAAAGGGCTATACCACAGACCTGCTCACTTCTCTCACAGGAAAGAATGCATATAAGTGACTGTTCATGTTCATCGGGTCAACACGCCTGGTAACAATAAAATGCAGAAAAAGAAACTACTTTCTCATTTAGAAACATACAAGTGTTATGGATTTGGGTACCGATATTTGATAAATGCTAATTTAATATTATACACTTCAGTCTGCTAGTTTTACTACAAACATATCACATAATTTACTACTTGATGTTTTCTGTACGGCAGGAGCTGCACTTCGAAATGAACAATGCCTATCAGTATAGACTATTTTACATTCACATGTTTCCATTTCAATGCCTGATACTGGGCCAGACAAGGTCATTAACACTGCAGAAAGGATCCAAACTCATTTTCACACTAAAACACGTAATAAATGTCATGCAAATGCAAGCACAAGCATTAAATCCTCAATTGAGCGTATTCAAACCTCCATTTTCATTTATTTCTGTATGAAAATGTAAATAATGAATACTTGGGTACAAAAGAACATTGATGATTTTTCCATCTGTTGGCAGTTTCGTGTAAGTAACCTCAATATTCGTTAGCCCAAGGCCTGTAAACTTTTGTTTTACGCTTCCCAACACTCCCGTCTGCACTCTTGAAAATAAAACACTTATGGTGTGTGTGTGTGTGTGTGCGCGCGCGCGCGCGCGCGCCATGTCTACTTAGAGATACCAACCAATCTGAAAACACACTACTCTTAATAACTAAAATTATTAGTCTGGATATGAAGCAAATATTTACCAGCTTTGTTCATTGCATTGTCCTCAATAATCAATACAAATATCTGTACACATACCCATAAAAATCTGCATAAAGACACTCGTTCTGGTTAGCTGTGGACATCAAAATTTTCTTTTAAAGGTTTAGTTAAGTAATAAAGTTAATAAGGGAATTAAACCCTTTCATTATGATTTCAAGACATAAGCTTATCATCGAATGTTTAATGATATGCTTCCCACAATTTAAAAGGTTAAAGTTACACTAGATATTGAATAGAAGTCGTGGATAATTTCAATATGGTACTCGTTAAAAATAAATCGTATCATTATCTTATATTCTTTGGCATAATGTGCATTTTCAAGTAAGTTACTAAATGTAATGTTTTTCTTTTATTTTGTTTCAGGTAAGTACCCTGTCACGATTCTAAGCGTTAGTCTACAGTGGTAAGTTGCTTTAGCTTTACTCCATTAATTTAGTTTGTGCTTGACCATGTTTAAAGGTGCTATCATACGTCTGGTAGATGCATCTTTATGCACCTCATTAAAGTGCAGATTTCCACCAATCAGAAGATCCCCACGTAACAATCATACTGTCGCGTCTTAGCACATCTCGTAACGCTACCGGGCACCAACAGTTGAAACCGCATCTAACGACTATTCTCTATTTGCAATTGATGAAGATTTTAGGAGAAGTAAAAAAATATGAGGTGAAACTTAGCACAGAAAAGGCATACGAAGTGCTTAATAACTTATTGTCACGAATATTAAAAATTTGAGCGAGGAACTTTATGCACAATTCGTGCACTAGACAAAACCAAAATACATAACCGTATTCGCCTCTGCGCACATACCATAGTCCCGGCACCGGTTTCACTGAATAAGGTTACGGCTAGGTCGATGCATTTATTGACTCAAGAAGATTAAAAATAAGTTATAACTTTGTGAAACTTGGACACATGGTAGAGCATATTCGTATGAAATCTGACTCAATGGTAATTATTAAAATGGTGAAACTCGCATTTTAATTATTACCATTACACTCTTAGTTGATTAATATACTATTAATAATTTCCTTCCCTAAACTTTATGTATTTTATTGAATAGGAAAATGACAAGGAGCAATTCTCACATTGATGTTACAGATAGAAATGGAAGTTTTTAGTGAAATACACCGAAAACAAAAGACTCGCTTTTACTATCTATGGCACTCCAGGCGATGACACTGATAATTGGAATGAAGATAGAGCACCGGTGGAATGTGATGGCGGGAAACCGCAGAACCCGGAGAAAACCCGCCCCTGCGCCGCTTTGACCACCATAATTCTCTCATGCGGTCGCTTGGGATCGAGTCCAGGCCGTCTAGGTGAGAGGCAAGTGGTCTAACTACTCGGCCACCGAGCGGCCCAAAGGACTCGAGTCTCGGCGTTCTCTCTCATAGGCCAAAGTTTAACAATGGAAAAATGATTTGAGGAATGCGATGGTTCACTAATAATATTTAATTCCTTGCATGCATCGGTCTTTAATAAAATTAAACGAGAAAACTTAACACAATGAGCAAATTATTTCTATCTCTTCAACTCTTTTATTCTTAAAGGCACTCGTCACTGGGAAAAAATGAAAAAGAACGCGCACAGGCACAGGCACAGGCACAGGGCAGGAAAAGTTCATTATCAGCTCCTGGCATTGCATCAGGCAGCTGCTCGTTGAGCGCAAGAGGTCAGCCCCGTTACAACTATAAACTTTTTTATATTTTTTCCAGACTCTTTGGAAGATAAAGCGGTGAGACAAATATTATTTTCTCTATTTTGTACTTAATAGATTCATAGGTAGATAAGATATATCATTCCACCCAAAATACACAGATTTCACTAAAAATACAAGTTTTAGGGATTCCTGCATAAACAAATTAATAATAAAAAAAAAAGGCCCCTGTGTAAGAGTGTCTGAACACGATAACTCAAAAACGGAAAGTCGGTTTAATTCCAAAGTTGATATTTAAGTTCAGTACCTTCCAGCACGACAGGAAGATTTTCAGGAACATCCCCCCATCCAAAACTACCCTTTACAGCAAACATGTTTCGAAATGTTCGAACTTTTAGAAAGTGCCTGTAACGGTTTTTATTAAAAGGCCATATATTGAAGTTATTTACATGATAAAAAAATCTATATCCCGATGTTCTAGACAATAACCCCTGACGTCCCATCATTCTAAATGACTTTTGCATATCTGATAAATTTTAAGAGATAGACAAATAGTTACAGCCCAAAAAATTAGATCTCGTTAAAATAAACATACGAGTGATAAACAGTGTTTTTATAGAGATAACTAATACCGATATATCCCCTATTATTTGTTTTATTTTCATTTCTCAAGCGGGAAGTCCTCATTAGTTTCATATCTCTTTTGTTTTACTCTTGACCTTGGAAAGCGAACCGAACTTCAATGACAATCGCATACCGGCAGCTTATAAAAGATCTGAATATCCTTCTCCTTAAAAAGAAGCAAGTAATAAGATTTCTACTAATGTTTATCCTGATTAGTATGAAGTAGATACAAGAATAATTTATTTTAGAACATTTATTTGCATAAGACGGAATAACGTGAAGTTGCAGATAGTGTGAAACATACATATTTATTGGTTTCGAACCGTTTCAACCCTAAAATTACAGTTAAATGTATCAATGTTATACTTCTAAATTTCTACGTATTATATGTTATTACAGAGCATTAAGCAGTTTTCAGGTAAGACTTTGGTCTTTAAAGTTCAATAAAACATGCGATTTAGAATGACATTTTCTTAACAAACAAAAAAAAAACTACGTTCGAATTTGTTTACGTTACAATTACCATTGCTTCGACACTATCCGAGAGATAGTGTTGAAATTGTTTACAATTATGTATTCACCAACGGAAAAAATCTGATATGTACATTCTCTTTCAGCTTATTTTTCTATGTAATTCCGGCATATTGATATCAATATTTGCAGAAATATCGTTGCATACTTCCTTGTAGATATAAGGGAATTCACTAGGTTAAAGAGGTAGTAATTTGTTTTAAGAGCTGGTCGCCAAAACACACATTAGCATTCCGTTCCTTTGCTTAATTAGGAGAAATGATAATTACTAAAATGCCCCATTTGAGAGTGTGTAAGTGATTTAAAATTAATAGAAAATAGGAGTCTCTGTAAAGCTGCTTATGCTACAAACATTGTATTCGACATAAATTGTTTTTTCTAACGATTTCTACATTTTTTGTTTAGTGACTTTTTTCTATCTCTTATGATTTACTAGATGGACAAAACTATTTATGCCGGATACCATTTTTCTCATATGGGAGTTCGTCAACACCTGGCCGTGCAAAGGAACAATTTTCAATCACATAACAACCGGCTTTTAAAAGATTTGACTATCGCTTTAAGTGTAGTGTACTCGCACATTCCTCTATTTTAAAGCACTATTGCCATTTCTAGTATCGTTATCTTGATGTCCATCATGAAGCAGGTAGAAGAATATGCTGTTGAGAATAATTTGCTACAGAGATATTGAGAAAATTATGGGAATGGAACAGCTCATATTTTTGTTCTAAGATCTTGTCCATACCATGGCTATATGTATTTTCAGCATAAACAGTTAACCTGGCTGTCATCTCTAAAGCCGGTTAAATATCTTGGCGTTCTATTTAACACAAACATATTATGGAATGATCGTATTAGACGCACCACAACGCTTCCTAACTCGAGGGTCACCAAATCATAACCATTAATTATCAAACGATCCAAGATTGGATTGAACTGCTAGTATCTAGCAGTAACTGCTACAAATATTTAATGTGAATTTCCTCACTTATGCCGCTCCTAGCATATACAAAATATATTTTTCCACAGAGCTACAAATAGGCCATGTTTTGTAAGGAATGCACAGCCTCATCACGAACTTAACTTTCTTCCAAAGGGAGTGTAAATGAAACCCCTCTCGAAGACATTATTCATCAAATTGAACTGTATTACTAATGCTCAAGAACATAATCTGCTTATCAAATCTCCACCTAACATGGTCAATCTCAAATGTTAATGCATTTAATGTTTCTGACCTATGGTCTGTACAGCAGAACTAATCTGCTAAAAATTAATAAAATAGAAAAGTTGTATTACATTTGACTGCCCTCAAAATTAATTCTGCTCTTGTGATTTTAATTAATTTTAGTATAACAAGATTTATTAGATGATCAACAAATAAAGCTAACAAGAGCTGTTATTACATTTCATACATAGTTTCATCGGTTGTAGCACGTTAGAAGTTTTTGTTGAAAGCATCCTAAATTCATTTAGATGCAAATTAGCACGGCTATTAAGTTTGACGCTCCTTTTGGCTATGGAAATTACAGCCGCCCACGCTCTATCAACACCATCTATAAAACTGTCATTTGCTTTAATTTCTCCACTTCAAAGACTCTGGTATAGGGGTAATGGTGGTCCATAATCACTTTGCTGCTGCGCAAATTTTGCTTGCATAAATTTTTTGAGCGAGGTGGCGCACGCTAACGTGTGGGAGTCGTGAGTTTGATTCCTGTGGCTAGTGTTCCTGACCCATAGCTTTTTTGAAGGAGGGGAGGAGGGTTTCCCCCAGTCGCCGGGCGAATTCCTATCCATAATTTCCTGTACCCATCACTTGTTTGTTATCTGTTTCAGTGTTGAAGTACCAGGCAATGGTATTCGTGGCGGGGCAGGGGCTTGAGCATTGTGGAGGTTTCCTTCAGGCGTCTTCGAGGAACTACTCTATCAGAACTTGCCTTCTGGGTGTTCGTACTAGGACTCTTTGAGACCCCCGGTAGCTCAGGGCTTGGGATTCAGCCCGAGCGGTGTCGGAGGTGATCATTCTGGAACTGTTAAGGATCCCGTTCTTTCGTGCGTCCGTCACCTGAGTATTGGCAGCTCTGTGGGGCACTTCCATCATCCCTCCCTCTCTGGGGTCACGTAAGACACAAAGGTCCCCTAGGTTCTTAGTGGTGTTCTGCCATAGTGACTGATGATCCCGTCCGTCAGATTATCCCAGTCATAAACTTTGGATAGCCAAGCTGAATACTGGAGTAGTATATTTTACCACTGATTTCCTGTCTCCCTGATTTCCTTTCACTTAGTTTTCCTCTCCTATGCTCCAGGCTAATCGAGCCGCTTTTGCTGTCTCATGCTCTCCGGTCCCGTTAAAAGGGCAGTAACTCATTCCACTCCGTGTGAAACTTTGGGGCTTGCTGCTATGTGATGTAATGGGATGTTTGTAAACACTAAGCCTCCTCCATCTTCATCTAGTTTTGTCTTTTTCTTTTTCACTTTGGTGCTATGCTTTATGCTGCACGAGTATATCAAGGATGATGCTAAGTATGATGTACACATCCTTGACAGATGAACCAAATGTTCGTTGCGTAGTCCAATTTTTTTAAATAATTCCATTTAAGATGTTTTACTCGCAAACGCATGAGGATCCAAACCTTGCAATTAAATCTGATCTAAATAATGACAATTTGAAAAATAAACTCTTAGATGAATATTTAAATAACTCTGAACCTCTTTTTCCCCTCACATTTTAAGTTTGTACAGTTTTGTAGAGCAAGTAATTCCGTTTGCAGTTCGTATGGAGCCTCTGAAAATGTTATTTCCAACTCTTTTAATCTGGCCTTCTGTTTGCTTAAAACAGCACATTCAGTACCGAGCACAGTATGTATGTCTGTCTGTATATCTGTGTATGTGTGTGTGTGTGTGTGTGTGTGTGTGTGCACTCACCTTTTCCCTATTGGATTGGAGCCGAGGGAAACAAGTTCTGACGAAAGTACCACGCAAGTACCTTTGGGGCTAGAGGCTCATCTCCGAGCGACCCTCTTGTGGCCGAATGGTCGATTTTAGAACTATTAGGGAACTACTTGCGTCTCTGTGTACTCCGCCGGTCTGTTCTGCAGTCCATGTCTTCTGCGATTCCTCTCATCCGTTCCTCCTGGGGGTATATGCTCAATTGGGGATAGAGGTGCTAGGAGTCTTGTACGCCAAATAACTATTGTCATTGTCACGTGATGTATTGGAAACATCATGCTCCTTGCTTGACCACGAGCAAACCCAAAGCATTGGAAATATTTGATGCATTATATTCACACGAGCTTCTCTATCCAAATTCTTTATTATTATATACCTAGCATAATCTCTTCCTTAGGAAGCTCATTTTTCCACCCTACATCAGTTGATTGAAATAAACTTTTGCAGAAATGGTTTCATTGTGCTTGTTTATTACCTATGTACCTATTGGCAGGGGTTCAATTTGAGTCATTGGTGGAGCTAATCCTGAGGAGTGGGTACGTTTTGATTTTAACATTAACATGGCAGTTTTTTATATTAACCTTTTGATACTTCTTCCATATTACTCTGTTTTATTCCCGTCTAATATGTATTTCCACACTTCTAGGTCTCCTGTACACCTCGACCACAGATGTCCCATATTCTGGCTAAAGAAGTCCGCCCATTTGATTCGTTGCCTAGCCACGCATCTTCTTCCGGACCCCACGTGGTTGTTCTATAAGTCTATCTGCTGTAGCCCATCCTTGCAACGTGATCCCTGCATTTCCATTTGAAACGCTCTTCCATGATAATTGTGTCACCCATACCCGCTCTCCTGATCTGGTTAGTATTCTGTCCCTGAGCGTTGCTTATAGCAGCTTTCTTTCCATTTTTCATTGACATACCGGATAGTTCTCTTCATTTTCTCTTTTAGCAACTATATTTGACTATCATACAGTAGAACTAATACTACACATTTCTCTAGTACCTTCGCTCTTAGGCTCGACTACAGTATTTCATGTTGCAATTTCCCCCATGTCAGTTTCTCTTCGCTCAACTTCTTTTTCAGTATTCATTTGGAATGATACATTTTGGTCTAGGTATCTATATATATATACCTGTACGTATTTAAGTTGTTCACTGTTTATACAGACTGATTCCTTTGTGGCGTTTGTCATTAACTCTGTCTTTCTGGGTTCAGTTAAGTCCTGCTTCTGAGATAACTCTGTCTAGGTCGTTTAGTACGTGTTTTCTAATTCCTTCTCTGTTTGTACTATGACTTCGATATCGTCTGCGATTCCCAGGTGAGTTAAAGTTTTTCCATTAATGTTAATTCCGTATATGCGTTTCCAGTCTACGTTACTTAGTTGACTTTCCAGCACCCGTGTGCAAGCTTTAGGTGACATGGGGTCGCCCTATTTAACGTCTCTTTCCAAGAGGAACCTTTCTCAATTTAATTCGAACCTCTACAAAGGAATACCTCGGAAGTGGCTTATGCTAAAGGAGTTATTTGAAATGAAGTTCGTGTTTTTAAACACATCTACATATTTTGGTAGCATATTTTTGTCTATGTTGTAGTATTTACCGTTATACACAATTATATAACATTCCTCCAGAAGGAAGGTGATTTATTTCCAAAATGTTCAATATATATATATGTTTTCTGTAATATAAACCTATTAAACATGTATTATTCTATTCGAAATTGTATACTTTGGTAGCGAACACTGGTCACTTACTCGATAGGCATCAAGAGTAAGAACTTAATTATATAAACGACCTGCAAATTAGCGTGCTATGAAAACAAACCTTAAATGGATCTTGACTAAAAGTTTGATAATGTATTTCAGTTTAGTTGTATTATGACTTGATTTCATAAACTGTTGAACCCATACCCCCTGTGTCCTAACACTTCTAATGAATCCTAAATTATAGCATTTTGTTATGCGTTATTTCTTAATTATGTCTTCCAATACCGTCTGTGATCCACAGTGAAGATGTACTACACGTGTTATTTATAGCCGGGCCACAGATCGCATAAACGCGTTTTTGCGCTTGTACAGTAGTGACCTCTGCATTCTTTGATAACTCACTAGTACTACAAACGATTCATTAATATGGCCAGCGTGACTGTGAATATTAACGGCTAATTGCTGCCTCCTTGTAAAGACTAAAGCTGTTCATTAAGAAACTTTTTGTGTCGTGAAAGATTAGTGTTCTTTCATGTGCATCTCAAAAGTGAACGTTTGTTTAGGAAATCTGTATTGTGTGTGAATTATATTAGATTATTCTTCTGAGTATGCTTCGGACTTGAGTTTAGGTTACGTTATCTTCTAATAGTTTACTAGCAAGAGGAGAGGGGAGAGGTAGAAGACCCGTACACTACTGAGTTTGTGTTATAAATATAGTGGTCACAAAATAAATTTACATTGTAGTAGACATAAGTTTTTGTTTCAAAATGGTATAAATAACTTGATGAAACATCAGTTATCCTAGACGTTCTCGGGCTCAAGCCAGGTGTAGTGATGAAGTGTCATAGACGTTGCGGGAGCGTGATTCTCTCCCATCATCAGGATGATGAATTCACCCAAAACGTCGGTGACTCTTCATCACTACACCTGGCTTGAAGCTCGAGAAATCTAGAATATGTTCGTCGCTAGGAAAGCTTCAGATCGAAACATCAGTTGAATATGTGATTTACATGCAATGCCAACTATTCGGTGGATTACATTATACAAGGCATGTTGGAAAGTAGCATCATTTCGTTCTACCGCCACTGCAATGCTAGTGTCGCACCATGCGCACTCGTCTCTCTGCTTCAATGCCTGTCCACCGAGGCCATTACAACTGGATCGAGTGTGTTTACAGTTATTAGTAAGTGTTAAAAATGTTTTAAACAATTTCTGATCTTGCCTATTGATAAGTGCGTTCCAAAATGCTGTTTTTGAACGCAAAGAATGTCAAGCCAGGCTGAAATTCATAGAGAAATTTCTGTGAAAGTGTAATGACAAATGCAATTGTGCGAAAGTGAGTTAGGCAATTCAATGTTGGACGATCTAAAGTTTGATATGAAGCACGGACTAGGCGTCCTTCTGTTGTCACTGATGATTTGGTTGAACATGTAAATGAGGCAATCCGTGAAAACAGACAGTGCATAATAAGAATGCTCTGTGATGTGTTTGCACAAAAGATGGGGCTCAAAGAGGCTGTCTTCACTGGCGGCAGCTTTCTCCGAAAAGGTCGTACAAAAGTTGATTCTCTGCTATGATGAATGTCTGAACAGTGGTGGAAAGTAATGTCGAAAAATAAAATCTTATAGGTTCCATTCTCAACTTTATCTAACTGTTCAAAAAAACTGTTCTTAAAAACATTATTCCGTTATCTGTATCATGCTAATCGATAGATAAAAATTAGCAAAATTGCCCTTATTACTTACTTAATTGTAAATAGAAGGGAAATGAAGGAATACATGTGCTAAAGCAATAGTCAAATTGTTTAAAAGCTTGTCGCAGTGTGAAATAATTGAGGTTCGGTTTGCTTTCCATGATCACGTTATGTAGTTATGTAGTTTAACACTGAAACCAATTACAAGGAATATTTAAGCAAAAAAAAAAAAAAAAAAAAAAACAACAAAAAACAAAAACAAAAAAAAAAAAAAAAAACATCAACTCTACTAGAGAAACGCATATACATAAATTATTTGTTTTAACTAGATCTACATTTCTAGTGTATCATTACATTTTGTCTATCTCTTACGATTTAACCGTTATATAAAATTCCACAAAATTCATTCAGAATAAGGATCATCAGAGGCTATTCCCGGAAAATTCAAAATATACATTTTATTTTGATGTAATTATTTTAAATATACGGCATTTTAATTAAAATCGATAGAGCCATTTTTCAGAAAAAAGCAATATTTTCAACACTTTTTCCATGTAAAGGGTCGCTTGTGGTGGGACACGTTTTTTAAAATGCTCGTGTCATATACTTAAAAGATACTAAACATAAATGCCAAGTTTTGGTTTTAACGGTCTTTTCGTTTTTGAGCTATGCTGTCCACAGACACACAGGCAGACAGACAGACAGATATACACACGGATATTTTTTTCTAAAACTGCTCTTTTTCGGACTCAAAACACATTTCTGGTGAAATCTCGATGTCGAATTTTTGGGTGGAAAACAAGACTTTCTCTAGCTACTGTGAATTGTAGGTACATATGTGCTAGAGAAAATAACAGGTTAGGCAATGCTCTTTCATGGACAAATAATTTTGTTGTGAAAACAAATATTTTATGGTTTTTTTCCCAACAGATACCTACTTACCAGACACGCCTTGTATTTTCTGAATGTATCAAAAACAGAACATGTTCTATTGACTTCGTACATTCAGAACAGATTGCAGATGTACTAATCGCTTGCTTAGAGTGAATGACAGGTAGTGCTTGGGGAAGAGGGAGGTCCCTGTGAAACCTTGGATCCACCCAACACAAGAAGGCAAGCGGGGCCTGAGGGAGAGCGAGCGAGGGGCGGGCTTGAACTGTTATCTGGTCACGTACTAGTTGAGCTGTTTACTTTTACTGCATGTATATATGAACATGCGGACAGCAAAAGTGTTTACATAAGTGCTTATGTTACACATTCCTCTACCTTGCCTTGTATTGGGTGCACAGTACACCTACTAATTTCCAGTCAGAGCGCAACCAAATTGCAACGTGTCCGAAGCCTGCTTATTATCATACCAAAATATCTGCCGAAAACTCATGGTTAAATATTACATTTTATGTACGACACATACGTAAACATCTGATTTGTTCCAAACACATGGCTTTCTCTACATCTCTGAAACAAATTATTGTAAAAATCTTACTCTTCGGTCTACTCCATGCTAATCGAGACAAACATTAGCAGAAATACTTATTTTTAAGTAGGAGATAAATAAGGGAATACATTAGGCTAAAACGATAGTCAAATATTTTATAAGCTGAAATCCGTTCCCATGCATTGACAGAAGTTGAAAAATTCTCGCATGTGAAAAGTTTATTTTAAAATTGAAAACAATGACTAGGAATGTCTCAAAAATGGTCAACTCCACGATGAAAATGTATATGACATAAACTGTGTATTTCAACGAGATCTACAAATTTTGTGTTGTAAGTTTTGTCTATATCTTACGGTATATTAGTTATGCAAAATCCAGCAAAATCTTCCAGAGTAAAAAAGTCTTCTGAGGCTATTCCTAGATAATTCAAGATTTACATTTTACTTTTTTATCTTTAGTATACGGTATTTTAATCAAAAATTCGTGTCACACCCTTGAAAGATACTAAACTTATAAACCAAGTTTGGTATTTCATCGAATTTTCGTTTTTGATTTTTCGTGTTCACAGACATGGACACACAGGCGGAGATTTTACTAAAAATGCTTTTTTTTAATACAGGGGACCTTAAAACTCTATTTACGGTGAAATCTTGGTATCGAATTTTGGGTGGAATGCAATATATTTTCTATACCTACACTATGTATACAGTACTTATAGAGAAAGTAAAAATCTCATCTGTTCCATTCCAACCTGATAAGAGAAACACTGGAGTGTCTTGTAGAGCACAAGAGTGCACAACACCTCCCCATGCACAGTAGACGGCATGACTGAGCGGTACATCAAGACTACAAGAACATTTGAGGAAGGTTGTGGCCAATCAACGGAGAGATTACGGTGTGAGGGAGCCACTTTTCTTGAATGAATGAATGAATAAGTGTATTTATTAATATAGCAATATCATACATAGAATTTCAACAGTCGCACGGCTCCACAGACCGTACGTGCTTTTGCAATACACATTACAAGCAATATTAAAACAACAACCACAACAAAGAATTAAAAGAGTAAACACGAAAATAAAAAGACAAAGGAAATACACAGTCAAAAGGAATATTAAACAACAATAAAAATTAAGAGTGAATCCGAAAATAAAGATACAAAGATATTCAAATATACCAATTTAAATTTACAGCACAGAGTACACCTCCATAAATGCACCCTCTTATCATAGATAATTACACTTAAAAGACATATATACACATAATATATACAACCCTAGCACAACAGTGACCTAAGTCTGATATAATATACATGTATGTAGAACATTGTAGTCACTTTTGTTTAGTTGATCTTATCCCCCCCCCCTTCTCTATTGGCAGCCTCCTCAGATCTCAGCTGTCTTGCCTTAAGTATAAATTTACCTAGCCCGTCCATGTTTTCCGTGCCTGCCAGTAGCGTCCAACATGCTTCTATCCCTACATTCGCAGTGGTAAAAAATTGAGGCAAATATTTTTCCCGCCATTCCTCCGTACCCCTACATCTTGCCAAGATGTGAGCCCACGACTCTTCCTCCTCGCAAATGGGACAGATTCTTATACCATTCACGTCAGAAATTTTCGTGCTCCTCCATGCTCCTAGTCTAATCCACGCGAGCCCCTCTCTAATGAGTTTGGTACCTGTTTTGATGTATTGCTCCATACCCCACTCCGATTTCAGCCCAGACTGTACTTCTAATGACACCTTCTCTGTGCATTGCGCAATTATTTGCTGTCTGTCAATATCACAGAGACGTTTCTTAATTCTTCTCCAAATACTTCGCCTGTTTTCCTGCCCCGCCATCCAAATGTCTCCCATCCCAATGGTTTCCAACCCTTTCTTTAATTTTGATGCCCACGTCAAATTACCTTCCATTCGCAACTGTTCACGGTAGCAGACTGCCCTAATTAGAGATTGGTTTCCGTGAACGATTCTCATCCAATATTTAACTGCTCTGATTTTGCACTCTATCGTTTCACTATGTACCCCGAATTCCCTCATTATTCCGCAGTTTGCCGTACCCCTCCCTACACCCAGAATTCCTTTCAAAAATTGGGTCCTCACTTGATCCAGATTCCCTGTTTGTTCCCACCCCCATATTTCTCCTCCGTATGTCATCGTGGATCTAACTGTCGCTCCGTATACAGTTTCCATTAAGGTTATGGAGATATTCGGAATTCTGCAGCGTATCCGGAGAGCTTCCGCCACTTTCACCCTTGCCTTGTGTTTCGTAATGTCAATGTGTTTTGTCCATTTTCCGTTCATTGTAAATGTGAGTCCTAAGTACACAAAGGATTTAACATTGTCCAGTATCTGTCCTGCATATGTCCAAGTCTCCTCCCTGCTATAAACACAACCCTTTTTGAAAGTCATTGCCTTAGTCTTATTCACATTAACTGTAAGTAGCCATTCATCGCAATAGTTCTTAAGTTTGTCCAGTCCTCGTTGCAATCCGTTTACTGTCGTAGAGCACAATACTAAATCGTCTGCGTATAAAAGTGTTGGGATCTGCAAATCCGCTACTACTGGTGCTTGAATATTCTCTGCTATCATTGTATCCGTAATATCATCCACAAAGAGATTAAATAGCAAGGGAGATAAAATACAGCCCTGCCTCACTCCCCTATAGCTTCGGCAGCTCTCGGACACTCTGTTTCTGTCGTACTTCACACATAATTGGACATTTTGATATATTGCCTGCAATGCTCTAACCATTTTACTTGATAACCCCTTTCTGCCTAGTTTGTACCTTAATGCATTTCGATTGATAGAGTCAAATGCCTTCTTAAAGTCCACAAAAGCACAATGAAGCTTTCCCCGCTTAACTAACAGTTGCTGCGTCCTTAAAGTGTCTAATATAAAAGCGGCATCTATGGTACTGTGTCCTCTGAAACCCATTTGAAATTTTGAAAGTTTGCCAAATTTAGATTCCCAGTCCTTTATCCGGTTATATAACACTCTACAATAAATTTTTTCCATAATTGGCAACAGAGTAACCCCCCTATAGTTATCCGGATTTCCAATAGTTCCCTTCCCTTTATAAATGGGATGAATAATGCCCTTTCCCCAGCAGGTAGGGTAATTCCCCTCAATAAATAATTTGTTGCATATCTGGAGCATACTCCTACCAAACTCATTAACATTGGCTGCGGCTTTAAAAACTTCCGGGGGCAGCCCATCCAACCCTGGAGCTTTGCCTACCTTCAGACTCCTTAGCGCCTGTGCTATTTCTCGTGCTGATATTTCCTCGTCCAGTATTGGGATCTCAAGATTTCCCAAAATTTGCACTTCCTTTATAAAAATTCCTTCCCTTTCACCTTTCCCGAATATTCCCATAAAATGCATTGCCCATTTTCTGGGAGAAATTTCGTTGGGCGCCTGACGGTTGCCTCTTAAATGTTTTACTACTTGCCACATCTCAGCGTTATCCCCCCGCGTTAAAATATTACTAATTTTCTGAGTAATTTTGTCTTGCCATGTAGTTCTCTTTTCCCGTAAGAGCTGTTTATACTCCCTTCGCTTTTTTGTAAACATTTTCCTAATGTCATCTCCCCCCTCCCTCCTGAATTTTGACAGAGCCTCCTCTGCTTGTTTCTTTACAGTTCTGCATTGCTGGTCATACCAACCATTGCATCGTTTTACCTTACCATGCATTTGGACTTTCATTGTCCCCGCAGCCGTTGCTATTATATGCGTTAGTTCCTCCGCTGTGTCTGCGTTCCTTTCCCCTAATCTTCTTTCTAATTTATCAACAAATACTTCTTTTTCTATCGGTTTCCATATAAATTTACTAATGAATCTCCCTTCGTCCCCCTGCCCCTCTTCAGGTGCATGCGCCACCATGGCCGTCTCTATATTCAGTTCCAGGACAACCGGACAGTGATGTGACTCGATACGATCCCCCACCCAAAAATTTCGAATTCTGCCAATTAAACCCTGACTTACTAAAATAAAATCTATTACACTACCCCCATTTTCATTTATGAAAGTGAGTTCTCCCTCTCGATCCTCACCGTACTTGCCATTCATTATTTCTAAAGAGAAGGCATCACAGAAAGCAAGTAATTGTCTGCCCTCCCCATTAATAAAACTATCCTTGCTCTTTCGTTGACCTTCGCGGAATTCCTCCGCCCATTGATGACCCCCCGTTAGAGAAATATTCTCCCCTCCTAACCTCGCATTAAAATCTCCTAAGAGAATTAATTCAGTTCCTGGAAACTTTTCCTGTAACTGCACTAACGTTTCCGTTAAGTCACTGAAGAAATTCCTGTTTGCATACTTGGACGTTGCTGGCTGGTTGTATAATCCTATAACTATTATTTGTACTCCCCCCTGTGCCAAAGATACAGCAATCACCCCTTCCAAACTGATTTCTAATTTAGTTATCTCAGCCTCCAGCTCAGACCTGAATGAAACTGATACCCCTCCTGGCCACCTTCCCTCCTTCCCCGTGTCTCCCTTCCCCTACTAAAACTATGGAAATTAGCAAGTGTTACATTTTCTCCGTTTTTCAACCAAGTTTCTGTTAAACATACAACGTCAAAATCACTAAGGAAATACAAGAAATTCTCGCTACCCAACCTTTTTTTGAAGCCTTCGATGTTCCATGTGACAATCCTCAGAGAAGGGGTTGGGTCCTATTGTTTCCTTGCTGTTGGTCTTCCTACAACTTGGCTGACCCTTTGTCGAGCTGTTGTCAGCCTAAGGGCACGGAGGGGCGTTGTTGTTGGATTTTCCGGCGAAGACTGTCTCACCCTCCTCTCCTCTTTGCCCCTCCCTGTCGACATAACTTGAGGCACCTGATGTTCTGCTGAGGGACCTGCTACCTGCTGGGCTGATGCACTGGCTACCTGCTGGGCTGATTCACTGGCTACCTGCTCTAGCTGCCTTGTCCTGGGTTCGGTTTCCGCACTACTTCTATGCTGTTCCATGCGCTCCAGCTCCTGTCGGTTCCAGACTCGTCCGTTAATGAAGAGCTTGTCATAGCGCACACTTTTCTTGCTGGCTTACCGCTCTTCAAACCACGACACCACCTGGTTGGTCTTTGGCGGGGAGCTGCGACCTGATGTTTGGGTGTCCTCCTGGGGCAGAACATTGACTACATGGAGAACCTCATAGACCGGCTTCACGACAGGCATGAGATGGCGATTCAACACCCAGATAGCAAGCGACCAGATGAAGACCGTTATGACCGGGAAGCCAAAAGTCGAGGTGTTCAGCAGGGTTATTTCGTGTTGGTATACCGCCCTACCAGACCAAGGGACGCTGCCCCAATCTACAACCATCATGGCAAGGGCCGTACCTTGTGGTGTAGAGGATAAATGGTGTCGTCTATGCATCCAACAGCTGCCCTGAGGAAAGAGATCAAACACATGAATATTGACGACCAGCCCTGAGGAGGGAGCACGTGTGTAGGCAACTTGATTCGAAAGTCATAGCTGATTATTGCCGTTCACTGTTTCACTGCGTTAACGGACACGCGTGCCGTCGCCGAGATCTTTGACATCGAAGCTGCGATTATTTTTTATGGTGTTTAACGTCAGAGTTTACTACTTTGGCACCACAGGCGATGACACTGATAGATGGAATAAAGATAAAGCACCTGTGGAATGTAATGGCGGGGAGAACCTGAAGAAAATCCGCCCCTGCGCCGCTTTATCCACCACAAATCTCACATGAGGTTGCTTGGGATCGAACCCAAGGATCGCTTGGGATCTAGGTGAAAGTCGAGTGGTACAACCACTCGGCCACGGCGCGGCCAAAGCTGCGATTGATACTCCTGTGTGAGTGGACACTTAGCTGTCGCTAAGTTCTTTAGCAGCGCAGCTGCGCATTGTTGCACCTGTGTGAACTTGTGACACTTGTAGTGGTTTGAACGTGGAAGTTTCTTGCCCCGTCATCGACAGAAATAAAAGGACACAACGAGCCCCACAAAGAGTTCAGTTTCAACTGAGAATGTACAGTAGTTGAACCAGTTTCGAAGACAAATTCGTAGCGTGCAGTAGTAGCCCCCGTTGCAACGAACGTCGAAAAGAAACTGTATGACAGAATTGTGAGAGAGTATCGAAGAAAAATAGTCATTTGTAATCAGTGGAGAAAACGAGGAGGGTTTTTTGCAATAATAAAGAAAAGGATTTTTTTTTTATAATTGTCTCACTTATACAGCCACCTTTAACTTCTATGGTCATATCGGGGACTCTGACTTGTGAAGCAACTCATCTGATCACAGTAGGTTATTGTCATTAGGTTTATCATTTTATATCGTTAAACACACACCACACACACACACACACACACACACACACACACACATTCTCTCTCGCATGCATACTTCCAGACTCTGTGGGGATAGGGAATAATTCTGGTTAAAGAAATATTTCCCGCCCTAATCGGGAATGGAACACTGGATCTCAGGGTGAGCAGTAAGCTCGCTATTCAGTCGACCATGGAGACGGTCTAGAAAACATTTATTACAGTATCAAAACAGAAAAAATACATTATCGTTTCCCAAGAAAATTTCCTAAACTTCACATTCATGCAACAAGAATTTTGCGCATTTTTGGGACAAACAACGTCTATGTTACACTATTATTTACTTTCTCTGCATAGCACATGGTACATAGGTAGAGAAGATGTGCACTCCATCCAAAAATTCTATACCGTGATTTCACTGGAAATACAACTTTTAGGCTCCCTTGTATCAAAAAAAGCACTTTTAGAAAAAGTTCGTATGTCTAAACACAATAGATCAAAAATGAAAAGTCGGTAAAATATCAAACTTGGTATTTAATTATATTTCAGGGATGGAACACGAAGCCCTGTCCAAACTGCCATTTACATGGGAAAATTTTCCAAAATTTTGATTTTCTCAAAAATGGCTCTAACGATTTTGATTAAAATACCGTATATTAAAGATATTTACATAGCAAATAAAATGTATATCCTGAATTATCTGGAATAGCCTCAGAAGACTTATTTATTCTGGGTGCATTTTGCTGAATTTGGCATAACTGGTAAACTGTAAGAGATAGACAAAAACATATTAAAAAAATGTAGATCTCGTTAAAACACACAGTTTATGTCAGAATGATTGTTTCGTGGAGTTCATCATTTTTGCAATATTCCTTGTTATTGGTTTCAGTTTTAAAATAAACTTTTCTCGTGCTGGAATTTGTCAATTCCTGGCCATGCAGAGAAATGGATTTCCAACACATGGCAATCAGCTTTTAAAAGAAGTGTCTCTCGCTTTTGCCAACTTATTACCTTGTTTCCCTTCCAGTTACAAGAAACCAAATAATAGGACCATTTTTGCTAATGTTTATCTCGATTATCATGAAGTAGATAGAGGAATAAGATTTCTAGCAATAAATTGATACAGAGATGTAGAGAAAATCATGTGACTGGGACATATAATTCTTGTTTTAATTTATCCTACAAAATCACGTCAAATAAGTCACTTTAAGGATATTGGGAGTGAAATTTTTCATACAATGTCCGAAATGCTAGAAAATTTATTTTCTATAGCAAATAACTGTTGGAATCTTCAAGCAATTACATAACATCAACATTTAGCTGCCACTGCGTTGCATAGGGCTCTACAGCCATTTAAATATCCTATTTGCACGCATTCTATGTTTTTAAGATGACATTTTTTTATTCCAAAATTACATGTTCACATTATCAATCTATTCGTCGGGTCTCGATTTTTGTTTATATACAGCTAAAATTTCCCAGTATGCGCAGAAATAAACATTGTACATTAGAAATGACAAAATTATTCTAGCACCAATAGTGATTTAATAAAATATATTTTATGTAAAAAATTATTAACTTTTGCAGATGAAAGTATCTAACCTTTAAAAAGAAATTATAAGAAATCAGAAGTAACTGAAATGTCAAATGTTTATTATTATTATTATTATTATTATTATTATTATTTGCGATCAAAAGCTTTATTTCATAAAATACCGGCCAATTTTCTCAACATTTGAGGCGCGTGGAACATTTTGACTATGCAATATCATCATCATCATCATCATCATCATCATCATCATCATCATCATAATGAACTGCTGTTCCACTACAAGCATAAGACCTTAATGAAGCGTTTCCATTCAGATCTATTTCTAGCCATTCTCTTTATTTCATTCCAGCTTTTTTCCATTTCCTGCAATTCACTTTCCACTGTCCTTCCGCAATTTATCCTCGGTCTACCTGTTTTTCTCCTCGAGTTTTGCAGGTTCCAATTCAGAGATTGTCTTTCAATAGAAGATTGAGGTTTACGTAGTTTGTTCTAACCACTGTCAATTTCTTTGTTTTATTTGTAGTTGTAAGGGCATTAGCTTTGATTTCAACCGCAGCTCCTGATTTGTTGCTCTATCCATCCATCTATCGCCTAATATAGTCACAGACAACGATTTATAAATGTTTGTAATTTATTTATTTGTGTCGCTACTTTGCATATTAAACATCCATATAAAAACACTGAATTTACATTTGTATTGAATAGCTATAGTTTAGTTTTACTGTGCAATATATTTACATAAAAATATTATGAAAAAAATTGTACCTCGTAAAGTGTTCAGCCAATTTAAATGAAATTTGGAATTCATGTTAACATAACAAGGAAGTAAAATTTTCAATAATGCATGCAGAGATATAAAAAAAGAGATTTTACTCCCAGTGTCACTTAAATGATGAATTTGCAATTGGGAGTTACACAAACAATAGTCCTATATATTGAATACAGAAATGGTGAATTTCCCACGTGTAAAAAGTATTCTTTCATTGATAGGCTGTAGGTATTTACGAAGAGCGTTCAGTAGTCCATAGAAAAAGATAGAAAAACAAATTATTTTTGGTAGATTTCTTTCTATTTTTCAACGTAATCTCCTTTTAGCTTAACACACTCTTCCCAACGTTTCGTCAACTGTTTCAAACCTTCCAAAAATAGGATTTCGGAAATTCCTTAAAAAGGCATTTGTTGGGGAGATGACCGCTTCGTTAGATGTGAAACTTTACCGCCACTACTTTTTCAAGTTTGGAAATAAAACAGTCACTGGGGGCAACATCTGGTGAACATGGTGGATGTTGTAGAAATTCGAACCTTAGTTCTATAATTTTCGCCATCGAAACTGCGCACGTGTGCACTTTTGAATTGTCTTGATGGAAGAGAATCCTTTTTCTTTTCCAGATGAGTGCGTTTTTTCTTGATTTCTTCGCTTAAAAGTTGCAATCAAGTAATTAATGCACATGATGTCGCGTGCATCCCAAAAAACGAGGCCATCACCTTGTCTGTAGATTTCACCACCTTTGCCTTCTTCGGTGCCGGTTCGCCTTTAAAAACCCACTATTTTGACTTACTTTTGACTCTGGAGTGTAGCAGTGTATCAATGTTTCATCCACAGCTATGTAGCGATGCAGAAACGTGTTAGGATTCTGACGGAGAAGTGCCAAACCATCTTCCAAATCGATCACACGATTGCGTTTATTCTCCATTGAGAGCAAATGTGGCATCCATCATGCCGATACCTTTGTCAGATCTAATTGTTGGTGCAAAATTGAGAACATTGTACCTATTGATATGCATGCGAATTCTACTATTTTGCGAACTTTCATTCGTCGATCTCTCAAAACCATAACCTGAATTTTGTCAACAATTTTGGAGAAAATTACTTCTACTGGACGGAATGATATCAACACTTGGTAACATTCGGCCACGTTGAAGTTCATTTATCCAATTATGAACTGTTGCAAACGCAGGAACAGATGTACTATGAACTTCATCCAACTCGGCATTATCTCTTTCCATGTTAAGCCTTTAGAATAGAAGTGTTTAATTGCCTGACGAAACTCGTCCCCCCCTATCTTTCTAAAGAAACACAAGATTTTTTATTCAATCGTCTATGGCAACGAAACCACCTGATAGATATAGCTGAAACTTTGTCATCTAGTAGGAGACGACGATTACTAAATACAAAGTGTAATTTCTTGGATTTTCCAAGGACTTATGGAACGTTTCTCGTAAATAGTAGCTACTACATATGCACGGTATTTTGTGTTTAGTTAACTGAATTTTTAGTGATAGTAAGAGGATGCTTTTATTATAATTTATTGATCAACTGCGTATGTGTGCTCTTCAAACTATTTTTAATATATGTACATATCGAGTAGCATTGAAAATAACATCGAGACGAGAAAACCCCGATGGGTCTCTCATTGATAAATAAAATAGTTCAGATCATAAAAGGTCTTGTTTTAAGAACTGGTCGGGTAGTAGACAACTCTTGATGCGAGTTGAGAAGCAAGACTTTTTTCTGCCAAGAGAGAAACGAACAGCTGTAGGAACGTTCGTTAGGTTGCTGTGTGAAGAAATTGATTGTGGATGGTATTGATTCCAGTTTCTCGATGTAGTTTGGTGTTTCTGACAAACACAGAGCGCTTGTTGACTTGCGTAGAATATGTTTTTTAAATGTTTGTATTGGTTTGATTTCGGAAGCACTGATTTCTCCCCAAACGGGCAGGTAAGAGTAGATTTAAAAGGGTGGTAGACATGGAGTAATATCATCGTGTAGTATGACAGTCGCGAAGCTGTAATGAAAGGAACAAG
The DNA here is from genome assembly GCA_030762935.1 of Hymenopus coronatus. Classification (NCBI taxonomy): domain Eukaryota; kingdom Metazoa; phylum Arthropoda; class Insecta; order Mantodea; family Hymenopodidae; genus Hymenopus; species Hymenopus coronatus. The sequence goes on from CM060895.1 coordinate 129,452,323, forward strand.
TTTGATACAAGTACCGACACTGACGCTCCACGCGGAAAGCAAGAAAATCATTGAAAACAACGATAACGACAGATGTCGAGGGGTAATAAATAAAAACGAATTGATTGTTTATTTGACAAACACAATTGTAAGTTTACTTTGTCACATTTATTATACTTAACAGCCAAAGTTACTAAACTTTAAAAACTTTGTTCTACCTGTTGACTGCACGAGCTCATTATTGTTAAATTTAATTATACAATACAATTTAAGTTTTACAAAAAAATTTAACATCAGTAACTTTGCACTTATAGAACACTGAGCTGGGAACCCTAGTACTTTCATTAATAAATCTACAGATGATTGTGAGTAAACTTCTGAAAATCTGTAACCAATTTATTTTCACACCTTTTCAGGAATAAACATTTAAAATTAATTACTTAAACCTTAAACGCTACAATGCTGCAGATTTATAATTACTGACGTCGTAAGTCGTGAATTGTTTTATTCCATTTATTAATAATTTCATCTTCACGTGTTTGTGCTAGATTAGGTCCACCTGTAGGGTATGTAGAACATTCTGAATAATTAAGTATACAATCGACAGTTTTAGAAACTTTGCGTTTTTTAGGCATGTGTTTCGATATTTGTAAAAAGTTTTCGTCTTAGAGTTATCGGAGACCGTTTATTAGGCACAGCAGGAACTGCATTCCACACCAACTTCTTCCTCTCAGTGTTCATAAACTGGTTAACTTCAAAAGTGAAGTGGACAGAATTATATGTTATTATATAAATACTGAACTTCTTTATTATAAAGGTTGTCTCTTCTGCTATTTACAATTCATCTTGTGCTTCTTAAAGTAAAAATCATGCATATTCAGTTAGGACCGTAAATTAGCCACGTAATAATAATATCTATTTTTATTAATTATCTAAATATATATGTAAAGAAAGTTAATATTTAATAAGTTGTATGCATAGGAACCAAGAAGCCAGTTGTTTACTTAAAAGTTACTCAGAATCATGACGCCAGACTGGATCGAGGGGTGAGAAGCTGCTTCTTTTGTGAAAGTCACGTTCGAGTTTAGTATAAGGGGAAACCACAGTTTAAACCACACAAGGGGACTTCTTCTTTATATTCGTGGTATCACGTGATTATTATGACGCATTCTGGGAGATTTGCAATGGTTTTTGGGTAACGATGTTGTCATTTTGGCGGACCTTCCAACCAATCAGAAAGAAGCCACCATGACACCGTTTTTTATATATAAGAAGTAAGGTTTGGCACATCAAGGTCGTTTTTCTAAGAATTCACCCGTGAGATTGGCAACGTCGTCGCATGTTAAGAATTCGCCCGTGTGTGAGGCAAGGTCGTTTGCTAAGAAGTTCGCGAAGTAATAAAACACTGTCCGCGAAGTAAGTTTATTATAATAAGAAACTGTATGTGAAGTAAAATAACTTCGCTCACCTACTTAACAGTCGGCTCGTTATTAGGTGAAAGTGAATTTTGCCATGTATTCAACTAAAACAGTGTAATTGAACGTACTTGTGAGTAAGTGTTAAAGAACATCAGTCAGCAGTATAAAGTGTATAACCAGGTGCTTGTCTTCAAAACTCCATTAGAATAAACAGCAGTAAAAGGTTACAAGTGTTTTCTTAACAATTACAAGATCACTCCTACAACTCCTCCCACTAGCCAAATCCACGCCTGGGAGAGTCAATGTTCGTGCAAAACTGAGCAACGCCGTGGCAACCCATCCCAGAGAAGCTTCAGTACCAGGTACGTGAGTGTAGTGAGTGTAGTGGAGTTGATTGGAAGTGACACTTAGTTACGCTGCACACAAGCTCCCAAAGTGAAGCGTAAAATCAACAAACTAAAATACTCCCGCATATGGCTCACAACGTGCACCAGTAACAACACATAGAAATCTCCGCTGCACAGTTTTCACACAAACAGCCATTTGTGTGGGCCTCTGTATATTAACAATGAAAGTAAGCCACAAGCGTAACAGTTAAACAGATTATTATAAATAGTATAGCAGTTTTAAATCATCGCAGTTTATTAAGAAACTGATAGAACTATTACTTGGTTAGGCCTACAATGTGTGAAAACACCTTGCTAAATGGCACGCGTCACTATGCTTTTTTGTTTGTTTTTTTTTTTTGTTTGTTAAGTTTAACATCCTTTAACCTGGTTGGTCATATTGGACGATGAATGAAATTGGTGAAATGATGCTCAAATGATCTCGGGGTCCAGGGAGTTTAAGTTACTCGACGTTCGTCTTCTCAGGATCAGCGAAAACTCCGAAGGGAAAAAAAAAACAAACAAACCTTATCCGGGTAACTCACCCTGAGCAAGATTTGAACTCACGACCTGTTGAATGTGAAGCAGACACGCTAACACCACACTACCCAGGCGGGCACAACTGCTTTGTAACAATTCAAATTCATGGCCAATGTGTATGCTTATCTTTCAGGATCTTTAGGAAACTGAAGCAAAATCTAGCGAGTTCTTCGGAGGCTATTCCTAGAAAATTAAAGAAATACCTTTTATTTATCGAGTAAATATCTTTATTGTACGGTATTTTATTCAAATATTTAGAGCCATTTTTGAGAAAATGAAACATTTCGAAAATTTGTCTATTTAAAGGGTAGTATGGGGTGGGGAGATTTTCCTCAAAGTCTTCGTGTCGCAACCTTGTAAGATACTAAACTTATATACCAACAGGAATATTTTACCGAGTTTTCGTTTTTGAATTGTTGCGTACATGGACACATGACACATAGACAGACGGCCTTTTTCTAAAAAATGCTTTTTTTGGATACAGGGGTCCCCAAAACGTCTATTTCCCGTGAAACCTTGTTATCGAATTTTTGTGTGGAATGCAATGTCTTCTCTATAAATACTACACACATAGTGTGTATAGAGAAAGAAAAAATGAAATCAATAAGAGGGAATTACTCGGAAGTAGATAGTTATACAAAAACAAAACTGTATATGGCATAAAATGTTCGCTTTAAGTAGATCTTCATTTGTTATGTAGTTCATTAGGGGACACATTTTATTTGTTATATAAACAACTTTAATACACAGCATTTAATCAAAATCGTTAAAGCCATCTGTATAAAATCGAAAATTTCGGAGTAAAGAGTAGTTTGTAACGGTGGAATTTTTCTAAAGATCTTCGTGTCGCATCCTTGAAAGATACTGAATTTAAATACCAAGTACACACCAGAACTTTTTCTAAAAATATGTTTGTTTTAAATAAACATGTACTTTCGCTGAATTCACGGTATTGAAATTTTGGGGAATATAATGCCTTCTCGGCCTACAGTACATTGTACATATGTGCTAGAGAACGTAAAAGACCTGGTGTTCTTCATTCACATGACTTTCTCCACCTCTTCTGCAAACAAACTGTACAAAATATTATTTAATCTATATTATGCTAATCAAAATAAATATTATCACACATTGCCTTATTACTTGCTTCCTCGTGCATAGCGCGGAAATAAGGGACGCTAGACTAAGGCGAAAATTAGATCTTTTAAAAGCTGGGCTGCCAAGGGAAACTGAAATTCGGTCCTCTTTACATGGACACGAGTAAAACAAAAGATATATAAAACGAAAAATTATTTCGCGTTTGATAAAAGTTCAAGTAGTTTAAAATTTAAACCAATAACAAGAAATATATCGGAACGGTTTACTGTAGAAAAAATGTATGTGGCACAAATGTTGTGTTTTAACGAGATTTATATTTGTGTGATGTAAGTTTTTACCAATTATACAAAATCATCCAAAAATGAAGAGTTTTCATAGGCTGTTCTCAAAAAATTCAATATATACCTATATTTTATTTGTGTATTAAATATGTTTAATATAGGGTATTGTAACAAAAATTGTAAGTCATTTTTTGAAAAAGCCCCAATTTTCAAACATTTTCCACGTAAAGATTAGTTTTTAATAGAAGTTTCTTGAAAATCTTAGCATGACACTCTTGGAAGATACCAAACTTAAATACCAAGTTTGGTACTAGACGGTTTTTAGTTTTTGGGCTATGCTGTTCACACACACACACACACACATACACACACACACACACACACACACACACACACACACAGAGGCTTTTTTCAAACAATACTTTTTTATTCAGGGGTCCTCAAATCACGTATTTCCGATGAAATCTCGGAATCCAATATTTGGATGGAATACAATACTTTCTGTATACACTATGTTCGTAGTACGTAAAGAGAAAGTAAAAAAGAACGCACGACAAATCGGAAATCCATACTGTGCAATTGAATGGAATCGTTTGTCATTTGTTTTGCTGTATCATGAATGAGGCTTTTATTATTTGATTATCTCAACGATATTTTAACTTTACTTGAAAAAATGCAATTTCAGTTTTGCTAGCAATTAATTTGATTTGTTGAATTTATGTCTGGACTACAATTTATTTGCTTTTCATGTGTTTGCTAATTAGTGAATCAACTGATGCTGTTAGCACATAGCTGGGATGTCGGTTTGAATGTTTGAGTTGTCATGGTACGAAGGATTTGTAAATTTATTTGTACAAAGATCAGTTTTTTAAATGCAATATGTGGTTACTGTAAATTACCACCAAAATGTCATGTCTGGGCTATTCAGTTTTCCATCCAACACTATAGTTTCAGTAAGTAAAGACCGAGAAATTCTTTTTTAGAATCTAAAAGAAAACTTAATATTTTAATGTGACTGAGAATGAAAAAGTAACATATTACAAATTACTTAAAATATTTTTAAATTACACGAGATATAAATTCTAATGTGTTATATTCGCATAATTTTCCCTATCTATGCTGCAGAAAACTATTCTTACAAAATCTCAGATGATCTACTTCACGTTTATTAAATAAATATTAGTATAAATTATTGTATTACGATATCATATTCTTGTACTAAGGAAATAAGGAAATGCAATAAGCTAAAGCGACAGCCAACTCTTTATGACATGATTAGAGGGTGGATATTAATCACCTAAAACTCACCTTAAAATGATCAATATATGCTCTTACTATTGTAATAATGAGTATAAAATAAATTATAAAACCTGATTTGTTCCGTTACATGACTTTCATTGTCTGTTCTGCAAATAACTTCTTTGAACTTCTTATTTTTCTTTCTACTTCATGCTTATCAAGATAAATATTAGCAGTGGCCAAATGGTTAGACCACTCGCCTCTCACCTAACCGGTCCCAAGCGATCGCATGTGAGATTTGTGGTGGACAAATCGGCGCAGGGACGGGTTTTCTCCGAGTTCTCCGGTTCCCCCGCCAACGCATTCCACCCGTGCTCCATATATCGCCAGTGTCACATGGTAGTAAAGGCGGGCATTAAACACTATAAAATAAACATTAACAGCATGGACTTATCATTTAACTCCTTGTACGTGCAAAGGAAATAATACAATATATTAGGCTAAAGCGATAGTCAAAACCTTTTAAAGGGTCATTGAAATTTGCTTCTCTTGAATGGCTAAAAGTGAAACAAAAGAAACACGTACGACTTCCTTTTGAGAAATATAAGTATTTTAAAATTAAACCGATAGTAAGAAATATCTCATAAATGGCTAATTCCACAACAAAAGTGTATAGGATAAATTGTGTTTCGACAAGATCTAAATTTTTTGTGCCATTTGATTTTTTTCAGGTATGTAAGTTATGTAAGTCATTCATAATAAAGAAAACTTCAGAAGCAATTCACAGGAAATTCAAGATTTACCTACATTTTATTTGTCATGCAAATATCTTTGATATATAGTATCTTTATGAAAATCTTGAGAGTCCTTTTGAGAAAAACAAAACTTCTTCCATGCAAAGGGTAGATTTGGTTGGGGATTTTCAGACTTAAATATCAAATTTGGTATTTAGCATACTTATCATTTCTTAGTTAGCTGCACACTCATATACACACAGTTCTGTTTCTAAAATCTGTTGTGTTCCATTCACTTGACAAGGAATGTAGTTTATCAGCTAGAGAAAGTCATGAAAGCACTTCAGATATTTTCAAATGGTAATTTTGTTTTTGTTATCTCTTTAGCACGTTGATAAGTGACTGCTAGCCAAGCAGGAGATCTGGGTTCGATTCCTGGTACCGGAGTGGGTAATTATGCCCCTCTGGTAGACCTGGCAAGGGGTGCACTCAGTCTCGTGAGGTCCCTGGGGGGGGGCGGCAATTGAGGAACTACTTGATTGAGAAGTAGCGGCTCTAGATCGATCATCAACCGGTCTGGAGGGATTCGAGGCCCTGATCAAGTCTCATCCTCCAGCACTGTACGCAATTCATGACACCTTCGGGCCGAGATGAGGGATGCAGCGGCCGGGTGGTAGGAAATCCGAGTTTCAATCATAGAGCAACGTGCTTTACAAGATTTGACTATCACTTTAGTTAGTGAATACCATTATTTCTCTTCTTCTTACAAGTAACGATGTAATAAGAACATTTCTAGTAATGTTTACCTTGATTAGCATGAAGTAGATAGAAAAATGAGCTTTTGTATTAATAGTTTTGTTACAGAATAGGTAGAGGAAGTAATTGAAATGGAACTCCTGCTTTTTCTAGGACCTGTTTGGGTTTATTACTCACGACTTTGTTTATAAAAACACACTGTTTGCTGGTTTCACTTTCTGCATTACAGTGCAGTTTCTATATCAATGGTATGCTTCTCCATCCTAAGGTATAGCTGACAGTATGTGATTGATGACTAGCAATTTGAAGAATTCCCGCAGATACGTGTAGTCTTTGTCCTCTGGTGTTGTGAGCTCTAAAACATCCGTCATTTCCTTGGTCTGGGGGTAACGTGCTAGTCTTTGGTTCCCACGGTCGCAGGTTCAAACCTGGGGGAGAGTGAAAATCTTTAATATGGCTTCCTTAGGAAGCGAAGAAAATCCATTGGTCCTGTGCCGTAGATTTGCGACACCTAAAAGACCCTCAAGCCCGATAAAGAGGCCTCTGAGCAAAATTTAGCGTTCTTTCACACCCAACATGGAATGGTACATTGAGAACAACAGTCCATAAATAGGGCTTAACTTATCTAAAACATCCGTGTCACCCCTCAATTTTCCGTGGCTTGGGGAATGGAAGATTTTATTCAAAATGTTCATATCGAATTGTAATTGTAATTTTTATTCAGCCTTAAATCGTATGGATAATGGCATCATCATACAGAAATATAACTTAAAAAGAAACATTACAAAATTATCTATAGCATAAAAAAATTTAAAACTAGCCAATTATAGAACTTTTTTTTTAAAATAGGAAGTGGTAACCTTTGATATTTTAGAGGTATTTTATTACATAGCTTTAGACCCATTATTAAATAACTTGACACCTTCTTGTTTAATCTAAACTTGGAAATATCCAATTAATATTGTTTCTTGTATTATGTGTATTCTTTTTTTTTAAAATTGCCTTACCTCTGCCAGGTGTATATTGTTAAATCATAAATATATAAAATCATTGCTGTTAATACATTTAATGTTTTAAAAAGAGGGTTACAATACTTACTTTTAGGTTTGTAACAAAATTGTTATAGCCTTTGTTGTAAAATTAAAACATCTGTTATGTGACTAGGGTCGTCTCCTTAGCGCGGTGGTAGCGCAGCTGCCTACCAAGCGGGAGACCTGGGTTCGATCCCCAGTACCGGCGTGGGGATTTTTCCCCCGTTGGGAGACCTGGACCGGGGTGTACTCAGCCTCGTGAGGTCCCTGGGGGGCCAATTGAGGAGCTACTTGATGGAGAAGTAGCGGCTCCAGGTCGTGAGGACCGCATTAACCGGCCGGGAGGGGCTCGAGGTGCTGACCACGTCTCACCCTCCAATACTGCACCCCATCCATGACGTCTGTAGTGGACCGAGATGGGGGACGCAGCGGCCGGGCGGTAGGCCAAGGTTCCCCGTGAGCTGTCGTGCCATGGAGTTAAGTTATGTGACTAGTTACCGCAAATTACCAAAGAATAACGAAGTACCGACTGAAGATACTGAATCTAAATATCAAGTTTGCTGTTTAACCGACTTTTTGTTCTTGAGTTATCGTGTTCACAGACGTGCGCGAACACACACGCATACACACACACACACTTACATATGGATACTTTCTAAAAATATGTTTTATAAACCGAAGTCACAAAACGTGTATTACCAGTGAAATCTCGGTATCGAATTTTTGGTCAGAATGAAACACCTCTACCTATTCAGTATGTGGTAAGTAAAGAAAGTAAAGACATATTTTAGAGAATGAAATAAGTTCCACCCTTTATAATGTCTAAACCTCAATTTTAACGGGTACAGAAAGTCACATGAGCTTTCCACTCCGGATTCTGCCTGATAGTGTACATTGCCCACTAATTAAATGCGAAGTGCAATATATCGCAGCGCGGAATATTAGCGAAATGCTAGCGTGACATTTAGCGGAGATTTATGTATTGACATGAAAATATCATCTTTAAGAAGAGCCCTTGGCAAGCTAGCTGTTTTAAATCAGAACATCTGTATTCACAAATGGAAGCACACACTTATCTATATAAATGTCGACATAAAACATTTCTGATATGTTTGCATCAACTCGCGCCACTAAAAAGATTCAGATGTATATTATCATATTATTTCTCTAAAGTTTCTTTCGCGTGCCGGTATATCCATGGATTTATGAATTAATTCTGTAGGACTATATTCTGCACACGCAACTCGGAGACAATAATTTTAAGGTTCTGTAACATTTGTGATAACTTATTGTAATTATTATAATTAGTGTAATAGCTGAAACGTATACTAAACTTTAGCAAACCGAGTTTTTCTCACTTGACGCTCTATAATTACCAATTAACTGAAACTTTAAATGGAAGGCGTCCAACTTGAATCTTTTTTTCTCGAAAGTTTTTTCCTCCTCAAAAACCTCCACACCATGTACTTTTCGACTAGTTCCTTTCAAAATGTTGATACTGCCTCTCAAAAGAATATTACAGGAAATGGTCGTATACTTTTTACTTTCTCTACACTACTATGCACATAGTGTATAGAGAAGGAATTGTATTGCTCCCAAAAATTCGATTCAGAGATTTCACCGGAAGTACATGATTTGGATCCCCTTGAATCCAATTTTTTTAGAAAAAGGTCCTTGTGTGTCTGTAGACAGCATAGCTCAAAAACGAAAATACCGGGTGGGTATGTGTGTGTGTGTCTGTGGACGGCATAGCTCAAAAACGAATAGATTGTTAAATACCAAACTTGGTATGTAAGTTTGGTATCTTCCAAGGATGCGACACGAACATTTTCAAGAAAATCCCCCACCACAAACTACCTTTTACATAGGAAAAATTCTAAAAATTGTGATTTTTCTCAAAAATGGCTCTAACTATTTTGATTAAAATCTCTTATATTTAAGATATTTACATGACAAATAAAATGTTTAGCTTTGAGTTTTCGGAATGTGCTCTAAAGACCTTTTTATTTTGGAGATAATCATTAGCAAAAATTATCTTATTATTTGCTTCCTGGTAAATAGAAGGGAAATAAGGAAATACATTAGCCTGAAACGATAGTCAAAACATTTGAATAGCTGTTTGATTGTGATTGAAATTATTTTGTTTGTATAGCAAATAAATGGCAGTTGATAAATTCCCTATTATAAAAGTATAAGTATCTTAGAGCTGAAGCCAATAACAACGGTCAGCGCTACATAAAGAAACGTATATGACATAAATTATGTGTTTTAATGAGCTCTACATTTTTTATGCTATAAGTGTTTGTCTATCACTTAGGATTTACAAAGATATGCAACATTCACCTAAATAAAGAAGTCTTCAGATGCTATTCTCAGAGAATTCATTATATAAATTTTATTTGTGCAGTAAATATTTGTCTATCTCTTACGGTTTAGCAGTTATGCAAAATTTTGCTAAATTCATCCAGAATGAAGAGGTCTTCAGAGGCTATTCCCAGAAAGGATTAAATATATACATTTTATTTAGCACGTACATTTCTTTAATATCGTTTCGTTCGTAATCGGCTTACTCTCCCCGTATGTAGGCTTACAAGCCAATGCCTTGGGTTCAGAAGCCTGTCGGGGAGTCAACGGCACGAAACCACAGAATGGAGAACCTTTTACGAGGGGTCGCCCCGCAGCCAGGTTTGAACCTGAGGAAGTGGATGATATGAATGGAAGCGAAATTGATGATAGGAAAGGTGATGATGGAGCAATTGGTGGAATGAGTTGCGGTGGAAACCGGAAGACCCGCTTCGTCCACCACGAATCCCAATGCGGCCGCTTGGTATCGAACACGAGCCACCTAGCTGGGAGGCGAGCGGTTTAACCACTCACCCACGGCGATGTTCTTTAATATAGTGTATTTTAATCAAAATCGTGAGTCATTTTCTATAAAATAAACATTTTCAAAATATTTCCAAGTAAAGTGTAGTTTGGTGTGGGGGAATTTTTCTCAAACCTTCGAAGATCGTAAACTTAAAAACCAAGTTTGGTATTTAATCGATTTTTGCGTTTGAGTTATCGTGTTTACACACACACACACACACACACATGGACCTTTTTCCAAAACTGCAGTATGATACAGGGAACCCTAAAACGTTTATTTCCAGCGAAATCTCGGTTTCGAATTTTTGGAATGCAATACTTTCTCTACTTACTATATACATTATACAACGTGCTAGAGAAAGTAAAATTGGAAGCCGCAGAGATGAAATTCCTAAGAAGCATTACAACTTTTACGTTATTAGCAGAGCTAGAAAGTTCATACCAATTTCGTTATGCAGAGTAAGAGCGGCCGGCTTGCAACTCTATGCAGCCCTTCTTGCGTGAGCAAAGGTCAACGTAGAGTGCGACCCATTACTGCAAAACGGTTATCACACTGTATGACATAGACCCATCTCAGTTGGAAAGATGGCATTCGAGTAACATCTTTGTTCTGCTCAAATGTGAGCAAACTTAATTGGTTTTACAACCATAGATACGTTTTCTGGCAGTATACTTATTCATGTACTTATTTAGAAACCGATGGCAGTTATAGTATTGAAATTGTCAAACATCTAGTTTACAGCTTGCAGAAATATATTATTGTTTGCTGATGTGTTCAAAAAGTTACTCACAACAATCACAGTGTTACAGTCCAGAGGTGTGGAGCTGAACTGAATCTATGTAGTATGTGGAAGAACTATCAAGACTGTCTACCAATCCACGAGCATTCTACCTAAAATAAAGATGAAAATGAAAAGTGTAATTGAAAAGAATGGAGAGTTCAGTGTGATGTATTGCATATAAACTGCACTTTTAGATCCCAACAAGCTATTTGCTGATACGGAACTGATGAAATATTTCAAACATGCCCCAATAACATCATGCGAAGTAGAACGAGCTTTTTTACACTACAAATCTGTTTTTCAAAACGTACAATGCGGTTGAAAGGTTTCAGAAGTGCAAATAATTTTCAGTAATACGGCTACAGACGAGTAAAGATTTAGTTTAATTCCTGTTTTCGTTTTTATCTATTAAGAGTCTGAAGATATTTAAGGAATTAATTTTATTATTTGTATATTATTTTAAATTTGATCAGTAAATATTAAAATCCGTGTTATAATTACTTGAGTGTTTTCATAATGTACATATTGTAAAGAGGAAATCAGTCAGCCATTTTTGTTCTCTGGAAACAGTGCTGTTTATTTGACAAGGGGTTAGTTTACCTCTCCACCCGTACGTTCTTATCACTAATTCTTATCAATGACTTGTTTTGATTCGAGGAGACGGCCGGTCCAAACCTATATACAGAACGGCGAACGGTACGAACCTCATAACTCTGGTTATTAGATAAAAGGAGAAGTGATGATATAAGAAAGGGACTCTGTATTTTTTAAATTTATAAGAAAATGCATCAGTATAGAAGGATCTAGAAGGAACTTGTAGAGAAAAAGGAAGACTAACGTATGCCAAAACTGCTACTAAATTATAAACTCATAGTCAGAGAAACAATAGCAGAGCGAAGAAAAGATGGACACAGCATGCATTTTATTCATGAGACGGAACAATCCTCTCGAGGCTTAACTTCTGACAAGGATGATGAGTGTGATGATGATATTCAGGGTTGTCTAAAATAATATGTGATAACGCTTGTTAAAAGGGACTTTATTCTGCTGGCAAGATCAATACATTCAGTTTCAGCCTCGTTCCGGAAACATTCCTACTCGAAAAGTAAAATTCCTATATTAATACGTATATCATAATATTCATGGCAGAAAATTTAAAAGCTAAATGTTATTCTGGAGTTAGAAATGTTTACGAAACGAATGTAGTCAGTTGCACAACACTGTGAGGAGAATGAAAATGCTTTAAACCAGCGTGTCATGTGTTATTACTTTCTCCACTGCACATAGTAAGTAGGGGAAATATTGCATTCCAACCAAAAATTGCATGGCGCTGCCCAGAGTTTATTTGTAATTGAAATAGTTTAACACACACACACACACACACACACACACACACACACACACCTCCGCTTCCAACTTAGACGGCCAAGGTTCAATCCCCTGGGGCCCTCCATGGGGAATTTGTGGTGGACGAAGCGCCGTCTGGGCGGGTTTTCCCCAGATACTCCGGTTTTCCCTGCCATTCCTTATATCAATTGTTCTATCATCACGTTTTCTATCATCTGTTTCGCCTGCATTTCATATCATCTACTTCTCAGGTTTATACCAGGCATTGGGCTGTTCCTCCATCCCTGGATACTCTTATCTGATCCATAGTTCGTTTGCTCTTCAAAGGCATTTGACCCCCTGTGTTACGCGTAAGTCCTAGAAGGGAGGAGTTAAGTCTACATGAGGTGTGACCAAAAAGGGGGAATTTTTGTTTTTCTTAACCAATCTTTGTTTATGTTTATGCATCTACATCAACTTTGCGCCCTTCAAAACAAACTCCCTCAGGTATAATACACTTGTGCCAGCACTTTTTCCAACCTTAGAAGCAACTCTGGAACTCACTTTTCCTTATGGTGTTCAACCTTTTATTTTAGCTCACAATAGTGGCTAATTGACGTACTTTCAAGTTCTCTTCAGCCTCGGGAATAGAAAGAAGTCACAGGGGGCCATGTCCGGCGAATAAGGTTGTTGAGGCAACATAACGTTTCTGGTTTTTACCAAAAAAATCACGAACAAGCGTTGACGTGTATGCAGGAGCACTATCCAGAGTGGATTTGCAAAAATTCTAGTCGTTTTCTTCGGATTGCTTCATGCAAACGGCGCATAACTTCTAGGTAGCATTCCTTATTGACTATATAACCATACGACAGAGTCATTTCTTTTAATATCCCACATTGTCGTCAATAATTGATGTGTTAGGACGTCCAGGGGATCGTCTTCTTCAGAGTCTTTTCGACGCTCCTTAAAACGTGGATACCACTCGAAATCTTTTGTCTTATTCGTAGTAGATAGGCCAAAAGCCATAGCCAACATTTAGAACATTTTACTCCATTTTTCAAGCAAAATTAATGCAAATTCTCTGAGCCTTCGAAAACACGTATAACCCTTTTAACTGTCAACAATAAACTAAGTATTTAACACAGCTAAAATGCAAACATACATCAGGAGTATGTGTACCTACAAGTTTTGAAAATCGTTGTATAAAGATCCCGAAATTAAAAAAATGCTGGTAACTTTTTATTATATCTCGTATAACGGGGTAGGCGAGATTGCAGATTCTAGTCAAGTTTTAGACTGGAACTCTGCCATTGGTCGATTGACCAACATGATTGACCACAGAGGTAAAATCATTCGATCAGAAATTCCATCAGCTGTTTTGTTCGGCAATGCGCATGCGTAAGCACGCAGAACGAACGGAAGGGTGCATTTCGTATTGGAAAGAAGAGTCCATTTTCAGAAACTCCATTTTTACCCCATATTTCGATTCAGTTCATTTACAGAAACCTAACCTAACCTCGATAAAATCTCGAAATCTGCGGTTCGTAACGGCTCTAAAACCTCTACTCGCCTCATATTCTTTTTTTTAAAAAACACTTAGAAAACACCAGGAAATCCCGCGTCATCCGCTACACATATTGGAAACACAATAACATCCCATTTCACCCGCGTCACATATTGGAAACACAAGAAAACCCTGCGACACATATTGGAAACACAAAAAACCACCGCGTCACATATTGGAAACACAAGAAACCCCCATTTCACCCGTGTCACACATTGGAAACAAGGAAATCCCGCGTCACATATTAGAAATACAAGAAAATCTCGCGTCACCCGCTTTACGTATTGGAAACACAAAAAAAAAAAAAAAAAAAAAAAAAAAAAAACGTCACATATTGGAAACAAGAAAATCCCCCGTCACATATTGGGAACACAAGAAAATCCCGCGTCACATATTCGAAACAAGAAAATCCCGCGTCGCATATTGAAAACACAAAATTACGCATCACAAATTGGAAAAAAGAGTCGCCAAGTTATTTTGCCACACCCCCTGTGAAATCAGCTGTCCCGCAAGCATATTATCTCAGTAACCAATAGGAAAGGCTCAGTCTAAAACTGAACTATAGTCTGCAATCTCGCAAGCCGGAAAGAAATAATAATAATAAGAAAAGCACATAGCGGATTATCCCAATGTAAAATAATTTAAAAATCATAAACAAGGCTTGCTTATACACACAGGGGGGAGGTGAATAAGGGCAAATAATTTTATATTTAGTTGAGAACAAGGCAAATAACACATTGGCACACCTAATTTTGATTATTTAGTAATAGCATTGTCACAAATGAAATATAAATTTCAGAATCCCAAATGTTTAGAGCGGTCCTGCGTTATGTCTTTCATGTTTACATACATCTCACACTGGCCAGCTCCTTTGCTTAGTACATCGCATACGTTACCGATCAGAATTCATGTAACGTCATAGTGAGGAAACGGGGAACCAATTCAGTCGCAATGGTTCCTTTACAGAATGGATAGTTTTTCATATGGTAAATTAGTAGATTTTAACCTAATTTACCCCGCAACTGGGAAATTTGTTAATGCTGAAAGGGACAGCATCATCGTGATTTTTAAATCATTGTTTCAAAAGTTTTATGTTCATAGCAGTATATCAAAGAATCTACTACACAGATTCTATTAATTCCCGATTAGGAGGTTTTCAACTTTTGAGGTTTAATTTTAATCTCTGAGCATGCAAATGATATCATATTGGTTTTTGTTATGTATTTGTTTAATAAAAACAAATTTAATAAAACATAAGCAGAAAACCATATTGTGAATCCTAATCACACACACACACACACACACACACATATATATATATATCTTTTTTTTTTTTACCTTGCTTAGCGTCCTTTAGCCTCGTTCGTCATACGAAATGAAATGAAATGAAATGGAGGTTTATTAATGGACGATCTTTAATTACTATGGCTCTCAGCGTCCCATTCTAGATTGGGCGTCAAAGATCGATTGATTTTGCTCAGGGCCCTCTTTATCAGGCTTGAGGTTTCTTTAGATGCCATAAATCTACGACATGGGACAGACGGTTTTAATTCCCTTCCGAAGGGAGCCATTCTAAGGATTTTTACTACCGAAAAAAATCCATCGTCCTCCACCGCGACCTTGGGTATATGAAGCCAGCATGGAAACAATTACACTACGAAGGGCGCCTGGTTGGTCATATCGGGCGATGAATGTAATTGGTGAAATAATGCTCAAATGTTATCGAGGTCCATGTAACTTTTTTACTCGATATCCGACTTCTCAGGATGAGGAAAAACCCCGAAAAAACCTGATCCGGGTAACTCACCTTAAGCGAAATTCGAACGAGAACCTGTTGAATGTGAGGCAGACACGCTACTACCACATTACCCAGGTCGGTTGAGATAATGTATGTAAACAAAAATCTTTGGTCACATAGGCTGAAGTTTCAGTGCAATCTATTTTCTTCCCTCTCATCACAGCCCCTATACCGGCATGGTAAAGTGCATAGGAGGGTTAATCGTGTTAATTGTTATGTTAACAGTCACCAAATGTGATAGGGAATAATAGCCATCCTACAAATATCGTGAAATTTTCCTGATAAACATAACTTTAGAAAATAGCGATAAAAATGCAAATATTGGATCATTACGTTATCTTCGACACTAATAAAAATATGTGCACTTATGTATGTATGCGCAGACAGTTGACTGCTCCGTCACGCAGCTGCTTGTTAGAACCCCAGTCGGAACTTACTGGCCTGCTTGTAGCACTCCTTTATGTAGAGTCGATGACGTCAAAGTAAATTTCCAGAAAAGGCGGACATTCTTCCACGTATCCATTACGTACAAGTGTGTATTCCAAGGCTTGAGGTAGTGAGACCAAAAAATTTCTTGAACAGCTGCGACATTGAGTGCGACTGCTTAAAGGAAATCGACCGAACACGAGCATCAATCGACTTATATATGTAAATTATTTCAATTATAAAAAGCAAAGGGCATTGCCTTGGCAAAGTTAGACCGCTAACCTCCCACGTAGGCGGCACCTGGGCGAGTTTTCTCTGGTTATTCCTGTTTCCCCCGCAATTCCTTACATCAACTATTCCATCATCACGTTTCCTATCATGTATTTCGCCTACATTTCAAATAATCAACTTCTCACGTTCATACCAGGCTTTGGGCTGATCCTCCATTCCTGGATGGATACTGCTCAACAAGCATCTGACCCAGGTCTTCAGACTATCTCAATGTAAAATATTTTAAAAAATCTCAAACATGGATTGGTATGTACACATACATTCATATGTATTTATTGCGTCTATTTAGTAGCATAGAGCTGTCGCTGTTAAAACCTAAAAACCACCAATTTTGGTCAGGTTTAAACCAATGACTTAGGATCAGAAGGCCAGCGTATACAAAACTGAGCCACAAGGATGATGCCCATTCCTTGAGATAGTACATGTGAAATATGTTTTGAAGTCCCCTGAATTAGAAATTAAAAGTATTTCAGAAAAAAAATTCCTCAGATGAACTGGTGTAGCACCACTTCACCTGTTTGTGTGTGCATATATATGATTATATAAGATATATAATGTATATATTATTATATATAATATAATTATATATATTAAACATTTTGTATTTAAATATTTCACTACTCATAGAAAATGGTAATACAGTTTTATTTACGGACGCTCTTTACCTGCTGGGTTCTCAACGCCTCATTCTATACTGGACGTGAAAGACCGCTTAATTTTGCTCAGAGACCTCTTTATCAGGTTTGAGGTTCCTTTGCTTGTCGTAAATCTACAACACGGGACTAACGGCTTTACTTCCTTTCTGAAGGAAGCCATGCTAAGGATTTTTACGCCCCAAACATTCCATCGTCCTCCGCCAGGTTTGAACCCGTGAATTTGGGTTTATGAAGTTAGCATGGTAACCATTACATCACGAATGGCGACACTCATAAAGAGGAATATCAGTTTAAAAATCACTATTTTAAAAGAGAAAATTCCCAATTCCGAAGTGTTAACGCGGTAAATTGCGAAATAAAGAAAATGGAACGTATTCGAGCGAAATGGGAAAGCCAAAATTAGCGGGTATTGAGATTTGGTATAGTTGCTCTCGGCTCTGGGATGTTCAGTTGTAAAGTTTGTTTGGTTGCTATGACAACCACTCAAGCTTGGACTATATGAGTGCTGTGCGTTCTCACAAACTGCCTTTGAGACCACGGTGAATCTGAAATCCTGGATATTTTTTTTATAAAAACAAAAAGACCTTAATAGAGGCTATTTGGTACTCATTGAAACTTAGTAAACTTGCAAACACCCCTTCCCTTGGGTAACGCAATGTTTCCCCTCTCAAAGCACTTTTGAAACTTTCAACTTTCAGACTCGATGCTTCAATGGCAGTTCAGTTCATGTACAAAATCAATCAGTACGTAGCGTTTATTTTACTTGTGTGAATAGCTTTGAAGTTTGCTAGAGTGAAATTAACACATCCAGTTGAAAACTTGAAAAGTTATGTAATAACTTATGTCAAAAATTGTTTGAGGTTAACTATTTGTAAGAGCAAATGTAGGTATTAAAAACAGTGTTTTGAAAAATGAAAGATGCCAAGCTCTACAAATCCAATAAGAAAAATCTGATGCGCTTCATTCACAAGACTTTCACTACATCTCATTACAAATTATTGTTGAAAACCTTACGCTTCTATCTACTTCATTCTGATCATGATAAACATTAGCAAAAATGGTCTTATTACTTGCTTTCTTGTAAGTAGAAGGGAAATAAGGGAAATCATTAGGCTAAAGTGATAGTCAAATCTTTTTAAAACTGATTCCTATAAGTTTCTTTGCATGACTAGGAGTTGACAAATCCCGTATGAGGAAAGTTTAGGTATTTTAAAACTAAAAACAGTAGCAAGGGAAATCTCGGAAACGGTTATTTCAGGAAAAAATATACCTATTTATGGCATAAATTGTTTGTTTTAACGATATACACGTATTCTGTGTAGTAAAATGTTATCTATTTGTTACACTTTACCAGCAATGCAAAATTTGACAACAATCATCCAGAATTAACAGGTCTTCAGAGGCTATTTCAGGAAAAATCAAATTATACATTTTGTTTGTCATGTAAATATGTTTAATATACGGTATTTTAATAAACATCTTCAGAAGAATTTTTGAGAAAATCAAAATTTCGAAAATTTTTTAATATAAAGGGTAGTTTTGGGTGGGGGGATTCTCATTCTTGGGAGATACTAAACTTAAATCCCAAGTTTTGCATTAAGGAACTTTTCATTTTTGAGCTATGTTATCCAAAGAGACACGCACTGACATATATACATGACTTCTTTCTAAAAATTTTCTTTTGTATTCAGAGGGTCTCTAAATATGTATTTACGGTGATACCTCGATATCGAATTTTTGGGTAAAATACAATACAATCTCTATACACTTTGTACATGTACGTGCAGTAAAAGTAAACCTGGAATTGTAACCAAGAAGAAAGGTGTTCAGCAAAATGTAAAGTGGATAGCATATGAAGGAAGACGAAATTTTAACAAATGTAAAGGGATTTTGTAGAACATTAACAAGAGGATACTTATAAATTTAATGAAAAATAATAAAATAATGTACAATGATGCTAAATAACACGATATACTTGTTAATGTGTAAATTAAAACTTTTTAACTGTAAAATATTAATATTGTATATAAGCATTTCCTAAAACAAGGGAAGGTTGTAATAATTAAAAAAAATTGATGTGATCCATTCACACGACTTTCTCTACATCTCTGCAAAAAATTATTTTTAAAAAGTAATGCTTCTATTCACTTCATACTAATCGAGAAAAAAAATTAGCAGTCTTATTACTTGCTTCCTTGTAAGTAGAAGAGAAATAAGGGAGTACCATAGGTTAAAGTGATAGTCAAAAGCTGGTTGCTATGTTACCTAAGTTCCTTTGTTTGTATGGACAGGAGTTGACAAATTCCCATATGAAAAAAGTATGTTTTTTAAAGCAGAAACCAAAATAAATATCTGAAAAACAATAACTCCACGAAAAAAATTATATAACATAAATTGTGTGTTTTAATGTGCTCTACGTCTTTTGTGTGGTGAGTTTTTGTCTATCTCTTACGGTTTAGCAGTTATGCAAAATGCCGTAAAATTGATCCAGAATAAGGTAGTCTTCAGAGGCTATTCCCAGAAAATTTAAGATATACATATTATTTGTTAGGTAAATATCTTTAGTATAGGATATTTTAATCAATATCGTTAGAGCCATTTTTGAGAAAATCAACATTTTCGAAAAAAGTTCCATGTAAAGGGTGGGGGTGGGTAAATTTTCTTAAAAATCTTCGTGTCGCATCCTTCCAATATACAAATCTTAAACACTAAGTTTGGTATTTAACGGTCTTTTCGCTTTGAGCTATGCGCTCAAACACGGACACACGGACACATACACGCACGCGCGCGCGCACACAAGCACGCACACATACGGCTTTTTTCTAGATATGCTTTTCTTGGATTCAGGTGAAATCTCGGTATCGAACTTTTGGGTGCATTACAATACCTTCTCTATACACTATGAACATAGTACGTGTAGAGAAAGTAATAACCACTATGTATAGAAGCACTAAACTAAGAGGGACAAACATTAAAACTTAATGAAAAGTACTCGTGAATAAAAGAAAGAACAATTATATGTGAACTGTGCGATGAATATTACTTTCTCTACACGTATTATGTATTAGTGTAAAAGACGGTATTGTATTCCATCTAAAAATTCGGTACCAAGATTTCATCGGAAATCCCCAGGGAAATTCCCTGAATCCAAAACAAGTATTTTTAGAAAAAGGTCCGTATGCGTATGTGTGTGTGTGAAGCATAGATCGAAAACTGTTAAATATCAAATTTTGTACTGGTATCTTCCAAGGGGTCAAGAAAAAGATTTTCAAAAATCTCCACACCCCAGGATACCCTTCACATACGAAATATTTTGAAAATGTGGTTTTGCCTAAAATTGGGTCTTACAGTTTTGATTAAAATACCGTATATTAAAGACGTTTACATGTTAGATAAACTGTATATCTTGAGTTTTCCGGAAATGGCCTCTGAAGACTTCTTCATTCTAGATAAATATTGTTTAAAACCTGAGTGATAGGCAAAAATCACACATCAAATGCAAATATCGTTTAAACTCACAATAAATGTCATATACATTTTTTTGTAGAGATAGCAGTTTCCGAGATATTCTTTGTTTTTGGTTTTAATTTTAAGCTACTTTAACTTTTCTCAAACGGCAGATTATCTTTAATTTCATCCCTTTTGTTTTACTCTGACCGTGCAAAGCAGACTGATTTTCAGTTGCTTCATATAGCGACTAGCGTTTTAGTCTACTGCATTAGCTTATTTCCGGTCTACTTAAAAGGAGGCAAGTAATAAGACCAATTATGTTAATGTTAATCTCGATTAGTATGATGTAGATAAAGGAATACTTTTTGTAACAGTAGTTTTTTAGAGAAAGTCATGTGAATAAAACATTGCAGATTTTATAATATTGTGATTGTAATTAAATGAAAATATAACATGTTATGTTTTAAAGCATTTAAACTATTGATGACTTGCAACGAATACATAAAAAACAGAGTGTTGAGTGTCAGAAAAGTGTCTTTCGTAATGTACTAAGGAAGATAAGAAATTGATGTCTTCCATTCACATAGTCTTCTCTAGCTGTTCCTAATATAAACTATTCTTACAAAAGACTATTCTTTCATCTATATCATTTTAATCGAGATAACTTTAGCTTCCTTGTAAGCAGAAAGTAAATAGGAATATGCATTTGGCTAAAGCGACAGTCGAATGTTTTAAAAGGCATTGTCCCATTTGAAAAAAAGTTAATTAGTGTAAAATTGAAAACAATAACAATAAGACTGCCTCCTTGGTCGAGCGGTCAGCGAGCTGATTTTTCACCCGAAGATCCCAGGTTTTTTCTTTAGCCAGAATTATTCCATATCCCACAGAGTCTGGAAGTATGTATGTGAGAATGAATATGTGTGTTTGAGGAAAATAAAATGATTTAAACCTAAGACAACGAGTTGTTTCAAGTTCAAAGCCCCCGACGACCTTAGATGATAAAGGGGACTATTATAAATGAAACAATAAAAAAAAAAAAAAAAAGGAATACCTCGAAAACGGTCAACTCTATCAGAAAAATATAAACGACATAAATTGTATGTTTTAACGAGATCTAAGTTATTTTATATTATTTTGTTTATTTTTACACCTGTGTGTGTGTAGTAAGTTTCTGTTTATCTCTTACGGTTTAACCGTTATGCCCAATTCAGCAAAACTCGACCAGAACAAAGAACTCTTCATATGCTGTTCCCAGAAAGTCCAAGAGATGCATTTCATTTGTGATATGAATATGTCAAATGTACGGTATTTTAATCAAAGTCATTAGAGCCATTTTTGAGAAAATCAACATTTTCGAAAAATGTTCCATGCAAAGGGTTCTTGGGGATGTGCGAATGTCCTTGAAAATCTTCATATTGAACCCTTGGAAGATACCGAATTTAAATACCAAGTCTGATATGTAACCAACTTTTCGTTTTTGAGCTATGCTGTCCACAGACTCACACTGACCTTTTTCTAAAAATGCTTTTCATGGGCTCAGGGAAGCCAAAACATATATTTCCTGTGAAATCTCTACATCGAATGTTTGGGTGGAATACAATACGTTCTCTATCCACTGCATACATAGTTCATACGGGCCAGAGAAAGTAAAAATGTGTTGTGTTCCATTCACATGACTTTCTCTTCATCGTTGTAACAAATTATTGTTAAAAAGCATAATCTTCTATCTATTTTATGATAATCGATATAAACATAAGACGAAATTGTCTTAATTACTTGCTTCTTGTAAGTAGAAGGAAAATAAGGGAATACACTACGCTAAAACGATAGTCAAGTCTTTTAAAAGCTGGTTGCCATATGGTTGAAATCCGTGCGTACGCAGGGCCGGGTGTTTACAACTTTCCGTGTGAGAAAAAATAAAGTATTTTCAATCTGAAACAAATATCTCAAAATATCTCAGAAATGGTGAATTGCAGGAAAAAAAAATATATGACATAAGTTGTGTGTTTTAACGTGATTACATTTTTTGTGTAATATGTTCTTACTATCTCTTACGATTTACCAGTTACACAACATTCAGCAACATTCACACAGAATAAAGAGGTCTTCAGAGGCTATTCCCAGAAAATTAAATATATACATTTTATTTTCCATATAAATATCTTTAATATATGGTATTTTAATCGAAGTCGTTACAGCAATTTTTGAAAAAAACAACCTTTTGGAATTTTTTCCATGTAAAGGGAAGTTAGGGTGGGGAGATTTTTCTCAAAATCTTCGTGTCGCATACCTGGAAGATACTGAATTTAAATGCCAAGTTTGGTATTTTACTGACTTTTCGTTTTTGAGTTAGCGTGTTCACAGATACACGGGACACAAACACACAGACCTTTTTCTGAAAATACTTTTTTTTGGATTCAGGGTACTCTAAAATATCTATTTCTGGTGAAATATCGGTATCGAATTTTTGTGTGGAATGCAATACCTTCTCTATACACTATGTACATAGTACGTGTAGAAAAAGTAAACATGGATGTTATATTTACATGACTTTCTCTAGCTGTTCCGCAAACAAAACCTTTTATTCAAATATTAATGTTTTATCTACATCATGCTAATCAAAATAAACATAAGCAGAATTAGTCTTATTTCTTGATTTCCTGTAACTGGAAGGAAGAATAAGAAAATGCACAGGCTAAAGCAAACTAAGTCCTTTCAAAGCCTGTTGTTATGTGAAACAATTGAAATTCCATCTCTTTGCTTGCCAGGAGTAAACAAACGAGAAGAAATCTATCTTCCCGTTCGAGAAAAGTTTAAGTGGCTTAAAATTAAAACCAATAATCCGGAATATCTCGAAAGCGATTAACGCTACAAAAAATGAATAGGTATAATATTGTGTGTTTAAGAATATCTACATTTTTGTGTACCATGCTATTGTCTATATCTTGTGGTTTGCCAGTTACACAAAAGTCATCCAGAATGAAGAGGTCTTCAGAGGCTATTCCAGAAAATTCAACATACACATTTTATCTGCTATGGAAATATCTTTAATATACGGTATTTTAATCAAAATTGTTTTAACCATTTATGGGAAAGTCAAAATTTTCTAACTGTTTTGCATGTAAAGGGTAGTCCGCGGTGGGGGGATTTTTATCAAAATCTTCATATCGCATTCCTGGAAGATAGTGAACTTAAATAGCAATGCTTAAAAATACTTTTCTTCTATGCTGGGACCCTAAAATGGGTATTCCATTCCACCGTATTTTGGAATGCAATACCTTCTCTATACACTATGCACATAGTACATGTAGAGAAAGTAAAAAGCTATGTATTTACTAGACTAAATATTTAAGTTTATGATGCTTCTAGGATATGATACGAAGATTTTCGAGAATAGTTAAACTTGAGTTTTATTTATGGACTTATTAAATGTCCCATTGCATATTGGTGTGAAAGGCCACTTAGTTTGGTCAGCAGCCTCTTTATCAGGCTTGAGGCTTTTTCACAGGACCTTACAGCTTTACATCTTTTCCGAAGGAAGCTTAGCTAAGGATTTTTCGCCCGAGCCGGGCTTAACTCGCGCGACCTTGGAAACCGGAAATTAATATGCTATCCCCCCCCCAAAAAAAAATTACTCTTCACAGAGTAATCTTGGGAGAAATTTGATTTTCTCAAAAATGGCACCGAAATATTTTTGAGATATTTTTTATAAATGAAATATATATGTTGACTTTTCTCTAAACTCTCTCTGAACTACTCTTCATTCTAGATGACTTTTGCATGACTAATGAATCGTAAGAGATTGACACAGTCTTCGTGGATTTGAATGCATCACACAGATTATTTGGATTACCTTATTTTGGCATATTAAGCATCTCAGGGATATTTCTTGTTATCGGTTTAAATTTTTCACTATTTATATTTTACATAAATAGGAAGTCGTCATTCTTTTACTTGTTGGACTCCCGGCCATTTAATGAGAACCAAATTTCAATTGCATCACTTAGCGATCAGTTCGTAAAAGATTTGAATATCGCTTTAGCCAAGTGTATTGCTTTATTTCTCTTGTACCTACAAGGAATATTTTCATAAGTGCAATTTTCTGCCAATGTTAATATAGAAGTAGACAGAGAAATAAACCTGTTTAATAGGCAGAGAATGTCATCTGAATTTATCAGATCAGATAATTTCCTGTATTTCTTATTCTTCATTATTTGTACTGCCTTCCTTAGACTTCGTAGTATTCGCGCAAATTTTTGGGGCGCTGGGCTCCCTAGTCCTCATTCGTTAGGCTTCGTACAATTTCGGAAATAGAGCAGAGCGACAGTAGTGATACATGAATTACTGATAACTGGGGATAGCATCTTGGGGACCGATACAGGGACACATGCGAATACCAGTTGCATACCTACCGAGTAGAGACCGACCTGCAGTGGCAACTGCACGCTGCGCATGT
Source organism: Hymenopus coronatus (assembly GCA_030762935.1). Lineage (NCBI taxonomy): Eukaryota > Metazoa > Arthropoda > Insecta > Mantodea > Hymenopodidae > Hymenopus > Hymenopus coronatus. The sequence continues at coordinate 129,477,402 of CM060895.1, forward strand.
AAACAATGTATAGTAACGCGTTGGGGAACACGGCAGTATACTATGCTGTATATTACAATGCTGTTTTACAGGTAATTAATGCCTTTGATGATAGTGCATGCTCTTCAGTCACGATTGTAAAATCCCTTGCTTCAAATGGATTCAATGAAGATTTGTAATTCACACAGGAGAACTTCGCAGATGTATTTACGACAGTAACACATACTTGGAAACATTGAAATACATCGAGCTTTGGAACACTGCAAGCAACGTGTGAAAAAAGAAAATGAAGGCAGTGGAAAAATTCTGATGTGTACCATTCATATGACTTTCTCGGCATCTCTGTAACAAATTATTGTTAAAAAGCTTATTCTTCTATCTACTTCATGCTAATCGAGATAAACAGTCTCAGAAATGATTTATTGTAAGTAGAAGGGAAATAATGGTATACATTAGGCTAAAATGATAGTAAAATCTTTTAAAACCTTGTTGGGATGTGGATGATATCCGTTTCGTTGGATTGCCAGGAGTTGACGAATAACTGAAATAAATAACAAGGAATATATAAAAAATGGTCAACTCCACTTAAAATGTGTACGACATAAATTATGTGTTTCAACGGTATCCACATATTTTGTCTAATAAGATTTTGTCTCTCTTACGGTTTACTAGTTATGCAAAATCCAGCAAAACTCATACACAGAATAAAGAGCTTTTCTGGCTATTCCCAGAAACTCAAATTATGTCTTTTATTTGTAGTGGAAATAGCTTTAATATACGGAATTTTAATCAAAATCATACAGCAATTTTTGAAAAAATCGAAATTTTCGAAAATGTTTCCATGTAAAGTGTAGTTTGTGTCGCATCCTTAGAAGATTCTAAACTTATCTGCCAAGTAGGATGTTTTACCGACTTGGAGTTATTGAGTTATCGTGTTCACAGACACACGCATACACGGACCTTTTTCTAAAAAATGTATTTTTTGGATACAGGGGACCCTAAAACATCTATTTCCAGTGAAATCTCATATCAAAATTGTTTGATGGAATTTAATGTACATAGTACGTGTAGAGAAAGTAAAAATGCATGAAATACGAAATGTGCCACGAAGTGTTGCTACGGAAATAATTGCTGATTTGCTGAATTGTCTTACCCAATAATTGATGATTTCCGTTTTGCTCCAATCACATCTTGATGTGCTGCGAAGTTTTTCACAATATAAGGCCTGTTTACGTGCCAATCGGAGACGATTCACATTTGAGACGTTACAAATGTATATTGGGCATTATAATCCATACATCTTGAGAGAAAATAAAACGGATGATGATGCTGATGACTTGTTGCACAACAGCAATTGAATGTATGTAATATTAGTATTGTTATTTCCCGTAAATCAGTGGTATTTATCTTTACCACCCACACAATCTCAATCGCCTTCTATTGCTAGTGAAAAATCACCACAACCACTGCCCCATTTTCCTTCTATTAGTACCACTATGTACACACTGTCAATACATCATGGTTAAATATCATGCTGCGCTAGCTTCGATTTTGTCCCGCTATCGGTCTCCAAGGTGCTATCCCCACTGATAAATGTTGGCTGTAATGTTGTCTTTAGATCCTCGAGTTCTCACACATGTGCTAGCGCTGTGTTTCGTTATTAAGTTTGCTAGTTTGTGCTAAATTAGGTAACCTATTCAGTATAAGGCCTCAAAGAAAGAAACTTTCTCAACATTGCAAAAAGGCAGCCAGGTAAGCCCTCACTTCTTTTTCCCGACCCTCCAGTCACTGTTAAACTGGCACTCAAGAAAAGGCGCTTCCTACGATCAGGAGACAAAAAGTAGAAAAAAATTGACGTGTTCCATTCACATTGCTTTCTCTACATCTCTGAAACACATTATTTTAAAAGCTTATCTTCTCTCTACTTCAACGTAACCAGGATAAACATTAGCAGAAAGTGCCTTTATTAATTGCTTCCTTGTAAGTAGGAGGAAAATAAGGGAAGTCGTTAGGCGAAAGCGATAGTTAAATCCTTTAAAAGCTGGTCGCCATGTGGTTGAAATTAGTTTCTTTTAAAACTGAAACCAATAACAGGGAATATCTAAAACAAATTCTCAATTCCATAAAAAAAAGTTTATGCCATAAGTTTTTTGTTTTAAAGAGATTTACAAGACATACTACAAGTTTTGTCTATCTTTTACGGTTTACCAATTATGCAAACTTCAGCAAAATTTATTCAGAATGAAGAGCTCTTTAGAGGCTATTGCCAGAAAATCCAAAGTATGTATTTTATTTGTCATGTGCATTTGTTAAATATACGGTATTTTAACCAAAATCGTTGGAGCCATTTGGGAGAAAATAGGTGTCGAAACTTTTTCCACGTAAATTGTAGTTTGAAGTGAGGTGATTTTCCTTACAATCATAATGTAACATCCTTGGAAAACACTAAACTTAAAACACCAAATATATTATTTTACCGACCTTTTGTGTTTGAATTATCGTGTCCACAGACACCGGGACTTTTCTCTAAAAATGTTTTTTTATTATACAGGGTACCTTAAAGTGAGACTTTTTGAACGAAATTCAATACGCTATTTACACAGTTCGTATAGAAAAAATATAAAAGTAAAACATATAAATATATTCTTAGAAGAGTACATAAAAGCAGATATTAAAATTCCTTGTTGTTTTATGCCACGCTCTTTCCCAATTCCGAAAACCTGTTTTTTGTATATCTCCCAATTTACCTGTATATTAATGTTTGAATATAAAAGTAACTGAGGATATCTCCAAAGTTTTGGGCGGCTACCCTGATCTTTTAACTTTAAATGAGATGCTTTGGTTATAAACATTCTATTATAAAGGTCCTACAAGAAAGGAAACTAGGTTCGGTCTTGTTCGAGTGGGAATATTCTAGTTTTGAGATCAACAACATTATCTACTAAAAGGTTTCTGCCCCAAAAGATTTAATAATTTCATTAAAATGCTAATCTTAACCGAAGTTCTTAACAATATCTGTGGAGTACTTTCTGGTATAATTAAACCTTAGGTACTTTAATAGTTTCTAATACATAGACTTACATTTTAATTTCTATACCAGATGCCTAGAAAGGAAACCTGTTTTACTTATCCTCCAAGAAAAATGTATATAGTAGCTACCCAAAAATTAGATTCCGAGATTTCACAATACTTACTTTGAGGGTAAATAAAGAATCTTATGTGTTCCATTCATATGACTTCTCCACAATCTATTGTTACAAAATATCACCGTGGTAATCGAGATAAACATTAACGGAAATAGTTCCTTCTAAGCAAAAGGGAAATAATCTAATATATTAGGCTAGAGACAGTCAAATATTTTACAATTCGATTTGCTTTTCACGGCCAGGAGTAAACCAAAGGAGATGAAACGAAAGGTGGACTAGCATTTGAGAAAAGTTGATATAGGTTAAAATTAAAACCAACAACTACTCTCGGAAACGGTTAGCTCAACAAAAACGTGTACATGACATGAACTGTGTGTTTTAAGAGATCTATTTTTTTGTGCAGCAAGATTTTGTATTTCATAGTTTACCAGTTATATAAAATCAATAAAAATGGAGAGGTCTTCCTGGCTGTTCCCAGAAAATTCAAGATGTATATTTTATTTATCATTCGTCATTTAATTTTGATCGAAATCCTTAGTTATTTCTGAGAAAATAAAAAAAAATTGAATTTTATTTATGTAAGGAGTAGTTTGTGGTGGAGGGAATTTCTTGAAAATCTTCGTGTCACATCTTCGGTAGATATTAAACTTAAATACCAAGGTTCACATTTAATGGACTTTTCGTTTTAGAGATAAGGTGTCCACACACACACACACACACACACACACACACACACACACACACACACAGTGTGTGCTTTGGATTCAACAGATTTAAAACCATATATTGCCGGTGATATCTCCGTATGAAATTCTGATGCAATACAATACCTTCTCTATACGCTATGATTATAGTACTTGTAGAAAAAGTATAAAAAAAATAGAAAAAAATGTGTGTGACAGAGAGAGAGAAAGAGAGAGAGACAGAGATACAAAGAGAGAGAGACAGAGAGAGAGAGAGAGAGAGAGAGAGAGAGAGAGAGAGAGAGAGAGAGAGAGAGAGATTGCCTAAGACAAAAACTAAAAGTGGTTCAAATAAAAACTTGGTATTTAAGTTTAGTATCTTCAAGGGTGTGAAACAGAATTTTTGGCATAATCCCTCAACTGCAGCTACCCTTTTCATAAAATATTCTCCTGTCATAGAATTTTAAATTTTCGAAAAACGACTAACAATTTAATTAATATATCAAAATATATTAAGCACAAATAAAGTATATAGGTATATATATATATATATAGCATTTTCTAGGAATAGCCTACAAAGCTTTCTGCATTTTGATTTTTTTTTTTTTGCATAAGTGCTAAATCCTCACAAAAATAAATTACAGTAATTGTCCAATACAATTTTTTGTTTGTGAAGTTAACCAGATATTTTTTCTTATTGGTTTATATTTTCCAAAATTTATATTTTTCTTAAATGAGAAGTCGTCATTCGTTATATATTTACTTTCTCTAGCGCATATTACAATGTACATAATATATACATATTCACCAAAAAATTCGATACCCAGATTTCACAGGAAATATGTTTTGAGACCCCCCTGAATTCAAATAATGGATTTTTAGAAAATGGTCAGTGGTGAATGTGCGCCTGTGCTCATGGACAGCATATCTCAAAAACGAATGGTCCGGTATATACCAAATTTGGTATTTAAGTTTGGTATCTTCAATGGATGTGACACAAACTGCCCTTACATGGAAAATGTTTCAAAAATGTGAATTTTGTAAAAAAATGGCTTTATTGATTTTGATTAAAATGCCGTATATTAAAGAGTATGACATAAAATGTATATCTTGAATTTTCAAGAAAAATAGGCTCTGAAAATCACTTCTTTGATGACCTTTGTATAACTTCTGTATAATTGGTAAACCGCACGAGAGGGTCAGAAACCTACTACTCAAAAATATGTAAATCTCATTAAAGCATAAATTATGCCAGATATATTTTTTGTTATTAGTTTTAATTTTAAAATACGTATACCTTTCTCTGATTGGAAGTCGCCCGTGTTTCTTTTGTTTTGCTCCTGGCCATGCAAAGAAGCGAATTTCAATGACAAACGGATAGCGACGACTTTTTTTTTCTGTTTATTTTTGATCGATCAGCAGTACAATGCTTTACAGATCAGTGATAATATACATGACAATGACAATAACATTTAGAGGAGGCTTACAGGCCACCCCATATCTACAGTATGTTATAAATGAACATCAGATATAAGACACAGCACACAAGAGGTAAAAGAGCATATCAATCACTAGAGTTAGAATCAGAGGGATCACTCAGAACTAGGTCTTGCGGTAGTCTTCTCTTCAAGCGGGTTGGCTGGCGCGTACGAACGCCTATGTTATTGTGCACTGCTCCAGGAACATCCTTCAATGTGGAAAAGAAACGACGGGCGATCCTCCGAATAAAGTTGTGAAGAGGTAAGAGTCCCAGTTCGTGATGGAGCTGCTGATTACGAATAAACCAAGGAGCGTTGGTAGCGATGCGCATAAAGCGGTGCGGAATGACTTGGAGATGACGTAGCGGCTCCCCACACCTGGCAGGCATAGGTCATAAGCGGACGAACGAGAGACTTGTAGAGTAATACGGAGGACTCCAATCCAAGAGTGGTATGACGATGAAGCAATGGCGAGAGTTTGGAAAGCCGTCCGGAAGCCAGGGAAATGAGGCGATCGATGTGAGCGCGCCAAGTTAGTCGAGTGTCCACAAGCACCCCAAGATACTTGACAGGAACAGGAGCAGGTAGCCAAGACACATCGTTACTATAAAGACGCAGCGGAGGAAGAGCAGGATAGCGACGTAGAGTGAAAATCTTAGCCTCAGTCTTCTGAGGGCTCAAGGAGATGCCACAAGTGTTGAACCACTGAGTGAGGCGATCCAAGGAGTGTTGTACCACTTGGTGGGCGTGTTGAGGATTAGAATGACAATAATAGAGAACGGTGTCATCAGCATAGAGAGCTAAAGAAGTCTGGGCCAAATCTGGAATATCAGAAGTGTAGATACTGAATAGTGCGGGGGCCAAGATAGAGCCTTGTGGGACACCGGCGGTAATAGTGCGTGGAGAGGACAAGAAACCGCCAATACGCACTGAAAAGCTGCGGTCAGATAGGAAACTCTCTATTAAGAACAATAAATAATGAGGAATGCCGCTGCGGTGTAACTTGAGAAGCAAGCCGGCGTGCCAAACTTTATCGAACGCCTGCGCCACATCTAGAAAGACTGCCGTGGTATATTGACGGGCGTCAAAGCCATGGACAATTGACTGGGTTAAACGCAAAAGCTGATGTGCAGTGGAATGTTTGTAGCGAAACCCAAATTAGAATGGCGGAAGAACATGGTTATGAGTAAGGTAAAAGAGTAGACGGCGATGGATCACTTTTTCAAACAGCTTGGAGATGTTAGGCAATAGACTAATTGGACGATAGCTGTTTGGTAGGTGCTTTGGTTTATTGGGCTTATGGAATACCGCGACATGAGCAAACTTCCAGGAGCGAGGAAAATAGCCGAGGCGTATACAGGCATTTAGGAGGGATGACAAATAGGCAAGAGCTTTCTTGGTGAATTTCTTGAGAACAATGTTGGGAATCAAGTCGTGTCCAGGAAATTTCTTAAGTGGGAAAGCGCGAATCAGAGAAGACAATTCCCGCGGGCTAGTAAAGGAAATCCTTTGATGTACTGTAGGGCGAGTGCGGTGAGTGGTTAATTCCTGTTCTACTGCAGCAACATCTGCGGCTGGCAGAGGGAGAGTGAACACCCGCTCAAAATGATCGGCCAGAATATCACACTTGGTAGCAATATCTGTGACAAGTCTTCCGCTTGCAGAGAGCGCCGGCACAACAGTCGGCTCACGGAGAATACGTTTGGTGGCTGCCCAAAGTGTATGGTCGTGAGGAGAGAGTGACGCCAGTTAGCGCTCATACGACTGAAGCCGATGTCGCTCCAACTCCAGCTTCACCCGTCGAATGAGACCGTTAAGCTTCCTACGGAGCCAGGGTTGTCTGTCTCGTTGCCACTGTCGACGAACTTGATGTTTTTCTCTGAGAAGATTTAAAATGAAGAGGGGTAAGGAAGATGGAGAATAAGGTCGCACACTGGGAGAAGTGGAAAGGCGGACACAATGGCATATGGTGTCAGTAAAGTGCTGCAGTGCAAGGTCAACATCATGGGTTGTGGTGAGTTGATAAGAGTTGCAGAGTGTCGCATCCAGATGAGACTGAAATTTATCCCAATGTACATATCCATTTATGAGTCTGGGAATCGGTGGGAGTAAGGCAGGTGGAAGTTGAAAGGTGACAATCACCGGGCAGTGATCAGAGTCAAGCTCTCCCAGGGAGGAAACGAAGGTAGGAAGGTGAAGATTGCGATGCACACCGATGTCCAGAATATCAGGAACACTTAAGGGGTTTGAAGGGTAATAAGTAGGATCCTCAGGCGCCAATATCGATAGGCCATAGGAGTGTAGAGCCGTAAACAGAAGCCGACCATTCGGAATGGTGGATCGGCACCCCCAGGAGGAATGCTTACAGTTAAGGTCGCCCAAAAGAAGAGTACTGTTCTCCAAAGGAAAGAGGAGTGAGAGATAAGCAGTATTCAGCCGGCGATTGGGCGGTTTGTAGGCGCTGAGAATGACGAGATCGCTGTCATTTGCACTGTGAAGTTTAATACCCACCACCTCCAGACTGGGCACGTGTGGAAGAAAGATCTCACTGTGGCGCAGAGAACGTCTAATGAAAAGAGCAACACCACCAGATGCCTTTTCTGCCTCGCGGTCCTGCCGGTAAATAAGATAGCCAGGAATAGTGAAGATCTCATTGGGAAGAAAATGAGTCTCCGTAACACAAGCAATATCAACATTGTGCTGAGTGAGATAGGCAATAAAGGAGGAGTGTTTGGCATGTAGGCCGTTAGAGTTCCAGTTTAGGAGGGTGAGCTGTTGTAGAGTCAATAGATGACGGTTGGCCATCAGGAAACATAGGAGAGAGTAGGGAGCGAAGAAGCTGCATCAGTTGCGGCAGAACTGGAGAAAACAATGTGCGGAGAAATGTAGCAAGCTATGCAAGCAGATCTTTAAGAAAAGCCCAAGACGGAGCTGTGGAGGTAGGAGCCTCCGGTAAAGCGGCGGAAGGACGATCTTGAAAGGCAGGAGAACGACCACTCAATACATGAGAATAAGCCCATGAGGGGATGAAGGACTCTGTCGACGTTGTGGTTGTTGTTGTTGTTGTTGTTGTTGTTGTGTGTGCTGTTGAAGAGAAGGCGAAGGTGGCCGCTCTGAACTGTGGCGTGTAGGTGCTGCCGGCTGCTGGGAGCTCCGAGACTGACGTTCCTTCAGCTGTAAGTAATGAGGACAGCCACGATAGTTTGCTGGGTGGTCCTGTTTACAGTGAACACACTGAGCCGGTGTAGTAGATGGTTTTGTGCACTTACAGAAATGTTGGCTGCCGATACAGTGAACACAGCGGGGTCCTAGATGACAATAGTTCTTGGTGTGACCATAGTTTTGGCAATTAGTACACTGGGGCAGTTCTGTATTCTGACGTCGATGTTCAACTTTCACCACACTGTACAACAGTCGGGAAAGATTTAAGATATTTCTACCGGCGTCATTATTCACGAGGTCTACAGCACAGATGGGAATGGGTTCCTTATTTTTGCGAAGCAAACGGGTAACTTTACGAACAGGAAAGTTCAACACACAGAGTTCGTCGTAAAGCTCTTGATCACTGAGCGAGCATGGTATGTTGCGTATGACAACGGAGAACAGTTTGTCCGACGGGTTGCGAAAAGTATAATTCTCCTGGTTAATGGAGGTGAAATAAGATGTAAGACATCGAAGGTCAGTGGTAGTCGTAGCATAAACTTTAAGAATAGCCCCTCGAAGCTCAGCATCAAATTCAGATAGCACACATTTCTTAATATCTTGCAAAAATAATTGATAATTGTGAACATTGCGCATACAAATAGCAGGAATTTTCTCTTTTTGAGAGATGGATACAGTATCAGTAGTTTCTGGATCAGCAGTTTCACTTAAAGGATAAAAACGGTTAGAGGTAGGAATTGTGTATGCATACCGAGATGCAGGAGGTTGCTGGGAAGGGGGGTCAGTGCAGCGGCGCTTGTTCTGATATGAGCTTTCAGAGTGAGAGAGCTGCGAACGTTGGTCGCGACCTAAACAGTCCGATGGGGCAAATTCAGTCATCGTATCATCATCTTGCTGGACAGTGTTGTCAACTGAATTAAGCGGGCGACTTAATTATAGCTGAGATGGCCGTAGTATACATGTACTTACAGCATTATCTGCAGGTAACCCAGAAGTAGAAAATGAAGTGTGTTGTAATGCAGAAGTCAACGGTTGATGTGGGTAGTGTTGACTGGATGGTGAAACATGTGTTGTAGAAGTGGAGTTATCCTGACACGTGGTATCGTTATATACCACATTTATAGCAGAATGTAAGATCTTGCCGGTATTGTCGAGCTGGAGAGCCATGATAAGAATTTAAAAAAAAATAATAAACACAACAATTAAACACACTAGAAGAGCGGACACAGCGAACTGCACAACACACGGAAGCACTAGTACAGGTAAACAAAGCAGAGCGGCCAGACACGACCGTCTCGCTCGGCGTTCACTAGTCAACTCTCTTTAAAACATTTGACTATTGCTTTAGCATAGCTTATTCCTTTTAGTTTTCTTTTACTTATAAGGAACTAAGAAATAATACCATTCTGCTAATACTTATCCCGATTAGCATGGTGTAGAACGAAGAATAATGTTTTGTAAGAAGTTGTATTAGAACAGCTAGAGAAGATGATGTGAATGGAACAATGGACCTTTTTTTTTTACCCCTGATCATGCAATTATAATGGCATTTTAATGCCATCACTTAAGCGATGAGCTTTTAAAAGCTTTGACTATCGCTTTAGTGTATTCCCTTATTTCTCTTGTACTTGGAATTTAAATAAGTAATAAAACTGTTTTCGTTTATTTTTATCTTGATTGACATGAAGTATATGGGATAATATGCTTTTGTAAGAAGACTTTGTTGCGGAATAGGACAGAAAGTTATGTGAATGGAACATATTAGCATTTTTTGAGTAGCCATTTAAACCTGGAGAATCACATTCAACGACGAATGAAATCGGTGAAATAATGGTCAAATCATATAGGGGTCCATAAAGTTTAAAGTTACTTGTTTTTCGTCTTCTCAGGAAAAGATGATGTTATCTATTCACATGACTTTCTGTACATCTCTCCAATAAATTATTCTTAAAAAGCTTATTCTTCTATTTACTTTATACTAACTTAGGAGAGAAAAATTAGCTTGTTCTTATTACTCGCTTCCATGTAAGTACAAGGAAAATAAGGGAATGCCATAGGCTAAAGTGATGTCAAATCTTTTAAAGACTGGTTTTTATGTGATTGAAGTTCCTTTGAGACCGCCTTCGTGGTCGAGTGGTCAGCGAGCTGACTTCTCACCCGGAGGTCCCAGGTTCGATTCCCGGCTGGGGCGGGGAATTTTTCTTTAACCGGAATTATTCCCTATCCCCCCATAGAGTCTGGAAGTATGAATGTGAGAGGGAATGTGCGTGTGTTTAGTAATATAAAGTTTAACCTAATGTTCTGAACCTACAGTTTCACAAGTGAAAGCCCCCGATATGACCATTGATGTTAAAGGGGGCTATACAAATGAAGCAAAAAAAAAAAAAAAAGTTCCTTTGTTTGCAGGACCAGAAGATGACAAATTTCCGGATGTAAAATGTATAAGTATTTTAAAACTGAAACCAATGAAAAGGAATATTTCAAAAAACGGTCTACTCCAGAAAAAATTAATTTTTATAAATTGTGTGGTTTAAGGATCTGTAAATTTGTTAAGTAATTTACGGTTTTGAGTTACGCAAAATTCTGCAAAATTGATCCAAAATAAAATTGTCTTCGGAGGCTATTCCCAGACAATTCAATTTTATTTGTCATGTAAATATCTTTAATATACGATATTTTAATCAAAATTGTAAGAGCAATTTCTGAAAGAATTAAATGTTCGAAAATTTTTTCATTTAAAGGGTAGATGGGAAAATCTCCGTGATGTATCCTTAAAAGATATTGAACTTAAATACCAAGTTTGGTACTTAACAGACTTTTCGTTTTTGAGTTATGCTACCCCCCCCCCCCCCCCGCACACACTCACACACACATAGACTGACACGGATTCACACAGACATTTTTCTAAAAATCCTTTTTTTCTTTCTCTATATGTACCATGTATGTAGTGTAGGGTGAAGGTATTGTATTGCACCCAAAAATTCGATACCGAGATTTCACCGGAAATGCATGTTTTGAGACCACCTGAATCCAAAACAGAATTTTTAGAAAAATGTCCGCACGCGGGTGTGTGTGTGTGTGTGTGTGTGTGTGCGCGCGCGGAAAGCATAGATAGAAAACTTGAAATCATTAAAATACGAAACCTGATATTTAAGTTGAGTATCTTCCAAGGGCAGGACACGAAGATTTTCAAGAACATCCCTCCCACTCCCAACTAACCTTTACATGGAAAAACATTCTAAAATGTTGGTTTTCTCAAATTGCTCTAAGGATTTTGATTCAAATCTCGTATGTTTAAGATATTTACATAACAGATAAAATGTATATATTGGGTTTTCTGAGAACAGTCTTTAAAGACCTCTCTATTCTGGATGATTAATTTTTAATTTTATCTAACTGTTAAACCGCAAGAGATAGACAGAAACTTACTACACAAAAAATGTAGATCCCATTAAAACTCACAATTTGTTATATGTATTTTTTGTAGACTTAACCATTTTCGAGATTATTGGTTTCAATTTGACACTTGAATTTTTCTCAAACGGGAAGACATGTTTCTTCTTATTTCTCTTTTGTTTACTCCTGGCAAGCGAAGAGATAGGCATTTCAATTGTTTCACATAGCTACCAGCTTTTAAAGGACGAGACTATCACTTTAACCTGTACATTTTCTCATTTCCCTTCTACTTACAAGGAAGTTAGTAATGAGACTAATTCTGCTAATGTTTAGCTTGATTAGCACGATGTAGATAACAGATTAATGTTTTGAATAAAATATGTGTTTACCGAACAGCTAGAGGACATCGTGTGAATGGAACATGTTAGATTTTTATCCTCCCACGTGCAAAGAAGCAAGTGATGAGGACAATTTCTGCTAATGTGAATCTCGAATAGCATGATGTAGATAGAAGAATAACCTTTTTAACAATAATTCGTAACAGAGATATAGAGAACGTCATGTGAATGGAACACATAACATTTTTGGACATATATTTGCGATGAAATTAGGGTATCCAATTTTTGGAGCGAAATACACTACCTTCTCTATACACCATGTACATAGTACGTGTAGAGAAAGTAAAAATCTCCTCATTGGTGTAGCTCACCCCAACACAGATTCGAACTCCATATCTCTTTAATGTGGGACAGACGGTCTATTTCCACGCTAGAGAAACGAGCTAAGGAAGTCATTACAGTCTACTAAAATATCGATATTTTCACCCAAAAATAAACGCTTGGAGTCCAGAAATCCCAAAGCGATAATAAAATATTCTACGCTATATGTGACATAGAAATTGCTCTCTTTGAATGACTAAGAGGAAAAAAGATGACTTTAAGTTAAAATACTTACGAATTTTGAATTTGAAGTCACAAATATCTCAGAAATGGATAACTGCATATATAAATAAAACAAACTATAATGCACACGCATTTGTGCGTTAAAGAGATCCACATAAATATCTCATTAAGTAATATATATGTATATATTATAGCCATTCCTAAACAAATCTGATATGTTCCATTCACATGACTTTCTCTATGCTCTGTAAAAATTATTGTTAATAAGCTTATCTTTTATTTATTTCATGCTAATCGAAAAAAATTAGCAGAAATGGTCTTATTTCTTGCTTTTTTGTAAGTAGAAACGAAATAAGGGAGTACCATGGGTTAAAGAGAAAGCCGAAAGATGGTTGCTATGTAACTGATGTTCCTTTGTTTGTATGGACAGGAGTTGACAAATTCCTATATGAGAAAAGTATAAGTTTTTCAAAGCTGAAACCAAGAAAAAGGAATATCTCAAAAACGATCAACTCCAGGAAAAAAATGTTTATAGCATAAATTGAGTGTTTTAACGTGCTCTATATTTTTTGTGTGTTAAGTTTTTGTCCATCTCTTACGTTTTAGTAGTTATGCAAAATTCATCCATAATAAAGTAGTCTTCAGAGGCTATTCCCAGAAAATTCAAAATATACATTTTATTTGTCAGGTAAATATTAATATAGGGTATTTTAATCAAAATCGTTAGAGCTATTTTTTTAGAAAATCAAAATTTTCGGAAAAAGTTTCATGTAAAGGGTAGTTTGGGGTGTGGGGATTTTTCTCAAACTCTTCGTGTCGCATCCCTGGAGGATACTAAACTTAAATACCAATTTTGGTATTTTACCGACTTTTCGTTTTCGAGTTATCGTGTTCACAGACACACGGACACACACGGACCTTTTTCTGAAAATACATTTTTTGGATACAGGGGACCCTAAAACATATATTTCCGGTGAAATTTCGGTATCGAATTTTTTGGTGGGGTGCAATACCTTTTCTATACACTCTATGTACATAGTACGTATAGAGAAAGTAAAAATGTAGATAATTCCTTTATTTTTCATAAAATGTGTTCCCCATAAGATATTTGAATCAAAATTGAAGAGCCATTTTCGAGAAAATCAAATGCATTAATATTTAAGTTCAGCAATGATGCGCTACGAAGATTTTTAAGAACATACTGTCAAACAAATCTTCAAATGAAACATTTTTCGAAATGTTGATTTTCTGGAAAACGGCTGTAACGAAAATTTACATATTATTTGTATAAGATATTGTTTATATATGTTTTCTTTTTTTTCTCAGTATATTCTCTGAAACCCTCGTAAAATCTTGCATAGCTGGGCTAAGTAAGATTAAGCAACAGACGAAAATAGCCGCGCCATAGCCAAGTGGTAAGACCTTTTGCCTCTCGATCCCAAGCAACTGCATGTGAGATTTGTGGTGGACAAAGCGGCGCAGGGTTGGATTTTCTCCGGGTTCTCCGGTTTCCTCCGCCATCATATTCCTCCGGGGTTCCATCTTCATGTAGCATCAGTGTCATCGCCTACGGTGCCATTGCAGTAAAAGCGGGCGTTAAACACTACCAAAAAAAAAAAAAAAACAGACGAAAACATATTGCGCCAAAAATGTGAATTTTCAAATACAGTATATGTTTATATAAGCTTTTTTTGAAATATACATTATAAATGGTTCAAAATGATCAATTGTGTTTTTATTGTTTCATTTATATAGCCCCCTTTAACATCTAAAATCATATCGAGGGCTTTGCACTTGAAAGAACCCTTTGTCTGTAGGTTGTTTTACGTTTAGTTTAAAAATGTTATTTTCCTTAAACACACACACACACACACACACACACACACACACACACACACACACACACATTCACTTTCACATACATACTTTCAGACTCTGTGGGGGATAGGGAATAATTCTGGCTAAAGAAAGTTCAATATTTTGTCAGTCATATATGTAATTGTTTCTCGTTTTTGTGTGGAAAGTGGGCATTTTAAGAACCGTATATAGGGCCCAGTTCTTAAACGTTATACTGTTGATATGCCCTTAACGAAATGTGTAATAGAACTATTTCTGGAAAGATTTATTTGGATTAAAATGAAATAGGTAGAAAAATAAGCTTTATATGATAACAAAATTATTTTAATAATAAGTATAATAATATACGGAGGTTAGAGAGCGTGTGAACATAACACTTTTTTTTAAAAAAAAGTATTTCGGCTTATGTCCTAATATATTAAATTTAAGATGTTAGTTTATCCATATAATTTTCTATATTTATTTGCTTCAATTAATAATGTGTATATTGTTTTTGTGTGTGTGTATATATATATATATATATATATATATATATATATATATATATATATATATATATATATATATATATATACCTTAAGATTCGTAAGTTTTCTGAATGATTAAATCACAAAATGAAGAAAGAACAAGTGATCAAAATCTTCTTTGAATATGTTCTCAGAAGAATATATATTATACGGATAATAAAGTTCCTCGTCGTTTTAAGCCCCGCTCTTTCAAAATTCCGAAAACCTGTTTCTTGTCTTGTATCTCTCAAATGACTTGTATTAATGTTTGAATGTAAAGATTATTGTGGGCATGTCCAAATATTTGGTCAATTCTCCGGGTAATTTATTACTTTATAAAAAGTACTTTGGTTGGAAGCTTTGTATCATAACAGCCTTAAAACAAAGTAACATGGGAATATTCTTTTGACAAAATGGCGAAATTATCTAATAAGATGTCATTTTATCCTGAGAGCTTAATTATTTCCATACAAAATTCAACTTAACTGAAAAGACTGGCATGTTCCATTCACACCTATTCTGCAACCAACTTTTCTTACAGAACCATATTATTCTGTATACTTCATATAATCGAGATGAACTTTACCATAAATGATCATATTACACTTACGAAGAAGGGAAATGAAGGAATACACCAACTGATCGCTATGTCATAGCGTTGAAATTCGGTTATCTTTGCAGGAGTATAGCAAAAGAAAATCGAATTACTTCCCGGTTGAGAAAATTTAAAAAATTGGAAAATTTACAGTATTAATCAGGAATATATTAGAAACAACTAACATAACAAAAATGTATCTAACCTAAATTATGCACTTATCGAGATCTACATATTGTGCAGTAAGATTTTGTCTATCTCACTCACTTAATTTGGTTGCGGAACAAACAGGTTGCTCCATGAATATAGTGGGTAAACACATGGCAGCTAGAATTCTCTCTCCCTTGTATAGTGTGTTGTTTCAGTTTAAACCACAAGTCATCCATAGCTGTGTATGCCTGTAAAGGAGTAATCATTCCTATTTATAGTAAGTGGCGGAATAAGTGTTTAGTTTGCGGCAAAATTCTGCAATGATAAAATTTGCAGCATCATTACGTAACCCATGATAGCGAGTACGGCAGTTAAGTTTTTGAGTTTCTCTACATGTCCACCCAAAAATTCGATACTAAGATTGGACAGGAAATATATGTTTTGACGTCCCCTGATCCAAAAATAAAAGCTTTAGAAAAAGATTCGTATCTGTGTGTGTGATGCATATGGAGAAAATACTGAAAAACTATAAGTCCGTAAATACACTAACTTAGTGTTTAAGACCAATGCTTTCAGATGATGCAACAATAAGATTTAAAAAAATTCCCCCACCCCAAATTCCCCTTTATAGAGAAAAATATATGTTTTTTTTTTTTTTTTCAAAACTGTCCTACAATTTTTATTAAAATGCCATATATTAAAGACATTTATATCAAAAATAAAACGTATATCCATTAACGACCACTTTATTCTGGATGAGTTTTTTTGAATTTTGCTAAACTGGTAAGCCCTAAGACAATACACAAAAGCTTATTGCACAAAAAAAAAAAAAAAATGTATATTTCGTTATAACACACAATTCATTTCATATACTTTTTTTTCGTGGAGTTGACCGTTTAAGAGATATTCCTTGTTATTAATTTGTTGTAAATTCCTTTCTCATACGGGAAGTGGTCAACTCCTGGCCATGCAAAGAAACTGATTTCTATCCCATAGCAACCAAGTTTTATAAATTTGACTACCCTTTTAGCCTATGTAGTGTATTCTCTTATTTGGGGTCTACTTATAAAGAAGCAAGTAATAAGCCCGTTTTTGCTAATGTTTGTCTCGATTGGAATGAAGTAGATAGAAGAAGCTTTTTAAGTATAATTCGTTGCAGAGCTGTAGACAAAGTCATGTTAATAAAACACGTCAGATTTATACTTTCTCTATGTGCATAATGTATAGAGAAGGTATTGTATTGCACCCTAAAATTCAATACCGAGATTACACCTGAAATACGTGTTTTGGGTCTCCCTGAATCCAAAAAAAGAATTTTTGGAAAAAGGTTCGTGTGTGTGTGCAGCATAGCTGAAAAACGAAAAGACCGTTAAATACTAAACTTGGTATTTAAGTTTGGTATCTTCTAAGAATGCCACAGGAATATTTTCAAGAAAATCCCTCCAGTCCCAACTACCCTTTACATGGAAAAATTGTCAAAAATTTTGTTTTCCCTTAAAAATGACTCTAACGATTTTGATTTAAATGCCCCAAATTAAAGCCATTTCCATTAAAAATAAAATGTATATCTAGAATTGGGAATTGGTTTTAAAGATCTGTTTATTCTGGATGAATTTTGCTAAATTTTGCATAACCGGTAAACCGTAAGAGATAGACAAAAACCTAACACAAAAAAAATGTAGGTCACGATAAAACACTTAATTTATGTTATTTACATTTTTTCGTGGAGATATTCCTTGTTATTGGCTTCTTTTTAAAAAACTTATACTTTTATCAGACAGGAAGTTGTCAACTCCTTTCCATACAAACAAAGGAACTTCAGTCACATGCAACCAGCTTTTGACTATTATCTTAACCTATGGAACACCTTTATTTCGGTTCTACTTACAAGGAAGCAATAAATAAGACTATTTCTGCTATTTTTTTTTCGATTAGCATGAAATAAATAGAAGCATAAGCTTGTTAACAATAATTGCTGCAGAGAAAGTCATGTGAATGGATCACATCAGATTTTTTAATCGAGGTTCAGCATGAAAATTGCTACTCTGTCTCCTCAGTGTCCTTAAAACTCGATATAAAACACATGGTGGAAAATGTTGTGTGCTTGCTCGGCTAATCTAATTTTAGTAGGTATTTGACGCTTGCCTATCGTCAAACTTGCCAACCACCATTCTCTAATAGGCCCACATACCTAGGATGTCTGTTTCTCGAAGGATCCAGTTCGGAGTATATAACAGCTGGTAGGAAGATAATTACGCTGAACCAGCCAGCACTTTCAGCGCCCTCAAATATTTTTATGTGGGAATAATGTCTTCATAGTTAAAGTATGGAAAAAATGCGGAATCTTCTTCGCCTCGTTTTACGGTACTAACACTAATGACGGAATCATCAAAACATAACGAGACATCTCATGAAAACCGGCTTCAAAAAAAATTGGAGATCCCGTTAGTAAAGGTTTCCAGGTGTTCACTGTTTTACAGGATAAACCTTTTAAGGTTAAATTGGAATGTTCAAAATGCGTATAGAGGAACATGACAATGTAATTATCACTTTTCACTTCCTATATTGCATAATAAGTAAATAAGTTATTATTAATAAATAATTAATTTATGTTTAAGAATATGTATGAATAAAATTTGAAATTCCAAACTAATAATGTTTTTTTGCCATAGATCTAATATAACGAAAATAAGTTACACTGCAAATTTCATTCATTTTTCTCTAATGATTTTGAGTTAAGGTTAAATTTGTTTTATGTTTTGTCACGTCGCTAAAAAATCCCTTGCGACAAAAAAAATAATTTTGATCTAATATTTTAACCCTAGATTCACAATATATCTACTTTTTGAAATTCTTAGGTTTCTCAGTGTCTTCTTTGTTTTGGGTTGCAATTTTTTTTTTAAAGTTTTGAATGTGCTTTTTTGTTATAAATATATAATTTTTTGTTTGAAAATTGAAAATATATGCTTAAATACATCTGAGAGTAAAATCTAAGACAGTTCTTAATCATTGTACCTCTGTGAATATGTTCAACAAATTATATTTGTGCAACACAAAAACTGCAAACTTCAATAGTGAGAGAAGATTTGAATGCATGGTTCACATTGAAATCCTTCTGTCCTCTGTTGATGCCTTTTCTGTCATTTTCTTCTTGCATTGCTTCTTTTCTTCTGCACAGCTTCGTTTTTTTTACGTTGCGTGATACGAGTGAGATCTCGTCGAACTGAAGTTTTTCTTGCCAAGTCCAGTAAAGTTTCAGCATTGCTCCAGTGACTAACGGTATTTAAAAAGGGTACCTGGTGGTCAATTATAACTTTTCCGTGTTCCGAACGTTTAAACTATTTTATGGAAGTAAAATAAAAAAGTGGATATTTTTGTGATTTTTCATGTAATTTCAGTCATATTATTATTAATAATATTATAATTATAAATAATTACAATGTCATTAATTCTGTTGTTTTATTTCTAACGATGTCATTGGTTTTATGTCTCTTGTGTTTTACTCCTGTTCTTATAAAGATAATCAAATTTTAATGCATATCGCATAGCAGCAGCTTTTAAAAGATTTGACTATCATTTTAGCCTGGTGTTTTCCCTTATTTCTTTTCAGGACGCAAATAAGGCATCTTTTACTAATATTTATCTCGATTAACATGATGTAGATAAAAGAATTATCTTTTAAAAAAAAATGCTTTGATTACAGTCTAGGCAGAGAAAGTAATGTCAGTGGAACAAGAAAATGTTTACTTTCTCTACACGCACTATGTGCCTAATATACAGAGAGGTATTGCATTCCACCCCAAAATAGGATACGGAAATTTCACCGCAAATGCGTTCTTTGAGGACCTCTGAATCCAAAAAAGATATTTTAGAAAAAGGTGTGTCTGTGGACCCATAACTCAAAAAAAAAAAATTAAAGAAGCTCCACACCCTGAACTACCCTTTACATGAAAATGTATACTTTGATTTTCTCAAATATGGTTTTTACGATTTTGATTAAAATAACCTATGTATATTAAAGACATTTACATGACAAATAAAACGTATATCTTCATCTTCCTCTGAAGAATTTTTCATTCTGAATGGGTTTTGCATAACTGGTAAACCATAAGAGATAGACAAAACTTACTGCACAGAAAATGTAGATGTCTTCAAAACATACAATTCATGTTATGTACAATTTTGCTGTGGACCTAACCTTTCCGAGATATTCCTCATTGTTAGCTTCAGTTTTAAAATATTTAATACTTCCTCAAACAAGATGTCGTCCGTGTTTCTTTCGTTTTACTCTTGGCTATGTAAAGCGGCGACTTTTAATGACAATCGAAGAGAGGCAGCTTTTAAAGCATCTGACTATCGCTTCCCTTTTACTTATATGGAACCGTTTCTGCTAATGTTTATCTCGACTAGCATTGAGTAGAAAAAAGAATAATCTTTTGTAAGATGTTTGTAGAACAGGAAAAGAAAGTGATGTGAGTGGAGCACATCAGATTCTGTTTACTTTCTCTAGCATGTATGCACAATATACATAATAGATAGAGAAGGCACTGTATTTCACCCAAAAATTCGTTAGGGAGAATTCAACGGAAATACATACTTTGGGGCCTCTTGGAAAAAAAATTAAGAAAAAGTTCCGTGTGTGTTGAGTGTGTGTGTATGTGTGTGTGTGTGTGTATGTGCGCGCGCGCGGGTTTGTGTGTGGGGGGTAGGATGCAGCATAATTCAAAATCGAAAAGTCGAGTAAATAACAAACTTGGTATTTAAGTTCAGTGTACGCTAAGGATGCCACCCAAATATTTTCAGGAAAATCCCATCAACCCTAACTACCCTTTACATGAGACATTTTTCGAAAGCTTTGATTTCCTCAAGAATGGCTTTAACAATTTAGATTAAAATCTCACATGTTTAAGAAACGTTCATGACAAACGAAAAGTATATCTCGAATATTCTGTGAACAGCCTCTGAGAACCTCTTCATTCCCGATTATTTTTGATAACTCGTAAGCAAAAGCTTACTACGCAAAAAATATGTCGATATGGCATTAAATAATTTGCTTAATAGTTGGTTAAACTATAAAGCCTGAGAACTAAAGACTTACATTGTAAGTCACGTTGGGTTGTGTGTGTACATTACTGAGTATTCCACACTGCAGCCTTGGGTTTATTGTAAGTCAGACTTCTGGAGGAAGGGTGAGATTAGGTGTAATCTTAGAGGGCGGCTGACACCTGGATAGGGAGAAAGTCCCTAACAATTTGCAAGCAGTTCATCTCAATGCCTGCCACTGAGTCCCGAATAGACCCCCTGAGTCCGCAGAAAAACACCAGCACCATCCCGCCGTCTGGAGCTGTATTTCCAGAGCTCAGGCATATCCACGAAATTACGCCTCTACCGCAGTTAGTTCTCGTGGACATTTACAACCCTGAAAGAGACCGGTTGAGATGAAATGAAGGGACAGGAGTTTGGGGGAATGAAAAATCCTCCCCTCCCACGCATTCGCCTAGTGACCCGGAAACCCCCGAAAAAACACGAGTCAAAGAGGTCGACCGCGGGGAACCGATCCCATTATCTTATTCTTCTATCTACTTTATACTAATTGAGATAAGCATTACTAGACATCGCTTTACTATATATTTGGTCACAGGTACATAAAATGAAAATAAGGAAGTACAAAACCTATCGATGTGTTATGAATTTAAAATTCCATTTCCTATGTATGAAAAAATTTATGAAAAAAAAAAAAACACATTATCAGCTTCCCAGTTGAAAAAAAAATTAAGCACTGGAAAACGTAAATGGAGAACTAGGAATTGTCCAGAAGTAGCTAACTCCACAAAAAATGTATTTCACATAAATGATGTGGTTTAGCAAGTTAGGATTTCTTTGTGCAGTAAGATTTTGCCCTTCGCTTATAGTACCAAAGTATGTTTTATGTATTCTAACCGTTATTGAGTATCCTTGATTTCGTTAAGAACGGTGTAATTAACTCTATTACATATTTGATTCAGTTGCAGACTTATACTTTTACTTATAAAGAGTAACATGTTTTCAGGTATTTAGTATCTCCAAGTAGGCGTGACACACACGAGATATTCCTGTTTATTTTCCCCTTAGCGGAAGGCGTGACCTTAGCGGGTGATGAGTATCGCTATAACATGTTGTATCGGAACTGAACGTGGAAGCAAAATGAATAGCCCACAATGACTGGTATTGTTTATTTTGCTGCGCAATTAAGACCATACAAAACGTTTCAGGTAGTAAATTATGATTGATTGGTGGGAGAACTGTGAGAGAGAAAGAAAGAAAGAAAGAAAGAAAAAAGGAAAAGTACGGAGATACCATATATCAAAATAACTATCTATCCCCCATGACACCTTATATATTCTGATATAATCTATGATATAGAGGGTGGGAAGTGAATAAGTGTAAATATTTGTATCAGCGTTTGAAGATGATGTGATTATCTAATATTTTTCTGCCATTTTCTAAGGATACGTTCATTTCGAACCTTTGTTTTCAGAATAAATCACACGATTGATCCTGCTCTACCCTTTTGCCTTGTGTGATGTGATGGATATAGATTGCATTGAAACGTCAACCTACGTAACCATACTTTTTTCATACAACATTATCTGATTAGGAATCGCAATTTATTCAGGGTTAAATTATTAGGCTTTATTTAAATTTGGTTTCATTGAAAACTAAATAACTCAAACTAATAGTAAGTACTTGCACTTCCGATCCTTAAACTACAAAATCACGTTCATTGGACTTACAAATGAGACATTAAAATTAAACATCAACACTTATAAACCTTCAAATCGGGAATTAAGAGATCCTTTAATACAGTGATACAGTGCAGTGAAAATTCTTCTTCTGGAAACATGATTTAGAAATTGCCATTGATACTGTCTCTCGCAGCATTGATAGATTTCCCACTAGCGACGTAAATTAAATGAATATATGCTATTCCAGCATATGTAAGGTCATTCGTTGTGCAAAGGAGTGTTTGCGACTGAATCGATCTCTCGTTTCCTCACTGTGAGTCCTGTGAATGCAGGTTGGTGGTGTGCGAGTTATACTAAACACGGGAGCTGGCTGTTGTGTGATGCAAGTAAGCACAGGTGAAACATAACACAGGGCCACTCAAGACATATTAGACCCCGCAATGTGTGCTTTATTTAAGGCAACGCTATTAGTAAGCAAACGAATGAGATACACTTGTTACACGCATTGCTCTGTACTAAATATAATAATATTTGCACTTGTTCACCTCCCAGCTTGTGTATATACTCAGCCATTACATATATCTACTCCGGTGACCAACATCTGTGCTTACAGCAGAAATAAATCACACTTTAAGACAAGCATGAAAATATGGATTTTCTCTGTTAGTTTGTGTTCTGGCAAGTCAAACTCACAGATATACGATACTATTCATTTCCATAAGTATTTGTTTTACAGATGTAAAACAGTGATAGTGAATAAAATATGAGTGAAATGTGGAACTAGTTTGAAGTAAAAGTACTAATTACAACAGAGCGGTGAGTCAAATATGCAGCAATATATTCTCGGGCGGTGGTAGGTCATGCAATACAACCAATTTAAATAAGCACGTTACATTCATACACCAAGTGAAGTTCACAGAACCCTCATTTAAAAAATAATGCACGAATGTCCAGTCTCTGTCAGAACACGATGCTGCGACATCTGAAAATGATTAACAACGCGAGGGTCTATCTCTATGCAGTTACAAAAAATATTCATTTATCGTGACAGATGAAAAGCAATATGTAGTTGTATCTGGATAAGTCCATTTGAGAGCAGTTCGCAATTTCAGGGGAGGACGCGCTACTGAGTCAGTTTTTGCATCGTGCTTCTCTCTTGAAATCTTACGCGAATGACGGATCATAGTAAGGGCGTTATCCCTGCCACATTTATTACTCATCCATACTGCGCAGGAGTTCTGCCAAGATATAAGAATACTACTGTACTAAGAGGTAACGCCGTGGTAAGTGCCATTCTGAAGATCTTGGCTATGATTTGAATCATTTATTGTAGATTATTATTAGACTTTTTGATAGGAAATCAAGTGTTTCCTATTCAATCTATTGCATCCTCAAGATTGCTTTTCTTAATTCTTTTACAAATTTGCCTTTATGAAGTTTTTAATGTAACTCTTGTTTTAATAATTGCTCATGGTTTAAGTTCTTCAGCTTTATTTTGTTTAGCAAACATTTAGGCTGGCCTCCCTGACACATCGGTTTCTTCCTGGATTTTTCTGGGTCACCAGGTGAATTCTAGGAAGGTTCATTATATCCTCCGAATGTCCTATCAATCATTTCCTGTTCCCATCACTTCCTTGCAATCTTTTTCAGGGCACTGTGTTCGCGGTTGCGGTGGATGGTGATTTGCGTACTGTAAATTTTGTTCCTAGGGTCCCAAGGTAATGTCTCTCTAGTTAACGTGTGACCAACTCGACTGCTTCCTTTGAGAAACTCTTATAGTCGTTTTAGCCCTACATTTATTCAGTTCATCCTGTAGCGTTGCAAGCTCTTAACATAACCATCTCCATTTATAGCGACTTTCTCTCTATACAACCGCTAATTCAACATTTTGGCATCTGAGACACACGTGAAGTTAACAAGTTAGCTGCGCCTAGGCTACATTCCCTTTCTGTAATAACTGCACTCGCGTTTACTATACACGTTCTACTACGCTATTAGGACCCGCCCTTGGGTGTTTTTGGACTGGGGCCCTTTCGGAGAAATTTCGGAGGATCGGGGCGCTTGGGTTGGACCCGGGCGGCTTCGGGGACGTTCAATCTGGAACCTTTAGGTATTCCGACCATTCTTGCGCACATTCTGGTCCACCTTCGAAGTCATTTTCCGTGGTCTAAGGGTAACATATAAGCCTCTGCTTTCCAAGGTCACGGGTTTATCGGCGGAGAGTGATGGAAGTTTTGGGGTGTAAAAATCCTTGGCGTGGCTTCATTTGTAGGGGAAGTAAAGCCGTTGGTCGTATATTTACGGCATGTAAAAGAAGTTCAAACCTGAT
Source organism: Hymenopus coronatus (assembly GCA_030762935.1). Lineage (NCBI taxonomy): Eukaryota > Metazoa > Arthropoda > Insecta > Mantodea > Hymenopodidae > Hymenopus > Hymenopus coronatus. The sequence goes on from CM060895.1 coordinate 129,502,310, forward strand.
AAAGTGGTCTATGAGCAAATTTAAGCGATTCCTCACAACCAATATAGAATGGAACACCGAGAACTATGGCAATTAAACAGCGTCCATAAATAAAGCTCAATTCCGCCTTCGTGTCCCATTGTCGCTCCCGCCCCGGGGACAAGTAAGTCATAAAGGGCCCTAAAGGTGACTTGGGACCACTTACATGAGAAATCCTAATCCTTGCACTTTGAGCAGCTGTGTAGACTTTTTGCAGTCAGCTGTACGCTGTGGATTCTCGAAACATAATCATAAAGAAGCAGAGCTGTTTGTTATTTTACTTTATGACCTGTTTATCAAGCGTAGGCTAGCTCACTGTATCTTCGCTAAAGGTCATTTGTCTAGGAGGAATGAGCAGCCTGAAAATGGCCTGAAACATTTCGTTACCACAATTCCTTCTCCAAATATTTCATTTTTCATAAGCTTCCGCCACTTGTGGTGCCATGGGCATTAAGTACCACTAAAATTGTTGTAGCTTCCTCAAAGTCTAAGTCCGGCAGTTTTGGCTAAGGTCTGCTTCAGCTTTTGCTTGCATTCACTAAGCAGGAAATTTGTACATTTATTTTATATACAAAAAAACACACACACACACACACACACCAAAGGAGCAAAAATAAGGGAGAAAGGTCCAAAAAGCTACTGAAAAAGTGCAAAAATTGCTGACACTGGAAAACCGGTGCAAAACTGTGGAACCAAAATACAGTAGGGAGTGTTTATTTCATGTTTTCTTTGGAAGGCAAGTGAGGCAGCACTAATGAAGGTAAAAGCAAGGAAGATAAAGCTAATAAATATACGTAATATAGAAATAAAATTACATTATTAGAGGATGTTAGCATAAGTTTAATTAAAACAGAGGAGACACAGCTGAATTGTACATAACAGAGAAATATTTCGCAAAATGTTTGCGGACAATAGCCGGGGAACTGAGGTAAAATGTATAAAAGAATGCCCTTGAGTTAGAAAAGACTACGTAATCTTGAAAAGGGTGGTGCGATAATACAAAAATTAATGTTTTTCTGGGGAGCTAGTAGCCTGAATATGAAACCAGGATAGTTTTCATTGGCTCATGAGACGGTACGCTACTGAGAGCGAGAAGACTAGAGAATCAGAGCATAGTCTTAATGCTTAGGCAGAACAGGTTTGTTTGATATATATTCAACGGAGACGCGAGTTTTCAGTTCAGGTTCGTCTTGCTTTATAGTACAGGCCAGTTGATTTTCATTTAATGTACAGTGCAGTTCGTAGTGCAGTTAATGTAGAACTGATTTAGTTTGTTCTCCCCCAAAATTCCGGTATTATAGATTACCTACGTAATAAACGTAATACGCGAAATCTAAGTTACACGTGTAAATAAACGCGTAATACAGTTTCAGCCATAATCACAAAGGATTATAAGTTGTACGTAAATTATGAAGTATCATTATAAATAAATTGCTTAAACTAAAAGTTAGAAATGTGTTATCCCTTAAACAGTTCCTTTTACTGTTCACGCCCTGTTAAGGGAAAATTGCTTGACCGAGGAACCCAACAAGTCGGAGTAAATATGAATAAAAGACTAAAAACATAACCAATAATAAAAACCATTAAAATATTACAAGTAGGGAGGAACTCTGCATATGTCACTTTCGCTATTTTACTCGCAAAATAAAATTAAGGTGCAGCACCTTAAGTTCCTAGCACTACTCATCAAAATTCTGATGTGTTCCATTCACATAAATTCCTCTAGCTGTTCCATATGCAAACTATTCATAAAAATCTGATGTGTTCCATTCACATGACTTTCTCTATTGCTCTGCAACAAATTGTTGTTAAAAAGCTTATGCTTCTATTTATTTCATGCTAATTGAGAAAAAATTAGCAGAAATAGTCTTATTACTTGCTTCCTTGTAAGTAGAAGCGAAATAAGGGAGTACCATAGGTTAAAGTGATAGTCAAAAGCTGATTGCTATGTGTTTGAGACTCCTTGGTTTGTATGGACAGGAGTTGACAAATTCCTGTGTGAGAAAAGCATAGGTTTTTTAAAGTTGAAGTCAAAAACAAGGAATAACTCAAAAACGATCAACTCTACGAGAAAAATGTATGTAACATAAATTGTGTGTTTTAACATACTCAACATCTTTGGTGCCGTAAGGTTTTGTCTATCTCTTACGGTTTAGCAGCTATGCAAAATTCTGTAAAATTCATCCAGAATAAAGAAGTCCTCAGAGGCTATTCCCAGAAAATTCAAAATATGCATTTTATTTATCAGGTAAATATATTTAATATACTACATTTTAATCAAAATCGTTAGTCATTTTTTAGAAAATCAAAAATTTCGGAAAAAGTTCCATGTAAAGGGTAGTTTTGGGTGAGGGGATTGTTGTCAAAAGCTTCGTGTCGCATCCCTGGAAGATACTAAACTTAAATATCAAGTTTGGTACTTTACCGACTTTTCGTTTTTCAGTTATCGTGTTCACAGACACACGGATACACACAGGGACCTTTTTCTGAAAATACTTTTTTGGATACAGGGGACCCTAAAACATATATTTCCGGTAAAATCTCGGTATCGAATTTTTAGTGGAGTGCAATACCTTCTCTATAATATAGCATTATGTAGACAAAAGAATAATCTTTTGTTTACATGATGCTATTCAAAATAAATATTAGCTGAATTGGCCGTATTGCTTGCTTCTTTGGAAGTAAGAACATAAACAAGGAAATACATTAGTCTATTCTATGTGAAACAATTGAGGTTCGGTTCGTTTTTCATGCTCAAGTTTGAGAACAGATGGTTTAAAATTGAAACGAAAAAAAGAAATATCTCGTAAACGGTCAATTCGACAAAAAAAAAACTTATATGACATAAATTGTATGATTTAAAGATCTAGTAAGTGTAATAAGGTTTTGTCTATCTCTTACACTTTAATCGTTATGCCAAACTCTGCAAAACTCATCCAGAATAGAGAGTTCTTCAGGCTATTCCCAGAAAATTCAAAATATGCATTTTATTTGTCATGTAAATGTCTCTAATATACGGTAATTCAATCAAAATCTATAGAGTTATTTTTGAGAAGATGGAACATTTTCGAAACATGTTCCATGTAAAGGATAGTTGGGGGTGGGGGAATTTTCTTGAAAATCTTCGTGTCGCATTTTTCGGATATACTAAACTTAAATATCTAGTTTGGTATTCAATGGACTTTTCGTTTTTGAGTTATGCTGTCCACACACACACACACACACACACGCGCGCGCGCACACACACACACATTTCTAAAAACTATTTGCGGTGAAATCTTGGTATCAAATGTGTTGGTGGAATGCAGTACCTTCTGTATACCCTATGCTACATAGTACTTGAACCAAAAGTAAAAAAATCTGAAGTGTTCCATTCACATGACTTTCTCTACATCTGTGCAACAAATTATTCTTAAAAAGCTTATACTTTTATTTACTTCATGCTAATGAGAATAAAAAGAAATAGCAGAAATAGTATTACTACTTGCTTCCTTGTAAGTAGAAGACAAATAAGGGAATACCATAGGTTAAAGTGATAGTCAAAAGCTGGTTGCCATGTCACTGAAGTTCCTTTGCTTGAATGGACAGCAGTTGAGAAATTCCTGTATGAGAAAAGTATAAGTTTTACATAGCAGAAACCAAAAACAAGGAACGTCTCAAAAACGATGAACTCCACGAAAAAAATGTACCTTGATAACATAAATTGTGTGTTTTAACGTGCTCTACATTTTTTGTGTAGTAAGTTTTTGTCCACCTCTTAAGGTTTATCAGTTATTCAAATTCCGTAAAATTCATCCAGAATAAACTACTCTTCAGAGGCTATTCCCAGAAAATTCAAGATATACATTTTATTTGTCAGGTTAATGTCTTTTAATATATGATATTGTAATCAAAATCGTTAGAGCCATTTTTGAGAAAATCAAAATTTTCGAAAAAAGTTCCATGTAAAGGGTAGTTGGGGATGGGGGGATGTTTCTCAAAATCTTCGTGTCGCATCCCTGAAAGATACTAAACTTAAATACCAAGTTTGGTTTACCGACTTTTCGTTTTTGAGTTATCGTGTTCACAGACACACGGACGCACACACACACACACACACAAACACACACACACGCGCGGACCTTTTTGTGAAAATTCGTTTTTTGTATACAGGAGACCCTAAATCATATATTTCCGGTGAAATCTCGATATCCAATTTGGGTGGAAAACAATACTTATCTATCCTTATGTACATTGTTCATATGGGGCTAGAGAAAGTAAAAATAAGTGGCCACGCCATGGGCTAGTGGTTAGAACACTCGGCTCTCACCATGGCTCCCAGGTAGGATCCCAAGCGACCACATGTGGGATTTGTGATGAACCAAGCCGCGCAGGTGCGGGTTTTCTCCGGCTTCTCCGGTTTTCCTCGCCATCGTTCCATGTGTCATCAGTGTCATCGCCTGCGATGCCACATGAGGTAAAAACCGGACGTTAACTACACACACACAAAGAGATAACGAGTAAGAAGGAACCTTGCAAAGTCACTTTCGCTATTTTAATTGCAAAATAAAAGTAATGTGCAGCACCTAAAATTCCTAGCTCTACTAATCACAATAATGCTGAGGACCTCAAATAAAAGCTTATTTGATTAACAACACTGCGGAAAGGCTAGCACTGACTTCTCCCGCCCCTGTGTTGCCCTCCGTAGCGTAATGGTTACCAAGCTAACTTCATATACCTAAGATCACGGGTTTAAACCTGACGAAGGATGATTAACTTTTTGGACGTAAACATCCTTAGCAGGTTAGTAAAATACAACATGTCCGGGATTGTAGGCCGTGGTCAAATATTAAAATTATTAAAATTATTAAAATTTGACGTCACTAGCCGGTCCTGCCCAGCTTCATTTCTGAGGATGTCCTTCACAGCTGAGGACGAAACGTCAAATTTTAATAATTTTAATATTCGACCACGGCCTACAAGCCCGGACATGTTATATTTTACCAATAACACCAGCCGTGAAAGCCTACGAGCATATCCTTAGCATAGGTTCCTTCGGAAGGGAAGTAAAGCCGCTGGTTCCGTGTCGTAGATTTACGACACAATAAAGAACCTCAGGGCTTATAAAGAGGCTCTGAATAAAGTTAATCCCAGTATAGAATGGGACGCTGAGAACCACAGCAGTTAAAGAGCGTCCATAAATAAACCCCCCCCCCTTGCTTCCCCGTAAAACTAACGCCCAAGAAAAGGTGCGCACATAGTACGTCGCAGTGTGATCTTTTACCCTTCACGACCAATAATAAGACTCCAAAGGAGTTTTCTTTGTATAGAACCAGTCACAGATAGTGAGTGTTCTCTAAGAGAAGACTCAAGAGTTGGATTTACTGCCAGTACAAGCATTGTCTTTTATAAACAAATTGGCAAACAAGAGAACCTTAAATGCAGTGATTTACGAGGCGGAACTCTCTTTAGACACACAAAAGTGTACACAATGATGACGTGTTCCAGGTACACATGAATTTGTTTGACAGTTTTACATTTAAAGTCGCTGTCACATTCATAAAGCGCCAGGCTCTAAAAAGGGGGCGTACAGGCGTGCCTTGTTTAATTTGGGTGGAATATTTTATAGCCGAAAGCGACACTGACGTCAAGCTTTATAATGATGCAATGGAAAAGAGAGTTTTCAAAGTGCTTTAGTCTTGGAATGGGTTTATATAGCTTTGCTTTCAGCTGCTGGGCTGTTACAATTTACTACGTGAAATTATTGTTCGAGACAATAACGACCCAAACTACTTAATTCACGTAAAACGTACAGAAGCATATTTAATAGTACTTGAAGTATAAGATACCAACGTAGTATTAGAAGGAATGTATTCCATAAAATGCTGAGCGTTTCTATACGAACTAAGATGTGACACTTACTCGAAAAATCTGATGTGTTCCATTCACATAAGTTTCCCTAGCTGTTCCACAACAAACTTTCCTTGATTATTATTTTATCTAGGTCATGCTAATCAGATTCGATCTTATTACCTACTTCTTTGTAAGTAAAACGAAAACAAGGAAATATACTAGGCTAAAGCGATAATTAGACCTTTTAAAAACCAGTTGTTAAGTTAAACAATTGAAATTCGGCTTTCTTTGCCTGCTACAAGTAAACAAAGTACCTTAAAACTGAACCCAACAACTCTGAATACTTTGAAACGGTTAACTCTACAAAAAAATGTATATGGTATAAATTACGTGTTTTAATAAGATCAATATTTTTATGCAGTAAGTTTTTGTCTATCTCTTACGGTTTACCATTTATATACAAGTCATCCAAAATGAAGAGGAGTTCAGAAGCTACTCGCAGAGAATTCAAGATACCATACATTTCGTTTGTTATGAAAATATGTCAAACCATGTGACAAATTAATGAAAATCGTTAGTAATCTTTTAATAAATCAAACATTTTGAAAACCGTTCTATATAAAGGGTAGTTCGGGGTGGGACGATTTTCTTGAGCATCTTCGTGACGCATCCTTGGAAGATATTGAACTTAAATTCCAACTTTGGTATTTAACTGACCGCTCGTTTTTGGGCCATGCTGCCCACAGACGCACACGCAGATACATGTTCCTAAATTTTTTTGGCTTTCTCTATACGTACAATGTGCATAGTGTATAGAGAAGGTATTGTATTGCACCCAAAAGGTCGATACCGAGATTTCACCGGAAATATATGTTTTGAGACCCCATGAATCTAAAAAAAGCATTTTTAGGAAAATGTCCGTCTGTATGTCTGTGTGTGTGTGCCTGCGTGTGTGTGTGTGTCTTTGGGCAGTATAGCTCAAAAAGGAAAAGACCGTTAAAAACCAAATTTAATATTTAAGTTCTGTATCTTCCAAGGATGTGACACGAACATTTTCAAGAATATCCCCCCCACCCCAAACTACCCTCTATATGTAAAAAGTTTCGAAAATTTTTGTTTTCTTAAAAATGGCTCTTAACTATTTTGATTAAAATCTCGTATATTTAAGATATTTACTTGACAAATAAAATTTATATCTTGAATTTTCTGGGAATAGCCTCTGAAGACTACTTTATTCTGGATGAATATTACGGATTTTTGCATAGCTGCTTAACCGTAAGAGATGGACAAAAATTTACCACACAGAAAATGTAGAGCACATTAAAATACACAATCAATGTTATATACTTTTTTTTCGTGGAGTTGATCGTTTTCAAGATATTCCTTGTTTTTAGTTTCAGCTTTGAAGTGCATGCTAGCTCCTGTCCATACAAACAAAGGAATTTCCGTCACATAGCAACTAGCTTTTGACTATCACTTTAACCTATGGTACTCCCTTATTTCGCTTCTACTTACAAGGGAGCAAGTAATAAGACTATTTCTCATATGTTTTTCTCGATTAGCATGAAGTAAATAGAAGCGTAAGCTTTCTAACAATAATTTGCTGCAGAGATGTAGAGAAAATCATTTGAATGGATCACATTAGATTTTTTGTGTATAGTTTTAGCAAAATATAAATTTTACTTGTCATTTTACGATTTTTAATATAACGTTATTTTAATCTAAATCGTTAGCCATATTGGGAGAAAATCAACATTTTCGATGTTTTTCCATGTAAGGGTAGTTTGGAGCGGGTGGGGGAAGGTTCTCAAAATCTTCTGTTGCATTCTTGGAAGATGCCAAATTTAAATACCAAGTTTAGTATTTTACCGACTTCCCGGTATTGAGTTATCGTATCCACAGACACATGGATATACATACAAAAACACAGACCTTTTTTACTTTCTCTATAGGCACTATGTACATAGTGTATAGAGAATGTATTGCACTCCACCAAAAAATTCGATACCTAGATTTCACCGGAAACATATGTTTTAGGATCCCCTTTATCTGGAAAAAGCATTTTCGAAAAAAGGTCCGTGTGTGTGTGTGTGTGTGTGTGTGTCCGTGTGTCGGTGTGTCTGTGAACACGATAACTCAAAAACGAAAAGTAGGTAAAATACCAAACTTGTATTTAAGTTTAGTATCTTCCAGGGATGCGACACGAAGATTTTGAGAAAAATCCCCCCACCCGAACTACCCTTTAGATGGAAATTTTTTCGAAAATTTTGATTTTCTCAAAAATGCCTCTAACGATTTTGATTAAAATTTCGTATATTAAAGATATTTATCTGACATATAAAATGTATATCCTCATTTTTCTGGGAATAACCTCTGAAGAGTGGTTTATTCTGGATGAATTTTATTAAATTTTGAATAACTGCTAAACCGTAAGAGATGGACAAAAACCTAATACACAAAAAATGTAGAGCACGTTAAAACACACAATTTATGTTACATACTTTTTTTCGTGGAGTTCGTCGTTTTTGTGACATTCCTTATTTTTGGTTTCTGCTATGAAAAACTTATACATTTCTCCTACAGGAATTTGTCAACTGCTGTCCATACAAACAAAGGAACTTCAGTGACATAGCAACCAGCTTTCGATTATCACTTTAACTTCTGGTACTCCCTTATTTCACCTCTACTTACAAGGAATCAAGTAATATGGCTATTTCTGCTAATGTTTTACTGATTAGCATGAAGTTAATAGAAGTATAAGCTTTTTAAGAATAATTTGTTGCAGGGATATAGAGAAAGTCATGTGAATGGTACACTCAGATTTTTTTGTTATGGGATTCTAAACGTGTATGTTTGGTGAAATATCGGTATCGAACTTTTTGGTGGAATGCAACACCTTTTCTATACACTATGTATATGGTGCGTTTAGATAAACTAAAATCATCCTAATTCCATTCTTGGTATTAAATTCAATAACCGCCTATTAATTACTAATCTTTGTCTCCCTATACGTCATAGGATAAGAATGAGTACAAGAACTGCAATAATGAAATTATTGATCCTATTGATGAAGCAATATTTCATGAAGTTTATGCTTCGGAATAATCTGTAGTGTGTATTCTGTAACCCCTTATATGTCATAATTTTTTGTGGAAATGCTTTAAAGAAATATTTACTAGATTTACGAAATTGGGGAAGAATAAACATTGTAAAATAGTTTGGAAAACGCTGTATATAGAAAGACATGTGAATATAACACATAAGAGATTGTAGCAGTATTTGGGGGAGAGGGTGACCGTTGAGTGGGATCCCTCAATTGGTAGATCTCGGCTGGTCCTACGGATGTTGCTACGCTATTCGTGGCTAGAACAGTTGGGTTGATAGTTTACCTGCAAATTGTTATGCCATTAAATAATACGCTGGGTACAACTGCTTAGGCAGCCGGCTCACTTATTGGCGTTGCTGAGGTTAGCAGAAGTTAAGAGTTTTCGCAGTGATTAAGAACGGCTTAGTATCTTTGTATTCCTGAAGAATTTGATGGACACCAACATTTAATAACTCCAGTTCAGCAAGTATTTAGTTTCACAGAACAGAGGTTTGAGAGTGTAGAATTACTAAGTATTGAAGTTAAATAACTTTTATTTGAACAATTCCGTGGTAGCATCTTCCTTTATGACGCAGAAATTTATTAAAATTGAACTAAATAACTAAAATAAATTAATATTTAACGAGTAGTCCTCCGTAGTATGTTGGTTACCATGTAAGTCTCTAAAACCCAAGATTGTAAGTTCAAACCCGGCAAAGGGTGATGCATTTTTTCGGACGCAAACATCCTCAGCATGGCTTCCTTCGGAAGGGAAGTAAGGCCTGTGCACCCTTGTAATATTTATTTTCACGTGAAAGAATCCCATACCTTGAAAGAAGAAGGTTTCTGGAAAAAAATTAAACTATTTCGTATCCGCCAGTCGTGATTTAGTCTGTCAGTGCCATCTATGGGAGACAAGCCGATCTCTTGTCACTATGGCGCATAGCGGTGAACTCGCGTACTAGAACTTAAATCCAACCGAGGAAACATCGTAACGAAACACTATTCTCCACTTACGAGCTACGAGAAATAAGTAAATAATATTTACAGAAGGTCGTCTCCTTAGCCAGGTGGTAGCGCAGCTGCTTACCAAACGGGAGACCTGGGTTCGATCCCCAATACCGGCGTGGGGACTTTTCCCCCGCAGGGAGACCTGGACCGGGGTGCACTCAGCCTCGTAAGGTCCCTGGGGGGCCAATTGAGGAGCTACTTGATGGAGAAGTAGCGGCTCCAGGTCATGAGGACCGCATTAACCGGCCGAGAGGGGCTCGAGGCGCTAACCACATCTCACCCTCCAATACTGCACCCCATCCATGACGTCTGTAGTGGACCGAGATGGGGGACGCAGCGGCCGGGCGGTAGCCAAGGTTCCCCGTGAGCTGTCGTGCCATGGAGTTAATATTTACAGAAGTATTTACAATATTATAGATGTATAATATTTACATATATTTGATTGTACTTCTATGTATGAGATATTACTCTGAGCGACTCTTCAAGTTTCCTTCAGACGCTATAGTTTCCAGAAGAGTAGACAAAATTATATTCCTTACTAATATGAAACATCAATGCTTATTCTTTTGTCATCTCCCGTCACCAATGGCGGCGATGCAAATTTTATAGTAAATCTCACCCAACGTGAAATAATCTACAATGCTTTTAAATACAACTGAAGACATTCAAAATAATTATTTTGCAACTTCATAACCATCATCTTTTGGTTGCAGTTTATTAAATTCGTGGTGTTGCAGAACAAAGTCTAGCTCACACCTGGTTTTGAACTGTTTCTTATACAATTTCTTATATACTTGCAGTTTAGTAATTCTTTGCATCTTATTATGCCTTTATTTGTATTCTTTAATTTCTCTAATACGTATATGTGTAATATACATATTCAATTCTGAGATTTCAGCGGAAATACATGATAGGGTCCTCTGAATTAAAAAAAAAAAAAAAAAAAAAAAAAGGAATAAAAAAAAGTATCTTTAGAATGCGACAAGATGATTTGCAGGAAAATTCCCCCACACCCAACTAACCTTTCCATGGAACATTTTTGGAAATTTTTTATTTTCTGAAAAGGGCTCTAACGATTTTAATTAAAATATATTGTGCCCAATAGTTTTATGACAAACAAAGCTTATCTTGAATTTTTTGGAATACACTCTGACGACCTCTTCATTCTGGATGACTTTTGTATAGTTTTTATACAGCTGTTAAACCGTAAGAGATAAATAAAAACTTACTACACACAAATGTAGTTTTGTTAAAACACACAATTTATGAATACATTTTTGTTGTATACTTAAACATTTCCAGCGTATTTCCGTCTTGTTGGTTTCAGTTTTAAACTACTTACAACTTTTCTCAAACGGGAAGTTATCTTTATTTCCATATCTGTGTTGTTTACTCCTAGCAAGCAAAGAGAACCGAATATCAATTTGTTCATATACTGACCAAATTTTAAAAGATTTGACTGTCACTTTAGCCTAGTGTATTACTTTATTTCCCTTCTACTTACAAGAAAGCAAGTATTAAGTCTATTCTACTAATGTTTATCTGAATTAGCATGATGTAGATAAAAAAATAATCTTTTGTAAGAAAAATTTGTGTGCGGAACAGATTTTTGTTAGTTAATTTATGCATTGTTTACGAATACACATGTAATACACGAGTAATGCAGTAGCGTAGTATCATAATAAATATTTAAATAAATTCTTTTAAATCACGTTACTTAACGTCGTGCCTTTGATGACGTTTCTGGGCATTTTCTGTAAATATGATTCTTTCGCATTTTAAGGTTAAGAGCATCAATTTTACACATATGTTACTCAATTTTTATGCAATTTAAAACAATTAGTATGAATTATATGTGACTTGGCTAAATGCCACGTCAAGTTCTTTACTCTGACCACGTTATGGCCACATTTATGACCACCTACGTCATGCTATTCGTCTATAACCCTCATACTGGCATTTATTTCAGCAGCTTTTATCTCTGAAACTTTTGCTGGTATTCATTTCACGCCGTCACGTTATATTAAACATTGCATGTAATAATTTTCCATTAATATTTTAATGTTTTCATATTCGTATTTTCCTAACAGCAAATGATAGGGTATAATACTAAATAAATAAAGACCAATTCTGCTAATGTTTATCTCGATTGGCATGACAAATAATATTTGAATACTATTTTATAACAATAGTTTCCACAGGGAACAGCTAGCGAACAGTATGTGAATGGCACACAGATTTTTTTCTTCTGGAATTCCTCTTCTGGAGGAATTACTTCAAGTTCAACATCTGAACTTTATAGGTAATACGCGTTTAGAGGACCACAGAGTAAAAACATTACGAGAAAGGACCGCATGTGTATATACGTGTGTGTGGTACGTTCATATTACTTTCTCAAGCCATTCATCAGCAAACTATTCTTTAAAAAGTTTGTTCTTGTATCTATTTCACGTTAATTTTGATAAACATCGCAGAAATATATTTATTAAATTATTATTAAATTATTGCGCATTTCCTTGTTGATACAACGGGATTAGGGGAATACAATATCGAAAACGAAAATCAGACATTTAAAGAACTGGGGCCTCTGGGATGGCTTTTGAAATTACGTTCTTTTTGCTTAAAGAAAGAACGAATAATGACTTCCGATATGAAAAAAAAAAAAAAACAGTGGATGTTTGGGAAAATGAAAACTAATACCAAGGAATATCACTGAAATCGTTAGCTCTCAAAATGTATTTAAAAATCAGATGTGTTTTATTTATACGACTTTCTCTAACAAAGAAACATTCCTTACAAAATATTGTTCTTTTGTCACCTCATGCTAATAGAGAAAAACATAAACAGAAATGGTCTTATTACTTGCTTATTAGTGAGTAGAAGGGAAATAAGGGAATACTCAAAGCTAAAGATAGACAATCTTATAACACATATGTGAACAATTGAAGTACGGCGCACAAAAAAAAAAAAAAAAAAAAAAAGAGAGATGAAAAGAAAGGTGACCACGTTTTAGTAGTTTAAAATTGCAACATATAACAAGTAATATTCCAGAAGCGGTAAACTCTACAATAATAATGCTTATGGCATAAATTGTGTGTTTTAACAAGATCTACATTTTAAAGTAGTGAGTTTTTGTCTATTTCTTACGCTTTACCAGTCATATAAATTTCATCAAAATTCATTCCGAATGAAAAGGTCATCCGAAACTATTCCCAAGAAATTCAAGATATGTTTTGTTTATCTCGAAAACATGTTAAACATACGGTATCTCAATCAAAAGCATTGGAAATATTTTTAAGAAAATCAAAATTTTCGAAAATGTTCTATATAAAGGGTAGTTTTTGGTGGAGATTTTCTTAAAAATATTCTTGACGCACCTTTTGGAAATACTAAATTTAAAAACAAAGTTTCGTATTTAACAGACTTTGGTTTTTAGCTATACTTTCCTCAGACAGACACCATGACGTTTTTCAAAAAAGCCTATTTTTATTTATTTAGTGAGACTCAAAATATGTACTTCCGGCGAAATCTTGGTATCGAGTTTGTTGTTGGAATACAATATCTTCTCTCTCTGCTATCTACGTTGTACATATGCGCTAGAGAAATCCCAAGAGCACGTAATTGAACTTGCGACCTCTTGACTTCAAGCTATGACACCAATCACTAGACAAAGCTCAGAGAAAATATCACATCGCAGGAAGAGGAACAAGAAGAAGGGGATGGCGGAATGGCAGAATCCTCAGTTTATGTGAGTTACGAAATATCACTAGAAATCGTTTAGTAGTTTTTCTGATGGTTCACTTATTAAACAATGTATACGTATAGCTGCAAGTAAATTCACCAGAATTCAAGATCTGGCGGACATTTACAACTTATTGAAAGAGCAAGAGAATTCGCTGCATTCTCCATTGCCATTGATGAGAGCAGTGACTTATCAAGTATGGCTCAAATGCATTTTTATTCGTGGAGTAAATGAAATTTGGAAGTTGTGGAAGAAATGCTAGATCTGATGCCAATAAAAGACACAACAACAGGATCAGACATTCTGCACTGTATAGTAGAATTTGTGGAGAATGCAGGGATTCCATGGGATACACTCATGGTGCCCCAGCTATGGTGGGTGGGCACAACGGATTTGTGACCCTCCTGAAAAAATAAACTAGAAAAATAAATAACAGCAGTTCATTGCATAGCTCATCAGGAAAATTTATGTGCCAAAACACTGATTTGTAAACAATGTAATGAACATCTTTGGGAGTAGCATCAATATTCATGCTAAATGGTGTAGCGAATACATCAAAATCGATTTTTAAGCCCGTGAGATCGTGAAATCTTTCTTCAAACGCACGAGAAATGGAAAAAAAAAAAAAAAAAAAAATCAGTACTTTCTCTAGGAGTCAGCAACTTTCACTATATTCATTGTATATTTATTTTACCATTTACCGCTTCTTTTCAAACTATGTGATGTTAGGCGGATAACGTGTCAAGTGATTCGGAGTTTGCCCATACTTGATGTACCTTACCAGTTACACAGTAATTTAAAAATCCTCTCCTGTGGAGAGGACTTCACAGTTTATTACAGAGATAACAATTTTATTTGTCATGTTATTATTTTTAATATATGACTTCACATCAGAGACATCCAGTAACAGTGACCAGTACTACTTTATTTACATGTGACATTTCGCAAACAGGTTTTACAATTTGGATCCTCACATGATGGATTTAATGCTGACACAGTAGCGCAATAAAAAGCATCTTGTTTCTGTCCTCAAAATTCTTATTTTTGTACAGCCTTCTGTTCTATAAAACCACAAAAACAATCACACTACTCCAATAAAAAGTTAAAATTGTATTTTATATCAAATCTTAGTTTCAGAAAAATGATTGTGAATATTTATTTTAAAGGTATGCTTCTACAAGTTTCTATATAGGCGGAATGAAATCGCGCACAAAAAGTTTGCCAACCAAACAAAACTATAACAAACTTATTTTAAATAACCTTTCAGTTACCTTGGGTTAGTATGAATGAACAAGTCTATTTATAGACATAACAGTATCATACATTGAGGTTCATTAATCGCACGGGTTAACAAACTGTACGTGCTTTTGCAATACACAAAATAGTAAGCGATATTAAAATAAACAACTGAGAATTAAAAGAGTAGACACGAAAATATAAAGACTAAGATATTGAAATACAGCAACTTAAATTTATAACACAGAGTACTCCTTATTCACATGCGTTAATGCACCCTATTATAATAGACAAATATATTTAAGAGAAATGTATACACACAATATATAACACTACAACACAACAATGACAGAAGTATGACAAAATATATATGTAAAACATTATAATCACTTTTGTTTGGCTATTCTTATGTTCTCTATTGTCAGCCTTCACAGATCTCAGCTCTCTTGACTTAAATAAATTTACCTAGCCCGTCCACGTCTTCCGAGCCTGCCAGTAGCGTCCAACATGCTTCTAGCTCTACATTCGGGGTGGTAAAGGATTGCGGTAAATATTTTTCCTTGTGTTAGTAATTAATTAGTAATGCATTGCACTTCGTTTAGCATAGCGATTGGCTAGAAAAACTGAGCGGTTAACCGCAAGCGAATTTTTTAATGACCACATCTAGAGACACGGAGTGGAATTTAAGCTACATCACTCAACAAATAGAATTTTGTTTTTTGCTTTCTCTAGCATGTATGTACACCCGTCGTCAAAAATATTAGTCATGTCTGAAATGCTAAATTCGCCCAAGTTCTACACAGCACAGTGCCTTGCGTACACTATCCGCAATACAGTTGTGTTGCGGCAGCAGCAAGTTCTCACAAGTTCCAAATCTTAATATGTAGTACTAAAACTCAATAATCATAATCAAATACATAACTTATGCTTCTTCAATAACAAACTATCAATATTAACTGAAATTAATGACACAAAACATGACACAGTTTCTATTGTACGTCATTATTAAACCTGCCACGTGTGTTTACTGTAGCATATCGCCCTCCGTGGTGTAATGGTTATCATGCTAACTTCATATACCCAAGGTCGCGGATTCAAACTCGGCGGAGGACGAGCGATGTTTTCGGGTGTAAAAATCCTTAATATGGCTTCCTTCGGAAGGGAAGTAAAGCCGCTGGTCCCGTGTCATAGATTTTGCGGCACGTAATAGAACCTCAAGCCTGATAGAGAGGCCTCTGAGCAAAATTAAGCGGTCTTTCACGCCCAGGATAGAATGGGACGCTGAGAACCACAGCAGTTAAAGAGCGTCCATAATTAAAACGCTATTTAATTTATTTATTTATTTTCCGTAGGCTACTCCTCCGCTGTGGGTTACAGGTTTGCTTTCGCATGTAGCAAACATTTATCCCCTTCTTTTAATGATGTTGAATCAATTCATATCGACTATTTATGTTAAACATTCCTGTTTCATACACGAAATGGGTACTGTTAATAGTGTGATAGTGATTATGATGCTTCTTCGAGGATTTATTCTACCGAACAGCAATATGTTGCACACGAAAACATATAGTGCGTAGAATGGTATGCAAACGCATCAGGCACAAACATTTCTATCTCAACGAAAAAAAAAAAAAAAATGGAATCTGTATGGTATGGAAAAATACTAAAAATATTGTTAAGATGTATTAAAACATCTTTAGGAATCCAATTTGGACAAATTACATTTTTTAGGAAGTAGGAACTTTATTTGTTTTTATATATAATATTGAAAACACCCTTCACAAGCCAATCCAACAGGACAATGCCAATCGCAACCGGAATGAGTGATATTTTCAGACAAGGAGTTATTTTCTTCACACGTAAGGGAAAGGTGATTATCGTTCAAAGGGGTCTCGATATGATGCAAAATACTTGGCTTCAAGGTCGCATATCTGTATCGTATTGGGGCTGGATATCAAGGGACGGTCTAGGTTTTCTGTGGCAGCTTGACAATACAGTAAATGGTGTGCAGTTCACGGTAATACTCAATAATATTTTGATTCCTGTAAGGATGAGATATCCCCATGGAGCTGTTGAATGTGTACAGAATAATCCTGTCCACACATCTCAAAATGTTTCAAATTGGTTTTCAGGAGGCAAGATATAGAGTGGTAGAATATGAGAATGTGTGGGATGAGGTAAAAAGTGAGCTGCGCTCCAGTTTACCAGTAAATGGGCGAAGGACAAAAGATGGCTTCTAGGCACAAATTCAAAAGCCTAGGATCTTGTGGCTTCTCGTTCACATTACTACAGACATTTAATTTTATTTATGCCCCGAAAATTGAGGGTAGCTATATGAGCTGAAGGTTCGTACACCCCTAGTTAATTAATTTTTTGTGTTTTAGTTTTAGAAGATAATAGTTTATTTATACCTGTTTTTACTTATTTAATAGGAGTGTTAGTAGTATTATGTTTTGTGTGTATAAATAGGCCCATAGCTCAAATTCCAAAGTTATATTAATGCAACACACTGCTCTGCATATTCAGTCATAAAATTAGCAAACATAAAAAACTGACAAATATGCAAGATTTAAACCTAGAAACTTATGAATGGAAGCAGGGCCTTCTTAACCACTCGGCAACCGCAACGTTATTTTGTGACCAGTTTTCAGTACTCAATAAGTTATGCATTACGCTATCAGTTACAGACCTTTGTACAGTGTTTTCGTGTGTATTGCGAACACAGCTTTTATGAAGCTATACGAAGCTCTTCGATCCACACATAGAATCTATGTATGACTTACTTTTTGGTTCACATACATTCCACCCCAAAATTTTGATGCAGAGATTTCACCGGAAATACATGATTTGAAGTCCCCTAAGTCCATAAAGCATTTTTACTTTCTGTAGATTAATTATGTAGTTTTGCAGAATTTTGCATAACGGTTAAACCGTAAGAGATAGACAAAAACCAATTTAACAAAATATATATTAAATTACTTAAACCATTTTCAAACCGGAAGTGAGGTTTCGTTTTATCTCGTTTTACTGCAGGCCATGCAGAGCGAATCAAACACAAGGAAGCAAGTAATAAGATAATTTCTGCTAATGTTCACCTTGAGTAGCATGTCGTAGAAAAAAGAATAATCTTTTGTAAGGAAATTTGTTTGTGTAACAGCTAGAGAAGGTCATGGAGCCCATCAGATTTATTTATTTATTTTGAATTAACATTTCCAAGATGTTCCTTGTTATTAGCTTCAGTTTTAAAACATTTGAGATCATTATTAAGATGACAACCAGCATTTGAACGCCCCAGGCTTCATAGTTTAACCAAAACGGTTTTTTTTTTTTAATGATAGTGTTTAACGTCTGCTTTTACTTCTATGGCACCCCCTGCGATGACACTGAAGATACATGGAATGAAGCACCGGCGGAATACGATGACGAGGTAAGCTAGAGAAACAGAAAATCCGTTCCCCTCCGCTCTGCTCACCACAAAACCTACATGCGATCACTTGGGATCGGGCCGCCTTGGTGAGAGGCGAGTAGTCTAAACACTCGGCCGTGGCGCGACCCTAAAATCTTTGTCATCTCAAAATACTTTGAGTTGTCTTTGAGATTTACCAGAAAAAATGCGAGTCAAAATGTAATGCTCTATCGGCATGGAGACCAAGAATGGTTCAAATCCCAGCTATGACATTGAATATTTAGTCTCATAGTCTCACTTTACTTTTCCAGCACAAATAAATTGTGATTAATTTCTAACGTTATTCTTTTCTTCCAAAAACAATGTAACTTGTTGCGGCAGAGCTTATGATAAAATCATGTGCTGCGCATCGTGTAACTACGTGCTGATGGTCGTAGTTCGCCTGCTCCATTCTTCGTCAAATATCTCGGAGTCACCCTCCAAACAACACTGACTTCCTTCAGCACGCATGTCAAAGAAGAGCAGCAGCGGCGATCAAAACAATCCAACAGCCCCAGAAAATTTCAATAAAAACAGCAATGACTATTTAAAGCTGCCATAGCACCAATAGCAACCTATGGGATCAGCATAATTGGGACAACTAAAAATCTGTTCTGTTTCTGTTTATTCTACGTTGTCATTAACTGTTACTGCTGTGGCTGATTTTCTGCGAACACAAAGCAAGCACAGTGGATTATTTTAAACACATCTTGTTTCATTCTGTAAGTTTTAGCAATTTTTATTATGGTTACAGAAGCCCACGTCGCCTTCGTTGATAAATATTTGTTTCTGCACAGCTTGTGTGCTGAAAAATTGAGAGCTCCAAGGTTTGAGAGTCAGAGCGGCGTTGAGAACCATGTGTTAGTATACTTATTCAGTCTACCGAGGCATGAATCATTGAGAAGAGCCTCTAAATATCAGCAATGATTCACGAGTTTGCAGAGCGCTGTCTGCGTAGGCGTACATACCACTAGAAGCGCCAGCAGTCGCTGCCAAGACCACGCTCGACCTGAGTAGACCATTATTTCATTTTATGACGTGGGAGAGGTCATTGCCGCCGTCAAGTGACGACAGTGATTTTTCTCTCGTTCACATTTGGAGCATTTGGGGCGGAAGAAAAACTCCAATGAAGTTTACCTTACAATTATACGGATCTATGAATTTTAAGCCTGCCGTGAATACTTTTACCTTCTAGAGAGCCGGGGTATCGCGGTGATTTCCTTTCTGGCTGAGTGTCCATGATTTGAATCCTGGTTCTGGCCCTGGAGTGGCGATTTTAAGTCGGCCCTATCCAACCTCTACCACTGGCTAACACATATGGAATGTCCCCATGACCCAACGTGGTTCGAGGTCCACGGTAAAAGCTTATACGGCAGGTACAACCAACTCCCAAGCACGCCGTTATGTGTACTGTGTGTACGGTGCTAAAGGTCACTGGCCTCGTGCAATGTTCGAATAAGAACGGCAAACCGAGGGGGGGGGACAACCTAAGCCTTTCTTCATATGCAACCATCAAAATGAATGAGTGCGCGCTCATCTAAACTGCCCGAGCGCGGTCAAATTCGTTCGAGAGGGCATGTTCAAAGCGATATTTGGTGTCTGAAATGGAAGGCCCTGCTTGATTTATTGACGCTTCAAGCGATATAGTTCGTTCAGTGCTCATTAAACCATGTTTACTAAATATAGCATAGTCCGAGAAAATTAAATAGTTTTTATTTATGGACGCTCTATAACTACTGCGGTTCTTAGCGTGCCATTCAGTATTGGACGATGGATTACCGTAAATTACGACACGGGATCAACGGCTTTACTTCCTTTCCAAAGGAAGCAATGCTAAGGATTATTACGCCAAAATAATTCATCGCCCTCCACCTGCTTTGAACCCGCAACCTTGGGAACCAGTGGTAAAGGTAAAAAAATTGTTAGTATATAAGAGTGATGCATTGGTTTAACCTAGACCAAATTACAATTAATTTGTTAACTCGTAACATTATGATATTTAGCAATTAATTTGTAATTCGTTCCCATTTGGAGGTAGCGTCTCTACTTTAGTCATTTCTATTTGGATATGATACTGAGCGAGTAGGGCTTGTTTTTCTATAATTAATTTTGGTATGTTTATTTATTATTAGAACCAGTAGAAAATGTCACTGCCACAGCCGGGATTTGAACACGGTTCTCCCAATCTCTTTGTGGTTGCTCTAAAATTTGAGCTACTGTGACAACATATAGATTTATAGTTGGTTGTATGTTAATTCATCCGAGTACTTGCGAATTTAACTCGCATTAAGGTGTTCTCTGAAGGGAGGCATACCGGTTGGTTGACCGGATAAAAAACATATGAACCAAGCAATTGGAAGACTGAATGTTATTCCGACATATTGTCACTGTATCTCAATAGTTAGGGCAACCGCTCTGAGGGTGGGAGAATCGTTTTCAAATCCTGGCTCAGACATTGCATTTTTCAACTATTGTGTAATTTAAATATAGGAGGAGTATTAACATATAATAATGTTTACTTATATTTATGTGTTACAACGACTTGCTACTTTTTACCGTCAGTATTTCAAGATTCGCAATTAGCGATTAGTTTTCATAAACTTAGTTTCATTTATGTATGCACGTATTTATATATGTATTTATTTTCCGTACCAGAAAAATATGCCGGCAGCCTGTAAACTTGATTACCCATTTCTCCGAAAGCCGTACAGAACTTCTACCTTGACTAAGTTATCGTGCTAAGGAGAGAGATAGAGAGAGAGAGAGAGAGAGAGAGTGTGTGTTCAACCAGTAAACAAAAGGCAAAATTGAACGAATGTAGCTTGCGAACTTCGATAGAAGTTACAGTCGAAAAACATGAACCGAACAATGAGTATGTTTTGCATAACACTTGCACTCGCTTAAGAGTGAATCACTACATTATTCAGTGCCATCCGGTAAACTGTAGTTGCGTAACCATTAAAATGCTAAGGATATGACGGTAGAGAAGGAAGATTTTTTTGGTAGTGTTTAACGCCCGCTTTTACTACATGTGGCACCGAAGGCGATGACACTGGTGATACATGAAATGAAGATGGAGCACGAGTGGAATGCAGCCGGAGAATTCGGAGAAAATGAGCCCCTGCACCGCTACGTCCACCACAAATCGGTTGGGATCGAACGCGGGCCGTCTAGGTGAGAGGCGAGTGGTCTATCAGCGCGGCCCCAAAGAAGAAAGAATTCACAAACTGTGTTATATATGGTTTAATATTCTTCTTTTACTTGGTATAAAATTATAGATAAAACAAACCAATGCAAATCATGTATATGTAGTCTTCAGTCTTGTACAACAAATATAATACTATAATGACGCAATAGTATTTTGTTAGTGGAAATTAGATCATGCTTTAATGTGGAAAAGATGTATGAATATAAAATACTAAAATAAAACATATAAACACTAATAATATTATAAAGAGGATTTCAAATGAACCGCATATAAACTCTGAGTGGATTATTTTCAAGAACTGAATAATTAATTGCCTTCAGTATATTAAAATGACACAAATGTTTGTGACAAATTAAGCTAATGTCACTACATTGGCCGCGCCGTGGCCGAGTATTTAGACCACTCGCCTCTCACCTACACGGCCGAGATTCAATCCCAAGCGACCGTATGTGAGATTTGTGGTGGACAAAGCGGCGCTGGGGCGGGCTTTCTCCGGGTACTCCGGTTTCCCCCGCCATCGCATTCCACCGGTGCTCCATCAGCATGTATCATCAGTGTCACCGCCTGCGGTGCCATAAGTAGCTAAAGCGGGCATTAAACAGTACCCAAAAAAAACTAAAAAAAAAAAAAAAAAAAAAAAAACTACTACATTCTAGAAAGAAATACACAACTTCCCATGCAGGATTGAAATAATTTGTTGTCGTGTTCGCCCGTCACTTGAACGAGTGCCCCTTATATTACAAAACGACGCTGATGTACTGAACAGCAATACTACTGAGAACAAACCGTCCGCTTCCACTGCGCAGCACGCACTGGGGCAACACAATGCTGTACTCCAGTGCATTACCTGACAAGCAATTTGGTTTGATTGCCTTTATATCCTCTCCATCGGTCATCATCGCCCTATCAAGGTAGGTAACAACACTGCCACTGGGGCCTTCACCTCAGAAATGGGTCTAGCCATTGTTTGGTAAAATGAGGTAAGGCCGGATAGCTTTGGAAAACCAACCAAAATGTTACTTTCTTTACTATGTATTTATAATACGCAGAGGGGTGCTGCATTCCATCCAAAACTTCGATGTCGAGATTTCATACCTCTACATCTTGCCAAGATATGAGTCCTGGAAAGATATGAGTCCAGGACTCTTTCTCCTCGTAAATGGTGCAAATTGTCATACCATTCTCGTCAGTATTTTTATCATCCCCTTGCTTTTAGTCTAATCTACGGGTTGACCTAATTCAGTTCGAATTAAAATTCTTAAAGATGTCCCTTCCTCTCTAATGAGTTTGGTACTTGTTTTGATGTAACGCTCCATACCCCACTCCGATTTTAGCCCAGACTGTACTTCTAATGAAACCTTCTCCGTGCATTGCGCAATCATTTGCTGTCTGTCAATATCATAGAGGCGGTACTTAAAAATAAATAAACAATAATAGCAATCGTCCCTCTTAAGATATTGCAACCACTCTCCTAATGTAGGGTTTTATGCTTCATAGGTTCGTTCGGACGTGCTAGTCTTTGACTTTAAGTCCCAGCTGTGAAGCAGAATTAAATCTCGTCTTGCTTCAGAGGAATTCCAGACTCATTCCGCTGCCAAGTACTGACCTTCTCAGCTATTTCTTCTTTGGATCTAGTGGCATTGACATTCTAAGGTCATCGGAGGACACCGGGAATACTAAAGATGTCTAGCAAGAAAATACGACATAATTTATTAAGTAATTAATCTTACTATGCCGGGAGGTTTCTTTGTAACGGGTTCACTCGTAGCGGAATTTAATTAAAATGTGTCTCGAGTGGAAAAGGTTAAAACGATTATCTCAGTGTATTTTATTGGGCTAAGTTTGACAAATATTCAAGAGAGACACTTTTCAAATGAGCCTGTTACAAAACCACAGGTACTGAAGATAAAGGACTTTGTGTATAAGTAAGGTCTAGCGAACTTAACATAAATGACTGAGGTAATTTGTTAGTTCTATCTTAACGTTTTCTTTGATCAAATTGCTTGAGAACACGTGAAGAAAGACTTAATGAATTCTATGACTTTCTCTACATCTTTGGAACAAATTATTGTTGAAGGTTTATTCTTCTATTTACTTCACGCTAATCGAGATAAAGATTAACATATATGGTCTTATTGCTTAGTTCCTTATAAGTAGAAGAGAAACAAGGAAAAATAATAGGCTAAAGCTATAATCATTTTTTTTTTTTAAAAACCAGTTGCTATAAATTGAAATACTTTCTCTTTGCACGTTCAGGATTTAACAAATTCATCTATAAGAAAAGTTTTAAGTATTTTAAAATTGAAATTAATAACAAAGAATATCTCGGAAATGGTTAATTGTACATATAAAAATGCATATAGCATAAATTGCCTCACTTAATGAAATCTACATTTTATCTGGTAAGTTTTTGTCTATCTCTTACAATTTGCGAGCGACACAAAAGTCATCCATAATGAATGGATCTTCATAAGCTATTCCTAGAATATTCAAGATATACCTACATTTCGTTTGTCATAAAAATAACTTAAACACAGCAATTTAAACTAAAAATGTTCAATTTAAAGTGTAGTTTGCGGGGGTGGAATTTCTTGAAAACCTTCGGTTCGCATCCTTGGAAGATGCTGAGCTTAAACATCAAGTTTGGTATTTGGGCAGTTCGTTGGGTTCCAATTCTATACGTACATGGGATAAGTCGTGATACGATAAGTGTTTTTTTTTTTTTTTTTTTAGGTTTCGACTAAATCAATTTGTTATTGTTTGCTGTTAAAACATTATTTTATATTCTCCAGTTACCTAGATGATCTGCATCAATAATATATTATATTTTACTGCAAAAGGACGTAGAATAAAATAATTACAAGTGGAATAGAGTTTCATATGTGCCAGAGATTCCTATAATTTCTTGGATCGTAGAGATTTAGAATTCAAACACAAAAATAAATACGAAGGAATAAATTTACATATATAACTGTTAGTAGAACAAATTATATACATTATAAATAAACTGAAGATATTCTTAGTGTATACTTTTGCAATCTTCTTAATTTCTATAATTATCGAAAGTCTAATAATTTATTTTATATATGTAGAATTGATTTATATAAGCTTTAGCATTTAAGTCGATTTGAAATATCATCTAGAACCTTCTTCTTCGAATCCCAATTTGGAAGTCCTCATTATATTTATTGTAGTTATGAATCTTCTTGAATATTATAATAAATGTTAGTTTCATTGATTGTTTCGCTGCCACACAATAAGTACATTTTCGTTATTCGTAAAAATTGTCGTAACAAAATGTCTACGAAATATAGATTTAAATTCCTTTTAGTGGTGAATACTATATTTATCGTGATGATACGTTAATAGTTTAGCTCAACAACACCATCATTATACGCTTTGAGCATTGAATATACATATCGATATTAAGAGATTGTATACATATCCATAATATAAAATAAATATCTTTTAGTTTTAACACAATTTAGCATGGAATAAATTCATATACCTACTGCAGCATTCCTCTCGTTAAAACACATAATTTATGTAATATAGATTTTTGCAGAACTGACCGTTTATGAGATGTTTCTTGTTATTTGTTTCAGCTTTAAAAATACTTTTATTTTTCTCATGTGTGAATTTGTCAACTCCTGACCATACAAACAAAGGAATTTCAATCACATAGCAACCAAATTTTAGAACATTTGCCTATCGCTTTAGTCTATTGTTTAGTCTGTTTATCTCCATTAAATGGAAATGGCCTGTTATTTATGGACGCTCTTTAACTGCTTTTGGTTCTCAGCGTCCCATTCTAAATTGGGCGTGAAAGATCGCTTAATTTTGCTCAGAGGCCTCTCTTATCAGGCTTGAGGTTCTTTTACGTGCCGTAAATCTACGACACGGGACCCACAGCTTTACTTCCCTTCCGAAGGAAGCCATGCTAAGGATTTTTACGCCCGAAAAAATCCATCGTCCTCCACCGGGTTTGAACCCTCGACCTTGGGTATATGAAGTTAGCATGGTAACCATTACACCACGGAGGGCGACTTTTATCTCCATTAGCAAGAAGTACACAGAAGAATTAGCTTATTAGCAATAATTTGTTACAGAGATATCGAGAAAGTCATGTGAATGGAAAATACATCAGATATTTTACTTTCCCTACACTACTATATGTACATAGTGCACAGAGTAGGTATTGTATTCCAACAAAAATTCTATTTCGAGATTTAACACGAAATATGTTTTTATTAATGAAGTTTATTTAAAAAAAAAAAAAAAAAAAAGGTACATGTGTGCGCGTGTTTGTGTGTCTGTGGACAGCGTAGATCAAAAACGAAAAGACCGTTAAGCTTAGTATTTATGTTTAATGACATCCAAAGGTAACAAACGAAGATTTTCAAGAAGATACCCCCCATTACATGGATACATTTTTGAAAATTCTGTTTTTCTAAAAATTGCTAACGATTTTGTTTAAAATAGCGTATATTAAAGATATTTACATCAGAAATAAAATTTATATTTTGAATTTTCTGGAAACGGCCTCTGAAGATCTCCTTATTCTGGATGAATACGGTTACGGCATAACAGTTAAACTGTAAGATATAATATAAACTTATTACCAAAAAACGTAGATCTCTTTAAAACACATAATTTAGGTCATGTATACGTTTTTTCTGTAGAGTTAACCGTTTCCGATATATCCCTTATAATTGGTTTCAATTTTAAACTACCTAACTTCTCTCAAACGGTACCAGACTAAGCGAACCGAACTTCAATTGCTTCACATAGCAACCAGCTTTTAAAACACCTGACTATCGTTTTGGCCTATGATACTCCCTTATTTAGCTTCTATGTACAAGTAAGCAAATAATAAGACCAATTTTGCTAATGTTTATCTCAAATTAACATGGTGAAGATAAAAGGATAATCTATTGTAAGAATAGTTATATATAGGACAGCTAGAGAATGGATAACATCAAATTTTTTTATTTATTTATTTCACTCCTGGCCTGCAAAACAGCGTAATCTAAAATCATCACATAGCGACTAGCTTTCAAAAGATTTGAGTATCGAATTATCCTTATTTCTGCTGTATCTCGGTTATCTCTATTAGTAGACAGAAGAATGAAGCAGATAGAACATTAAAGTTTTGTAGGTATAGCTTGCTGCAGAATAGGTAGGGAAAGTCATGAAATGCAACACATCATTATGGTTTTAGAATCAACTGAACTGTAACAGCCAAAACCAGCTAAGCGTGCACACAAAAATGACCGCCTTGTTTCCCAAGCATTTCGGTGTTAAATACTAACACGTTTATACAGACATGCTCCGTGGCGTGGTCTCGGTAAGACTGCCTGCCGCTTTTTATAGCCCATCCTAAATTACACGACAGCATTTTTCGGTCTGCCACAAAGCTCATGTAATCGGTTTCGCACATGCAGCAGACTGCCTTTACGACCTCTTCCAGCTCCAACAGATGTGCTGGAGAATGTGTAAAGCAATGTGAATATTTAAGTTTCGCTTTGTTTTTCTCCACCAGGAGACCAGACGGCGATGCCAGGGTGTGTCGTCTTAAAATATAGATAAATATTTTTGTTGGTAACGACCCTGCCCGGATTATACCAACGTCACCGGTGTGCCGGTGTCTACATCATTTGTTTTACATGCCAATTAATGTTCTCATAGGGGGCTATTGCTTCTAAGCACGCTTAAAACGCCAATCTGGGCCTGATTCGAACCTGCAAACTTGAGATCAGAAGGCCACCGCCTAGCCAAGTGAGCTAGGTGCATAGATTCCATTTTTACTTTCTCTAGCCCCATATGTAAAATGTAACTTAGCGTTTACATACAACTTTTTTCGAAAATTTTGATTTTCTTAAAAAATGCCTCTAACCATTTTGATTAAAATATCGTATACTAAATATATTTACATGACAAATGAAATGTATATCTTGGATTTTTGGGAATAGCCTCTGAGGACTACTTTATTCTAGATGAATTTTATGGAATTTTGCATAACTGCTAAGCCGTAAGAGATAGACAAAAACTTACCACACAAAAAATGTAGATTATGTTAAAACACACAATTTATAATATATACACTTTTTCGTGCACTTGATCATTTTTGAGATATTCCTTGTTTTTAGTTTCAACTTTGAAAAACTTTTCTCATACAGGAATTTGTCAACACATGTTCATTCAAAAAATGGAACTTCAGTCACATAGCAACCAGACTATCACTTTAACCTATGGTACTCCCTTATTTCGCTTCTACTTACAAGGGAGCAAGTAGGTAATAAGACCATTTCTGCTAATTTTTCCTCGATCAGAATGAAATAAATGGAAGCATAAGTTTTTAACAATTTGTTGTAGAGATGTAGAGAAAGTCATGTGAATGGAACACATCAGATTTTTACTTTCTCTAGTTCCGAATGTACAATGTACATAATGGGTAGAGAAGGTATTGTATTGCACCCAAAATTGGATACAGAGATTTCACCGGAAATACATGTTTTGGGACCTCCTGCATCCAAAAAGGCATTTCTAGAAAAAGGTTCGTGTGTGTCTGTGGACAGCATAGCTCAAAATCCGTTAAATACTTGGTTAAATACTTGGTATTTAAGTTCAGTATCGTCTAAGTATGCGATACGAAGATTTTCAAGAAAATCACCCCCCCCCCCCATCCCCAACTACCCTTTATATGGGAAAATTTTCTCAAAAATGGCTCTAACGGTTTTGATTAAAATGTCGTATATTAAAGATACTTACATGACAAATAAAATGTATATCTTTAATTTTCTGTTAACAGCCTCTGAAGACATCTTTATACTGAATGAATTTTGCGAAAGTTTGCATAACTGGTAAACCGTAAGAGATAGAGAAAAACCTTACTGCACAAAAAGTGTAAATCTCGTTAAAACACACAGTTTATGTCATATTCATATTTCCTGGAGTTGACCGTTTTTAAGATATTCCTTATTATTGACTGCAGTTTTAAAATACTTAATGCTTTTCTCATACGGGAACTTGTCAAACACCTGACAACGCAAAGAATCGGATTTCTATACCGTAGCGACCATATTTTAGAGCATTTGACTGTCGGTTTAGCCTAGTGTATCCCCTTATTTCCCTTCTACCTATCAGAAACGAATGTAATTTGTTACAGAGAGATAGAGAAAGTAATGTGAGTGGAGGTCATGAGTGGTAAATGGTATCAGTGCGGATGTAGACTAATACTATTAGTATTATTAAACATTACAATGTCTTAAAATAATCTTAAAATTGTATTTTGGGTAGATTTCGTTAGTTTGGAAGGGTTCTTCTTTCTTACATAACACATCCTCACAAATCAATTCAACACAAAATCTGTCCTTTAAGAGAATTGGCTAACAATTATAATTTTTTTTGTTCACTTTCTCGACCACGAACATACAACCTATACAGTAGGTAGAGAAGGTATTATATTCTATCCAAAAATTCGATACCGAAATTTTACCGGGAAATATGTTTTCAGACTCTCTGCTTCAAAAAAAAAAAAAAAAAAAAAAATTATAAAAAAATTCCGGTATGTGCGTATGGTATTTGTTTCTGTCTGTGTGTGTGTTTGTATGTGTATGAACACAATAACTCAAAAACAAAAAGTTGGTAAAATACCAAACTTGGTATTTAAGTTCAGCATCTTACAAGGATGCGACACGAAGTTTTTCAAAAAACTCCTCCACCCTCCAAATTTACGTGAAACAGTTTCAAAATATTTTCTTTTCTTTTAGATAGCTCTTAACAATTTCTATTAAAATGCCATATTTTAAAATATATTCATGGCAAATGAAATGTATACCTACCTTCAGTCTTCCTGGAATAGCCTCTGAGACCTCTTCGTTCTGGAATGACCTTTGCACAACCGTAAGAGATAAACAAAACTTGCTACAAAAAATATAGATCTTACAATTTATGTCGTATACTTTTTTTTAGATATATTTCTTGTTATTGTTTTCAATTTCAAACAGTAGCCAACTTTAGCTTCATACATGTTTTGTTTTACTTCTGGGCATATAGGGGAACGATTTCATTAGTGACCAGCCTTTAAAAGATTTGAATATCGCGTAGCTAATGTATTCCTCTATTTCCCTTTATTTGCAAGGAAATAATTAATAAGATCATCTTTGCTATTTATCTCGATTATAATGAAGCAGATAGAAGAATAAGCTTTTTAGGAATAATCTGTTGCAAAGATGTAGAGAAAGTCAGGTGAATGGAACACCAGATTTTTAAACATGTTGCATACTTCGCCTTTAACCGCATTGACCATGTTGGTCGCTCTTACCTCCGGAACATATTATTGCCCTTAGACAATGGTGTTAATTTATATACCGTCCTTACTGGAGGTTATTTCTTTGGGTTTTTGTACCAAAGATCGCTCCCACTTTCACGCTCTTATTCATGCTTCCAGAGTTTAAAGATAGGGAATCATCTCGGCTAGAGAAAAGTCTTTACCCCAACCCGGCACTCTTCGCAGACATGTGCGCCATCGACTGAACTACGTGACCAGCCAGCCGTTTCTTGTTCACTCAAAGACATTAAAAATACACCTAGACATACTTCGTAAGACGGGATCTTTTCGCTGACTCCGCCCATTTCTTCCAGCTGTTTGCTATGCTCTTAAAGGCGCATTGGACAGGCCACGTTAACGAAGGAAAAGGATTGGACATGAAACGTAACTTGCGACAAATGAAGTTCTGAGATGCGAACTGGTGATCCCTAAATTTCTGGTTGTACAATAACCACCTCTTTCACCGGGTGATACAAAATTAGATTAAACTTTTCTCTGCGCTACATACTGGCTTCTAATGCCAAGGTAATTCGCGCACGTGGTCGATTAAATTAATATGCTGCTTATACTATAGTCAACCTGTTCTAATGGAGCGTCGAGCGGGGATGAGGGATGGTAGGGTAAAAGTGGGTATGGAGTTTAATTTATGGACGCTCTGTAACTTCTGTGCTCCCATTCTATACTGGGCTCCGAGGCCTCTTTATCAGGTTTGAGGTCCTTTTACGTGTCGTAAATCTACGACACGAGGCCAATTGCTGTATTTCCCTAGTGAAGGAAGCCATGCTAAGGATTTTTACACCCAAAAAATCCATCGTCCTCAGCCGGATTTGAACCCGTGAAGTTAGCATGGTAATCATTACACCACGGAGGGGACAGGATGAAGGGGCGAATTGCCCAATGAAAATCGTGCTAAGACCCTAGTTCTGCAACCGTTCACATTTTCAGCAAAAACACGTCGCCAGGCCTATTTTTATTGTCTTTGAGTGTACCAATCAAAGTGAAACTCCTTCATATAGGTTTTAGTCCAATTCCTATATTTCAAAACGTTTATGACATCGTTTATTTGTTAGTTTTTCTGCCTCTGTTTTTCAGGCCAATTACATGGAGTACTGATATCGGATGGGAGGAGTCAAAAGCATGGTTACCTGAAGGTGGAAACCTTCCGTAGAGAAAGACGCTATCACAATCTAGGGAAATGAGTCACTTTTTGTACAAACGATGTACACGTTTGTGACTCTCTGAATCCAAAACTAAGCATTTTAACTTTGAGGAATGGCTCAGGCGGTAACGTCTGTGGCCCGATTTCGGAGGTATTGGGTTCATTTCCATGAGCCGACCAATCTGGCTGGTGGGTTTCCTCAGTCACCAAATACGATTGTGCTGCATCTATTAACAGATAGGGCAAACAATGTTGGTAGTGTTTAACGCCCGTTTTAACTATTTATGGCACCGTAGGTGGTGACACTTATGATACATGAATGATGATGGAGCACCGGTGGAATGCGATGGCGGGGGAAACCGGAGAATCCGGAGAGAAAACCCGCCCCAGCACCGCTTTGTCCATCACAAATCTCACATGCGGCCGCTTGGGATCGAACCCCGCCCGTATAGGTGAGAGGCAAGTGGTCTAACCACTCAGCCACGGCGCGGCCAGGGCAAACAATGCGGCATCCCTAACTCTATTTGGCTGTCGCGGAGTTAAGTGGTAAGAATGGTGTGAGGATATGAAAACTTTTAAGGCTAGCTTCACTTTGCTATCTGATTACAGATGATACTGACTACAGTGGTAGTGCAGTTACACTCGACGATACTCTTGATGCTAAGCGAGGGTCCTATAGGAACGGGGATTAAAACTTAAACAAGGTGCCTTACGGAACAATTCCATCGCAATTTAACCGAGTTGTTAAAGCGACAGAATTAAAAAAGATAAAATAGAATTAAGGAAAAAAAAAAAAAACATTTTACTTTCTCACCATATATAATGTACATAGTAGATACAGAAGTATTGGATTCTACACCATTTGATCCTACATTTCACTGGTAACATACTGGAATCCTCTGAATAATAATATATATATATATATATATATAAATAAACAAAAAGAAGTTTCACAAATAGGTCTTCATGTGTTTTTCTGATTTTTTGTTTTTTTAATAAGCTTTATTTATGGTCTTTTTAACTTCCCAAGGTTTTATCACGACCCTGCATGATTTACAAGAATACAATATTATTTACAATTGTGAGTTAATTTTTTTGGTCCCTTGGCTATATGCTTTATATATATTTATTCCTTTGAGGTACTACTTATTTTATGAATTTGGTTGAGTATTACAGCAATATTTTGGGGTATTCCAAACCGTATACTGCGTTGTTTATCGAATTTCAGGCATATCGACATGAAGTGGGTTAATGTTAATATTGTTACATGTTTCACATATTGGTGGAGAACTTTTATTTAGCAGATAATATTATGTGTATGTCCGTTTGGTATGTACACTTCTCAGTCGGGATATCTCAGATGAAGTTCCGCGGACATCATGCACCTTGCTGGTGGAGTTATCCATCCGAAGGTGAGCCATTCTTAGTGTGTTTTCCTCTTAAAGTTTGTGACTGCATCATTAAGAAACATTGGAATACAACTTCCGGTATTGATAGTTCTGTAGTTTGTTTTGCTACAGTTTCAGCTCTCTTTTTTTTTTTTTCTCCGTATCTTTGTGTCTATAATTCGAAATCGAAAAGTCGATTTAACACAAAACTTGATTTTCGAGTTCAGCAACTTCCAGGTATGGGGACGACGACTTTCAAGAAAATTCCACAAACCCAATTACTCTTTACTTGAAACCCTTTTCAAAATTTTGAATTTTTCTAAACTGTCTCTAACGACTTTTATTAATATACCATATGTTTATGATATTTGATGACAAGTGGATTCGACCTCACATCTGAAAGCCGTATCTTTTTTGCCTTCAGTTCTCAAGCACGGTCCAAACTTCATCCCCGGAATCTTTCCCCAGATCACCTGTTGTCATATTAGCAGCAGAGAAGTCATGCGGAAGCCTCCTTGCTGTTAACATTTGCTTCATACAAATTATGCTCTTCTTCACAAGTTTCGGGACCTCCAAACAACTTGTGAATCATTGTTCCTATTTTTAGGAGACTTTAATTTCCTGTCTTCTGTAAAATCTTTGTGGCCCATCCATCAATGCTCAGATTATTTATACTTTTTATAGCATATATGTACAATGTAGATGGTAGATAGAAAAGGTATATTCTACCTAACAATACGATACCGGAAATACATGTTTTGAGGACCACGGAATCCAAATAAAATAATTTTTAGAAAAAGGTCAGTGTGTGTGCGTCTGTGAACAGCATAGTTCAAAAAAGGTCCGATAAACACCAACCTTCGTTTAGTATCCTCCGATTTAGTATCTTGATTGGTGATATTGGACAATGAATGAAGACGGTGAAATGATACCCAAATGATCTAGGGATCCATGGAGCTTAAAGTTACTCGACATTCGTCTTCTTGGGATAAGGGAAAACTCCGAAAAAGAATTATAATGGTGACAAACTCTAATCGAGATTTTAACTCGCGACCTGTTCAATGTGAGGCAAACATGCTACCAGCACGCCACCCAGGCGGGTATATTATCATTGCAAGTGTCATTTGCTACCATAAAAACTTCCATTTAAAATGCCACTCGACCAGTGTTTAAATTGCAAGTGAATGAAAATATCTTCGAAATATTAATCTACAAGGACCACTGTATCTTAATTGTTAAAATCCAAAAATTGTGCGGAATTGTTGATCCCCTTAAAGAAGTTGATACTTGTTTTACCTGGTGTATTCTTATAATTCATTTATGTTTATAAGGAACTAAGTAATAATGTTTAGCTCGAATAGCATAAGGTAGAAAGACTAATTAGTCCTCCTTGTTAGGCTGGGAGTAGTGGTTTGCCTTACACTTAAGAAGCTGCCAATTCGAGTGTCGTTCTCTCATCCTGAATAAAGGACAATATAATATAAGACAAGATGGCCTCGGTTTTTTGGGGTGAACGCTGAATCATCTATATTGATTACTTGCAGAAAGGAAACGCGATAAATGGAGAGTATTATGCATCGTTATTGCGCGGTTAAACGCCTTTATATAGAGTTTTTCTTCCATATAGACCAGTGTTTCCCAACCTTTTGAAGTTCACGGTACCCTTAGGAATAAAATTAAACACCAGGGGCACCTTTCCTTGAATTAAAAGAAAATTAAGCTTAATATGTTAATTTATTGAAATATTATATAGTAATAACGTACACCATAACATTATACAGTAAACTTTACTACAATCACTGAGTAAAAATACATCAATAAATTTTGTTCGATTAATGATTAATGTGAAACTTGTGATTGATGCTTAGAGCACAGATATGTGATGTCGGGTCTTACAGTTGACAGGAAACACGCAAATCATCCTCAAGGTTATTCAGTCTGTTTTTTGCTTTGCATTTTATTGTCACCATAGCCGAGAAGGCTTGCTCGCATAGATAGGATGTTGAAAAGGGCAAAAGTGCGTTAATTGCTTTCTTCATTAGGTTAGGGTACTCCTCTCTCCGTTGAAGCCAAAAACTAGCCACCGACGCCTCACTCTTGTGAACTTACCTTTGAGTGTGGAATCAGCGCAAATATCAATAAATTCATCTCGTTTGCAAGCAGTGAAATCTATTTCCTCTGCACTATCTACGAAATCAAATGGTGAGACAACCCAGTCGAGATTCGTAGTGGAAATAGTTGGAAAGTACGCATCTATTGCATCTTGCAATCTTGACAAGTGATCACAATTGCGGTCTTTCAGTTTACCCAAATCTTTATCTCCTGCCACATTAAGAAGAGATGGAAAGTTCGACAAATCTCCTTATTGAACTGCAGACTTCCAAGAACTAAGTTTCCTTTTAAAACCTTTCATTTTATTGGTTGAGGAGATTATTGTTTCATGTTGACCCTGCATCGAAACATTCAGTTCATTCAGCTTATGAAAAATATCTGCCAGATACGACAGTTCAAAACACCAAGAATCACTTAGTAAGAGCTCATGAAATGTGTCTTGATTTTCATCCTTAAAAAAGTTTTTAGCTGTTCTTTAAGTTCGAGAAACCGGTTCAATGCACGACCCCGCGACAACCACCTTACTTCTGTGTGAAGCAACAAAGAGGTATGAGCTGCATCCGTTGCGCGACATAACTGTTCAAAAATTCTGCACTTTAAAGGTCGAGACTTCATATAGTTCACCATTTTCACAACTTGGTTAAACACTTCAGCAAAATCTTCATTACACGCTTTCACGACTAATGCCTCTCTATGCAGAAAACAGTGAGTTATAATAATGGATGGGTTTTCATTGAGAGCTCTGGCAGTAAAACCTTTATTTTTCCCAGACATAGATGGTGCACCATCTATACATATACCACAACAGTCTTTCCATGAAAGATCATGGTCATTGAGATAGGAATTAATAGAAACGAAAATATCATGGCCTGTGGTTGTAGTCTCCAGCGGTCTACAGAACAGAAACTGTTCACTAATACCTTTTTCATCAATATATCTGATAAAACCAAGGAGTTGCGGTTTGTCACCAACATCGAGACTCTCATCCACTTGCAAAGCAAATGTTCTATAAGTTTTTATTTTCTCCGTGACTTGTTCGTTGATATTGTATGACATTTCAGATATCCTGCGGCTGATTGTGTTGTTGGACAGAGGAACTTTCGAAATTTGATTAGCTGCTCCTTCGCCAAGTATTGTTGAAACTATAACTTGACATGCAGGGCCAATGATTTCCTCTCCAAGAGTATGAGGTTTCTTTTTTTTAGCTATCAGTTCTACTACTTTAAATGAGGCTTCAAGAGCAGTATCACCTATGGTCATTCTCTTTACCATTCGCACAGCTGTTTTCTTCCCCCCTTCTAATATATGTAAAAAATACATTACACTTTTCTGTGACACACTAGGATGCCGCTTCAGTTTGCTAGGTAGCATGGCCTCGTTGCTAAGTGTTCGCCACAAACTAAACACACAGGGATAGGGTTTTCCTCGTTGTTATTCCACTTAAATCCATACGCTAAGTAACTGTCCTGGTATGTTCTTTTCTTTCGTTTGTCTTCTTTATGTGGTGAATTCGACGGTCCGGGAGAAACTGTAAGATTTGGCTTCTTAAAGCAAGCAGTAGGAGCCGACTGTTCACTTTCACTGTCCTGGCGTTTACGTTTAACAATGAATCCATAGCTAAACACTGTGAATCAACGCGAGGAAGACAACTGAAAGCGCCAAGCGGCGTACACTTTTATATATTCATCTGTCGAAGTCTCGGGAATGTTCGTGAGGAAGCGAGTAGTCTCGGGAATGTTCGGCAGGGTATAGCTTTAATGCCATCTGTGGGATACTAGTATAACTGAATTATTGAAATGAATCGACCACTATCACCATCTGCCGTGCATGAGAGTAATTGATTTGACTTATTTTATTTCAAGACCTTACAAGACTTAAGGCTTCAGTGGAAGGTATTTTTTTTTGTTTATCTCAATCTCTCGCGGCACCCCTTAGCCAATCACACGGCACCCTAGGGTGCCGGGGCACACCGGTTGGGAACCGTTGATATAGACACTGCAAGGGTGTACACTTGTGCAGTTTCGACTGTGAAAATTGTAGAATTAAGGTTCGAATTACTAAAACATCCACCGTGTTCACCAGATTTAGCCCATAGTGTCTTTTTTTTGTTTTTTGTTTTTCATAACTTCAAAAAATGGCTCGGCGAAAACTATTCCCGTCTTACGATGAGGTAATTTCCCAAACAGATGCCTATTTTGAGGACCTTTCGAAATCCTACTTTGGGGAAGGTTTAAAACAGCTGGAGAAAGGCTAGGAAAAAATGTATCGGGCTAAAAGGAGATTATTATGAAAAAATAAATACCAAAAAATCACTTGTTTTTTTTATCTGTTTCCAAGGACTTATTAACGCCCCTCGTATCTCAGACTTGCTTCATAGTTATTTACTCGATGACTGAAAATATAAGACGCTTCACTTTTCTTTTGCTACTTTGTTACGTTTTTATTCTATGCTCATCTGCTGGTCAGCATATCACTCCTTAAAGCCCTGTACCTTCCTGCATAATAATCTGATGTGTTCCATTCACATGACTTTCTCTACATCGCTGTAACAAAGTATAGTTAAAAAGCAAATTCTTCTATCTACTTCATAGATAATCGAGACAAATATTAGCGCCAATCATCTTAATTACTTGCTTCCTTGTATGTAGAAGGTAAGTAACGGAATACAATTAGGTGATATAATTTGTGCGCTTTAACATGATCTACATTTTTTTTTTTGTGTAGTAAGTGTTTGTCTATCCCTTACGGTTTAGCAGTTACGTAAAATTCAACAAAATTCATTCTGAATAGACAGGTCAGTAGAGACTATTCCCAGAAAATTCAAGATATACATTTTATTTGCCATATAAATATCTTAAGTATACAGTATTTTGATCAAAATTGTTAGAGCCATTTTTGAGAAAATCAAAATTTGTTGAAAATCTGCATGTCGCATCATCGGAAGATACTAAACTTAAATACCAAGTTCGGTATTTAACGGGCTTTTAGTTTTTGAGCAGTGCTGCCCTCACACACACACACGAGCACGTTTTTCTAAAACTGTTTTTTACTTTCTCTACACGTATTATGTACATAGTGTATTGAGAAGGTAATGTGATACACCCAAAATTTCGATACCGAGATTTTACCGGAAGTACATGTTTTGGGTCCCCCTGAATCCAGAGAAAGCATTTTTGGAAAAACGTGCGCGCGCGCGCGCGTGTGTGTGTGTGTCTTTGGAAAGCATAGCTCAAAAATGGAAAGACCATTAAATACCGAACGTGGTATTTAAGTTTGGTATCTCCCAAGGATGCGACACAAATACTTTCAAGAAAATCCCCCTACCCCCAACTACCCTTTACATAGAACTTTTTTCGAAAATTTTTATTATCTCAATTATGACTCTAATGATGTTGATTAGACTTTCGTCTATTAAATATATTTACATTACAAATGAAACGTATATCTTGAATTTTCTGGGAATAAATTCTGAAGATTACTTTATTCTGGATGAAGTTTACGGAATGTTGCATAACTGCTAAACCGTAAGAGATGGACAAAAACTTACCACATAAAAAACGTAGAGCATGTTAAAACACATAATTTATGTGGTATACATTTTTTCGTGGAGTTGATCGTTTTTTAGATATTCCTTGTTTTTAGTTGCAGCTTTGAAAAACTAAACACTTTTCTCATACAGGAATTTATCAAGTCCTGTCCATACAAACAAAGGAACTTTAGTCACATAGTAACCAGCTTAGACTTTCACTTTAACGTATGCTATTCTCTTATTTCGCTTCTACTTACAAGGAAGCAAGCAATAAGACGATTTCTGCTAATTTTTCCTCGATTAGATTGAAATGAATGGAAGCATAGGCTTTTTAACAATAAGTTGTTGTAGAAATGCAGAGAAAGTCATGTGTATGGAACACATCCGATTTTTTTTATTCAGGGGGTCTCAAAACGTATATTTACGATGAAATTTCGGTAGCGAATTTTTGGATGCAATACAATACTTCCTCTATATACGACTATGTACATAGTACGTGTAGAGAAAGTAAAAAGCTGTTGTGCTCCAATTCAACACCTCTGTGTAATAAGTTGTTCTTAAAAAGCTCACTCTTCCATTTATTTCATACTAATCGAGATAAACATCGACAGAAATGGCATTCTTACTTAGTTACTCATTAATAGAAGGAAAATAAGGGAGTACACTAGACTAAAGTTATAGTGTAACCTTTTCAAAACTGGTTGTTATGTGATTGAAGTTTGAAATATTTTAGAATGAAACAAATAAGAACAACAGTTTAACTACACAAAAGAATTGCATATGACACAAATTATGCGTTTTGACTTCTTCCGTGACGTAGTGATTACCACTATAGATACCTCTTATACCCATGGTTTCAAACCAGTGGAGTTCGATGGATTGTTACAGGCATAAATATTCTTAGCATAGCTCTGACTTCGGAAGGAAAGTACAGCCGTTGTTCCCGTGTCGTAGATTTACGGCAACGTATAAGAACCTCAAGCCTGATAGAGGAAAATTAAGCGGCTTTCACGCCCAATATAGAATAGTGCTTGAGAACCACAGCAATTAAAGAGCGTCCATAAATAAAAGCCAATTTCATTCAAATTGTGTATTTTAATGAGATCTACATTTTTCATGCTTTAAATCTGACATTGTATCTAATCAAAATCATTAGATCCAAATATGAGAAAGTAACATTTTTGAAATATTTTTCATATAAAGGGTAGTTTAGGGCGGGGGATTTTCTTGAAAATCTTCAAATCGCATCCTAAAAGATGCTGAACTTGGTATACATTCAACTTTTTGTCTTCAGTTATGCTGTTCGCCGACACACACGTACCTTTTTCTAAAACTAATATTTGTTTAAGAGGACTTCAAAGCATATTTTCCGCTGAATTCTCGACATGGAATTTTTGGGTGGAATTCAATGCCTGCTCTACTTACTATGTTATAGTACGTGTAGAGAAAGTAAAAATATATTATTTTCTTCCATCAGACTTGCCAACAAACAGAGAACTGGCATTTGGCACATTTTCACCTTACGTTTGTAAAAGTACTTTGTTTCAGAATAGGTAGAGAAAGTCATATGAATGTATTGATGTAATCTCCAATGTAAATGGCCATGACAGAATTCTATTTTGGCTGCTGATTGAAACATAAAACTTTCACTTGAACATGTGGCTGTAAGTCGATGTCTCAATCCTATAGAAAGCCACCTTTTGCTAACTTGTTAGTTTTTCAAATCAATTTAGTAAGTTTCCAAGTTTGAGAAAAGTCCCAGCGAGTTGGAATTCGACATAAACAAAAGCCTTCCTTTCGGCGAAGAACATACACGGTTCCCTAAATGAAATTTTAAATAATGACCTCATTTATCCTTTTCTTTTGTCGTTTCTTTGCCTGCTCGGCAAATGAGTTACATAAATAATGGTGAACTAACGTAGGTAGTGACAAGAGAGTGTATTACGTCGGGTGGAGCTCGTGGCGCGTGGCTCTTTCTTCAACTAATTTGTGCGAAGCGGTTCCGCCGTTCCTTCAAAAGCTTCATTCCCACATAGATTTCCTCCATTTGCTTTACAAGTGTTGCGTATGTGTTTACATCTTAGGGAACGAAATAAATGCATTAAAATAAAGTCCAGGTTTTTGTCTACTGGGGTGAAAAATAAATGCTTTGCATGTATGCGTGAGTACAGAAGATGAAGGGGGAAATACCCATGACGTATGTAGAGCACTCAACCGCATCTGCCTTGCAACGTAGAAGAATTTTTCTTACGAAGCAAATTACTCTCTGGAAATTTTGAACACAGCACTGGGGAGTAGGGTTGCTAACTTGTACTCGGGGGGGGGGGGGGGGTACAATTCTTGTCGCGTTTGTCATAACAGCGGAATGGAACTAAACTGACAATAATTCTTCAATAACAAAAGATATACAGGGTTATTCATAAATACTTTTACGTTTGGGGATAGACTCTTATTTAAAACAAGAAAATAGATCCAAATAAACACATACTCTAAAATGCTTCGGCTTTGCGTTATCAATTTTTTTTATGAAACTCAACTTCAACGGCTTTCGGGTCCAAGCTAATAGCTTCATTTATTTATGTTCTCATTCATAGAAGGCTTTGACCCATTTTACACTGAGTCGGCCTTGTGTTACCATGTTGCCTTGTTAACATTTGTCATTTATCAGATGTGTAATACATTCCCCCAGCTCGCCTTACAAGTGTTGTCTACAGGGACTTCATTCAAAACACGCTCATGCGGTTTATGCATGATGCTCTAGCACATTTTAGTCTCATTACTTGAGATGCATTGGCTGGTATCAAGCATAACAAATGGATAGGTAGAGGAATACCAGTTCCGCGGCCTGCACGTTTCCCCGACCTCAATCCTTTGGTACTTAAAGTATTGGTTTATGCAGCACACATACCGGATGAAGAAACTACGTCATGGAAGCTTGCTAAACCATACGACACCGACTGGGAGTATTTGACTCCATACTTCGACGAGTGCATGCGTGTCTAAACGCAAGAGGACATTTGGATCACTTACTATAAGTGATGTTTGTGTGGAACACCTCATAACAAGCTGAAAAAATCAAAAACAGAATAATGTGTCACTGCAAAAGATTTTGATTTTAAATACCAATATGGTTTTGGGACATCTGCTTATATAAAATGTTTTTTCTTGTTTTGATATGAGGAACCTTTCCCCAAACTTTGTAATATCATTTTTTAATCACTCGGTATTGAACTGTTACGGTAAACACTACAGAACCAACAATGCTCTCGAAGAATGCACCGCCTCAACAAGATTGAACAAAGACCACACCCTACCTCGCGCTAATTAATGGCTCCAAGAATGATACAGAATACCACGAATTGCTTTTCGACAGAATAGAACTCAACTTGGAGGGGGGTCCAAAAAAGTCTGCAGATAAAATTATCAAGAGAATTGTTAATAGTTTAAAAGATCTCAAGGAAACCTGAGATCTAAGAAAATGCCTCAAAACACTTGCCTATCTGCAAAAATTAAGTTAAATAAATTTTGTTTTAAGCGAACACATTATATTAGAATTAAATAATGAAGAAATATGACGAATTCTTTTTAAATGAGCTTAGAAATAAGTTGAACTATTAAGGAAACAAAACTAAAAACTATCAGTCTTACATTCACATACTTGCTCTATTTTTTAACAAACTATTCTTACAAAAGTTATTTGTTTATTTACTTCTATCTAATCAAGATAAACATTAGAAGAAATTGCCGTACTAGTTAGCTGCTTATAAGTAGTGAGAAAAAAGGGAATACACCTGACTGAAGCTTAGTCAAATCTTTTAAAAGCTGTCGCTATATGAAACAATCGAAATTCAGTTCTGTTTGCAAATGCTAGGAGTAAAAAAGAAGACCTGCAACGAAACATAACTTCCGATTTAAAAAAAATTAAGTAGTTTAAAATTGAAACAAATAAGAAAGAATATATCGGAAACGGTTAACTGTACAAAAAGGGTATATGTCACAATCTGCGTGTTTTAACGAAATCTACCTTT
The DNA here is from genome assembly GCA_030762935.1 of Hymenopus coronatus. NCBI lineage: Eukaryota > Metazoa > Arthropoda > Insecta > Mantodea > Hymenopodidae > Hymenopus > Hymenopus coronatus. The sequence goes on from CM060895.1 coordinate 129,544,435, forward strand.
TTTGTGTGTAAGTTTTTATCTCTATCTTACGGTATACCAGTTATACAGAATGAAGCGGTCTTTTTTCGACCTCCTTGGCTTGGATAAGGCTCGATTCAAATCGTGTTGTGGTATCTAATTTGTAGCCAGTGTGTGAGCCAGGTTTAAAGGCAATTATGTTAATACTGCGTGTGCTCCCTTGTGTGGTGATTCCGGAGATCTCTCCATGGGTCACATACCCAGCTTTCTGGAGATAACTAGTCAGCATATGTCGGATTGTGTGGCGATTCCGAAGATCTCTCCATGGGTCACATACCGAACTTTCTGGAGAGAACTATCCAGCATATGTCGGATTGATTTCGGAAATCTAATCGTGAGTCACATAACAACTTTCTGGAGAGAATTAGCAAGCATATGTCGGATTGATTCCGGAGATCTCTTCGTGAGTCTAGTTTTGTACCATGGTAACGGTGAATGAAGACAAAACAAAACCCCATCGCTTGCCCATCGCTTGCCCAATATTACTTTCTCTACACGTAGGCACATTCTGAAAATTCCACCCAAAAATTCGATACCGAGATTTGGCCGGAAATTTTAGGGTACCCTGTATCCAAAAATAAAAGCATTTTTAGAAAACTGTTCGTGTGTCGCTGAACACCTCTGAAGGCCTCTTTATTCTGGATGAATTTTGCTAAATGTTGCTTAACTGCTAAATGGTAAGAGATACACAAAAACTTACTACACAGAAAATGTTGGTCTGATCATAACACACAATATATGTCCTTTACATTTTTGTTGTGGAGGTAACCGTTTCCGAGATATTCCTTGTTTTTGGTTTCAGTTGTGAGTACTTATACTTTTATCAGACAGGAAGTGTTCGTTTTTCTTTTGTTCTACTCTTGGCCAAGCAAGGAAGCGATTTGCAATGACAATTGAATAACGACAGATTCTAAAATATTTGACTATCTGCTTAGCCTAGTGTATTCCCTTATTTCCTTTCTACTTATAAGGAACTAAGTAGTAAGAACATTTTGCTAATGATTATCTCGATTAGCAAGGTGTAGAAAGATGAATAATCTTATGTAAGAAGTTTGTAGAAGAGCTAGAGAAAGTCATGTGAATGTAATACATCAGATTTTTTATTTTCTTTCTCACAGTAATATATCAGTTGGTTATTAGGTCGTATGACAGAAATTACAACATTTGAGTTTAGCTTGTTCTTCCTTCGACTACAATTTCCCCTATTTGTCGAAACTCATTCCCTGGATGTGGTGGACCAGGTGTTCTCCCATTTTCTGGGTGGTTGTCCGGTGGTCTTCTCCCTGTTGGTTGTTCTTGCTTACAAATTTTTGCAAGTCTTTCTGATCCCATTTGTTCCACAGGTGCATTTTCTCGTTTTTATCCACTTGGTTTAACCCGGCGCTGCACGCACCTGGTCATAGCGTGGAGCTGGTTTTACAAAATGCCCATCCTGATGTATCATAGAGGGAAGTGTCAGTAAATGAAACAGTGCCATTACCATCACTAATATATTTAATTAAAGGCTTCTTTAATTTTACTCAAGCACATACGTATGTACAATGCATAGCTGCGGACAAAATTAGTCATGTTCGGAACCCCAAATTGTGTACATCGCCTTGTGTACACCATTCGCGATATATTTGTGTAGCGGCAGCAACAATTGTCACAAGTCCCAAAAGTTAATATTGCTAGCCCATATGATCAATAATCAAAATCAAATACATAATTAAGCTTCTTCAACAACAATCTATCAATATTAACTAAAAGTATTAACGACGCAAAACATGATACAGTTTCTACTGTACTGCATTACTAAACTTGCCACCTTCCACTGTTTGTTTATTGTAGCGCTGTGGCAAAATGTAGGTTACTCTTTTGGTTAGGGTCGCAGCAAACGTTAATTTTTTTCCCTTGATTTAATTTTTTTCTCAACGTTATTCTGGAAAGAAAGCAATTAAATCAATACTAATTGCCCATAACAGTTGGCTATACTATGAATCCTGGGATTTAAAGTACTTACAACATCGTAAATCGCCATTGGGGTATATAATTCCAAAATAATTTGAGATCACCTTGTGGTTTATCGGGAAACATGCAAGTCACGTGAAGAATTCAATGCTAAACCGCCATGTTGCCATGGTAGCTCAGTGGTAAAGCAACTGGCTAGAGACTGGGAGATCCGTGGTTCAAATCCTGGTTATGGCATTGAACTTTTCAGTTTAACTCTACATATTCCATTTTTTTCCCTTCTCTTAATGATTGGAATATACATAAAACGGCTATTTATTTTAGACATATTTATTTCATACACGAAATTCGGTTAGTAATACTATTGTTATTATGATGCTTCTTTAAGGGGTTACTCTATCGAACAACAATACGCTGCTCATGAAAGCATGTGATGCGCAGAATGGTGCGCAATCGCATCAGTCACGAACAGTTCTCTCTCAATAAAAAAATGGAATCTATAGAATATGAAAGAATGCTAAAAGTATTGCTAAGAAAATCAATGTTTTGAAACATTTTTAGGAATCCAATATTTGGCAACTTTGACTCTATTATGGGAGGTAGAAATATTTTTATATACTCATCACACCGTTACAAACCGATACAACAATTAAAGGTCAACCGCAACTGGAATAATGCGATATTCTCAGACGACTTCACATTTTCTTCCACACATAAGCGAAAGGTGATTGTCTATCGTTCAAAAGGGTCCCGGTGTGATGAAAAATATGTGGATTCATATTCCAAAATGGTCACGTATATGTATCGTATTGGGGCTGGATATCAAGGGACAGTCTAGGTGTGTTGTGGCAGCTTGACGATACACTGAAAAGTGCGCAGCACAGGGTAACACTCGATAATATTTTGATTCTGTGAGGATGAGATATCCTGTGGAAATAGTGACTTTGTATATCATCTCGAAAGGTTTCAAATTGGTTTTCAGAGAGGCAGGATAACACAGAAGCAGATCAGTCTCCTTGTGCACCAGATTTGAATCCTATTGAGCATGTGTGGGCTAAGGTACAAAGGGAGCTGCGCTCCAATTTAGCTTTAGATGGGCGAAGAACAAAAGATGACTTCTGGACACAAATTCAAGAAGCCTGGCATCCACGTTACTGCAATCATTTAATTTTGCCTATGCCCCGAAGTTTGAGGGCAGTTATTCGGCCTGAAGATTCATATACCCGAAAGCAATTATATTTATTTTTTGCATTTAGTTTCGAGAATAATAGTTTAATACTATTACTACTACTACTACTACTACTACTACTGCTGCTGCTGCTGCTGCTGCTGCTGCTGCTGCTGCCGCTGCTGCCGCTGCCGCCGCCGCTACTACTACTACTACTACTACTACTACTACTACTACTACTACTACTAATAATAATAATAATAATAATAATAATAATAATATATAGTGGATAAAAACGAGCAAGTGTGCAATGCACCTGCACAAATGGGATCAGAAAGACTTGCAAAAATGGGAGAACACCTGGTCCACCACATCCAGGGAACGAGTTTCGACAAATAGGGGAAATTGTAGTCGAAGGAAGAACAAGCTAAACTCAAATGTTGTAATTTCTGTCATACGACCTAATAACCAACTGATATATTACTGTGAGAAAGAAAATAAAAAATATGATGTGTTACACTCACATGACTTTCTCTAGTTCTTCTACAAACTTCTTACATAAGATTATTCTTCTTTCTGCACCTTGCTAATCGAAATAATCATTAGCAGAATGTTCTTACTAATTAGTTCCTTACAAGTAGAAAGAAAATAAGGGAATACACTAGGCTAAACTGATAGTCAAATGTTTTAAAATCTGTCGTTATTTGATTATCATTGCAAATCGCTTCTTTGCTTGGCCAGGAGTAGAAAAAAAGAAAAGCTCACACTTCCTATCTGAGAAAAGTACTCACAACTAAAACCGAAAACAAGGAAGATCTTGGAAACGGTTACCTCCACAACAAAAATGTAAAGGACATATATTGTGTGCTATGATCAGATTAACATTTCCTGTGTAGTAAGTTTTTGTGTATCTCTTACCGTTTAGCAGTTAAGCAACATTTAGCAAAATTCATCCAGAATAAAGAGCTCTTCAGAGGCTATTCCCAGAAAATTAAAGATATACATTTTATTTGGCAAGTAAATATCTTAAATATAAGAGAATGTAATCAAAATCATTACAGCCATTTTTAAGAAAATCAAAAATTTTTTAAATGTTTTCTATATAAAGGGTAGTTTGGGGTGCTTTTTTTTTTTTTTTCTTCGTGTCGCATCCTTAGAAGATACCAAACTTAAACACCAAGTTTAGTTTTTAACGCTCTTTTCGGTTTTGAGCTATGCTGCCCACAGACACACACACACACACACACACACACACACACACACATATACACACAGATAGACACATACACGGACATTTTTTCTAAAAAGGCTTTTTTAGGATGCAGGGGGTCCCAAAACATATACTTCTGGTGAAATATCGGTATCGAATTTTCGGGCGCAATACAATACCTTCCCCACACATTATGTACATAGAATGTATAGAGAAAGTAAAAATCTGATGTGTTCCATTCACAGGACTTTCCTTACATTTCTGCAGTAAATTATTGTTTAAAGGCTTATTTTTCTATTTATTAAATGCTAAATTGAGAAAAAGTTGGCAGAAAGGGGCTTATTAGTTGCTTCCTTGTAAGTAGAAGAAAAATAATAGTGTACAATAGACTAAATCGATAGTCAAATCTTTTACAAGCTGGTTGCTATGTGCTTGAAGTACCTTTGTTTATATGTCATGGAGTTGATAAATCATCGTTCATAAAAGCATATTTTGAAGGTGAAACTAATAACAAGGAGTATCTCAAAAAGGCCAACTCCACGAAAAAATGTACGTAACATAAATTGTGTATCTTAAAGAGCTCAGTATTTTTTGTGTGGTAAGTTTTTGTTTATATCTTATGGTTTACCAGTTATGAAGAATTCGTCAAGAATAAACATGTCTTCAAAGGCAATTCCCAGAAAATTAAAGATATACATTTTATTTGTCACATAAATATCTTAAGTACCTATAAGAGATTTTAACTAAAACAGTTTGAACAGTTTTAAGAAAATCAACATTTTTACAAATTTTTTCCATGTAAAGGGTAGTTGGGGGTGGGGTTTTCTTGAAAATCTTCGTGTTCATCCTTGGAAGATACCAAACTTAAATACCAAAACCAACCAAGTTTGGTATTTAACGGTCTTTTCGTTTTTGAGCTATGCTGTACACAGAAACACACACACACACACGCGCGCGCACACGCACATATATGGACCTTTTTCCAAACATTTTTTTTTATTCAGGGGAACCCAAAACACATATTTCCGGTAATATATCGGTATTGAATTTTAGGTGGAATGCAATACCTTCTCTATACGCTATGTACATAGTACACGTAGAGAAAGTAAAAATTTGATAAAGTAGTTCAACAATTCTACTGAATTAACTTTGGCGGATGGGACTTCTAATTTGTACTTAAAAGTATAAAGCAGCAGAAACCCGAAGTTCATATTGTCTAGCATTCGTGCGATTGCCCGTCTCTCCTCTTTGTTATAAAGTGACCCATTCTTACTGTCAGCAGCTACTATAAGTAGAACTTTAGTAGAAGTTTGCATATGAAAGCACCTGCAGCTGCTTATCTAACCCAGCAAACGCTTCCATATTTTGCCCTAACATCATGGAGGCAAAATTATCTCTAAATAGGTTAAAGTACAACCTTATTCCACATCTCTTGCTCAAGATGTCGCACATATTACAGAGTGTCGGTCTTGGTGGCTCAGTTGGTGTAAGGGCTGGCTGCTAATCCCAATGTTGCTAGTTCAAATCCGGCTCAAACAGATGGTTTTTAAGTGCAGTTAAATGTGATAGACCGATGTCAGTAGGTCTACTGGCATTGAAACTCAAATCACTGAAGCCATATAAGGATGTTGAAATTTAAGTAAGAGCAGGAGATCAGATTACAAGCGACAAAAATCTTATGTGCCCGTTCTAAAACAAAATATTCTTACAAAAGAGTATTCTTTTATCTACATCATGCTAAACATTAGCAGAAATTGCCCATTTACTTGCTTCTCTGTAAGCAAAAGACATACAAGGGAATATACCCGGCTAAAGCGATAGTCAAATATTTTAAATGCCGATCAGTAGGAGAACAATTGAAGCTGGTTTCGCTTTGTATTGCCAGCAGAGAAGCAAAAGAGAGATGAAATGAAAGGTTAAAATTGAAATCAATAGTAAGAAATATCTCGGAGACGTTCAATCATTCAACAAAAATGCATGCGACATAAATTGTTTTTAACTTAATCCATATTTTTTGTGAAGTAAATTTTTGGGTATTTCTTACGGTTTAACTCATGCAAAATTCAACAAATTTCATCCAAAATGAAGAGGTTTTCAGCGGTTATTTCAAGAAAATACACTATATTAGAGGTATAGAAACAGATATTTTATTAGCACCTTAAATTGTATTTATTTCGGTATGCTGATTGTATTTTTTCTTCTTCTAACAGTTTTACCAGAAATCAATTACACAATTTGCTACCTGAAATAGTTTGCGTGGTTTTAACGCGTCGCGAAGTGAACAGTGTCTTCACAGTATAGACTGTTTCACTTCCTTGTTCACGTCTTAATATACAGTTAGTGTAACATAAAGCCAATTTACATAAATCAAGTTCAAATACGTTTATTTGTCTGATCTGGACATTTATTGTTGATATTGTGTTGATTAATTTAATTTTATCTTTGTAAACGAAATATAAAGAATCCGATTCTTTAAGCTTTTATATGTACATGCATCTGTGTCAAAAATTTGTATTCATTTTATTAAAAAACTACATGACGATATATATTTTTAAAACTTCTGAAGTGTTCCATTCACAAGACTTTTGTCCACAAAAAACTATTGTTATAAAAGATTATATTCTTTTTTTCTACATCATGCTAATTGAGATAAACATTAGCAGAACTGGTCTTATTACCTGCTTCCTTGTAAATAGAAGGAAAAAATCGGATGTGTTCCATTCACTAACTTTCTCTACATCATTGTTGTTAAAAAGCTTATGCTTCTATTTACTTCACGCTAATCGAGAATAAATTAGCAGAAAAGGTCTTATTACTTGCTTACTTGTAAGTAGAAGCGAAATAAGGGAGTGCCACAGGTTAAAGTGATAGTCAAAAGCTGGTTGCTATGTGACTGAAGTTCCTTTGTCTGTATGGGCAGGAGTTGACAAATTCCCATATGAGAAATGTATGATTTTTTAAAGGTGAAACCCAAAACAAGGAATATCTCAAAAGCGATCAGCTCCACGAAAAAAAAAAAAAAAAAGAATGCATATAACATAAATTGTGTGTTTTAACGTGCTCTAGATTTTTTGTGTTGTAAGTTTTTGTCCATCTCTTACGGTTTAGCAGTTATGCAAATTTCCATACAATTCATCCAGAATAAAGTAGTTCTTCTGAGGCTATTCCCAGAAAATTCAAGGTATACATTTTATTTGTCAGGTGATTATCTTTAACATACGAAATTTTAATCTAAATCGTTAGAGCCATTTTTAAGAAAATCAAAATATTCAAAAAAAAAAGTTTCCTGTAAAGGGTAGTTTGGGGTGGGAGGATTTTTCTCAAAATCTTCGTGTCGCATCCCTGAAAGATACTAAACTTAAATACCAAGTATGGTATTTTACCGACTTTTCGTTTTTGAGTTATCGTGTTCACGGACACACGGACACACACACACACACACTCACACACACACACACTCACACACACAGACCTTTTCCCAAAAATGCATTTTTTAGATAAAGGGGACCCTAAAACATATATTTTCGGTGAAATCTCGGTATCGAATTTTTGGGTGGAGTGCAATTCCATTTCTATACACTATGTACATAGTACCTATAGAGAAAGTATACACTATGTACGAGTACCTATTGAAACTCGGTTCGCTTTGCATGACTTGGAGGAAAACAAGACATGAAATGAAAGGTGACATCCTGTTTGAGAAACGTTACGTAGGTGAAAATTGAAATCAATAACAACGAATATCTCTGAAACGGTAAACTATAAAAAGAAAGGAAAAACTGACAAATTATTTTTTAAAGTGATCTACATTTTTATGTAGGAAACCTTTATCTATCTCTTACGATTTATGGCCGCGAGCGACCGCATGTGAGTTTAGTGGTGGACAAAGCGGTGCAGTGGCTGGTTTTCTCCGGGTTGTCCGGTTTCCCTCGCAATCACATTCCACCGGTACTCCATCTACATTCCATCTGTCATCAGTTTCATCGCCTGCGGTGCCAAAGTAGTAAAAGCGGGCGTTAAACAATTTTAAAAAAATCTTACGATTTACGAGCTAATCAAAATTCGGCAAAATTCATCCAGAACAAACAGGTCTTCAGATGCTATTCCTAGAAAATTTAAAATATATAGTTTATTTGGGATTTAAATATCTTTATTATACGGCCTTTTATTCAAAACCTTTTTCGAGAAAAACAAAATTTCAAAACATTGTTCTATGTTAAGTGTAGTTTAGGATACGAGGGATAAATACCAAGTTTGGTATATATATACACACAAACAGGTACAATACTTTGTCTAACTGCTTCATTTTAAGAACAGAAAGTAAAAATGCCTATATTTTAAACCAAAATGCTTAATAACTCAGAAAATCGATCGAAGTTCGGAAAATGAAACTCGGCAAAACAACGTGTTTTTATACCTCAGATTTCTATTCCAAAACTGAAGCCTCTATGTTAAAATTGTGGAAAATCTAAATTTCAACCATCACTTCCAAGTCTGTTACGAAATTTGAACCGCTAACCATAGAAACATATCATATTCCAAATGTATTTAAGTTATATCACAGAGGGGATATAAGCAAGAAACTTACACTAATACAACAAAAGACATTATGAACCCAACTTTAACCATTACTGAGAACTTAACGTCGAACATGCAAAACCGCAACAACCAAGTCACACACGCACACATAGGTTTAAAACCACAGCCTTGCGATATCTCGAGTTGCCTCCCATTTCATTGATTTCTCTTACCCTTTTACAAAAATTCTGTTGTGTTACATTTACATGACTCTCTCTACATCGCTTTAACAAATTGTTGATAAAAAGCATATTCTTCTATCTACTTTTTTATAATCAAGGTGAATATTGGCAGAAATTGTCTTAATTACTTGCTTCCTTGTAAGTATAAGGAAAATAAGGGAATACACTAGGCTAAAACGACGAAATCTTTTAACAGCCGGTTGCCTTGTGGATAAAATCAGTTTCTATCAGTTTACATCTTTCCGAGTGATAAAAGTTTAAGTATTTTAAATCTGAAGCAAATAACCAGGAATATGGCGTATATCGCATAAATTGTGTTTTTTTAACGTGATCTACATTTTTTTTTCTGTAGCAAGTTTTTGTTTATCTTTTACGGTGTACCAGTTACGCAAAATTCAGCAAAATTCATTCGGAATAAAAAGGTCTTTAGAGGCTATTCCCAGAAAATTCAAGATATGCATTTTATTCTCCATATAAATATCTTTAAAGTACGGTCTTTTTATCAAAATTGTTACAGCCATTTTTGAGAAAATCAAAATTTTCGAATTTTTTCCATGAAAAGAGTAACTCCATGGCACGACAGCTCACGGGGAACCTTGGCCTACCGCCCGGCCGCTGCGTCCCCCATCTCGGCCCACTACAGACGTCATGGATGGGGTGCAGTATTGGAGGGTGAGACGTGGTCAGCGCCCCGAGCCCCCGGCCGGTTAATGCGGTCCTCATGACCTGGAGCCGCTACTTCTCAATCATGTAGCTCCTCAATTGGCTCCCCAGGGACTTTACGAGGCTGAGTGCACTCGGGCCAGGTCTCCCAGCGTGGGAAATATCCCCACGCCGGTGCTGGGAATCAAACCCAGGTCCCGCTTGGTAAGCAGCTGCGCTACCACCGCGCTAAGGAGACGACCCCATGAAAAGTGTGGTTTCTCAAAATCTTCGTGTCGCATTCTTGGAAGATACTAATCTTAAATACCTACCAAGTTTGGTATTTTACCGACTTTGCGTTTTTGAGTTATCGTGTTGACAGACACTTGAACACACACACACACACACACACACACATACTCTGTCCTTTTTCTGAAAATACTTTTTTTGGATACAGGGGACCCTAAAACGTCTATATTCGCTGAAATCTCTGTATCAAATTTTGGGTGGAATGCAATACCTTCTCTGCACATAGTAGTGTAGAGAAAGTAAAAATCAAGACCAATTGGCAGGAATAACCACAACTATGTATTCCATTCACATAACTTTCTCTACCTATTCTGCAAAAAACACATCTAAATGTGGCTCAGGCGGTTTCGTCTGTAACTGGATTCGGGAGATCCAGGCATGCTGTCCATCTTTTTTTTTTTTTTTTTTTTTTTTTTTTTTTTTTTTTTTTTTTTTTTTTTTTTTTTAAACAGTTCAGGAGTCTGGTCGGGACTCCGGCGCTGTATACCCTGCTATTTATTTACCTAATTTGTTTACTTTTATTACTGTGTTTCTGTTTTACGTTTTACACACACATAGACAAACATATAACACCCATGCCCAAGGCGGGACTCGAACTCACGATCCCCTGCGCTGCGAAACACTAAAGCGAGACGCTTTGTTGAGCGCGGCCATGGGGACCGGCTTAAATCGAGGGCTCTCTGACCCGGGGTTTTTAGCACGCATGTACCATGTACATAATAGATGCTATACGAATTCTACTTAACCCAAAATTGAGTACCGATGTTCACCGGCAACACATGTTTTGAATAAAAAAAAACTTTTTTTTTTAGAAAAACGTCCTTATGTGTGGACAGATAACTCACAAACGAAAAATCGGTAAAATACCAATCTTGGTATTTAAGTTTAATATCATCGAAGTATGCGACTCGAAGATTTTCAGGAAAATCCTCCACTCCAAACTACACTTTACATGGAACACTTTCAAAATGTTTATTTTTTGAAACATGGCCGTAAAAAATTTTATTTAAAATAGCGTTGGTATAGTAAAGATATTTACAATGTACGTCCTGAATTTATTGGGATTAGCCCAGTTCTCTTCATTCTCAATGCTTTATCACAAATGTTAAACCTTAAGAGATACACAAAACTTGTTAAAACACACAGTTGTTTATATATAGCTAACCATTTCCGAGATAATTCCCACTATTGGTTTCGATTTTAAATATCTAAACATTTCTCCTATGGGAAGACCACGTCCGTTTCTCAGCTTTTTTTTTTCATCTGGCTATAGTAATCGCTTAGCGACAGCTTTTTAAAAGATATGACTGTCGTTTTAACCTAGTGTTTTCTCTTTCTTCCGTTCTACTTATAAGGAACTAATATTTATAATCTTAATATTTTCTGGTAATGCTGATTACCAGGATGTTGATAGAAGAATAATCCTTTGTGTAAGTATAATTTCTGTGGAGAACAGAGAGAGCAAGTAAAGCGCTTTAAGCCTGTCATAGTTTTTGTATAGCTATAATTCGCTTTGGGTAAATGTGTAGGAAGGCATTTTTACTTTCTCTACAAGCACTATACACATAGTGTATAGAGAAGGTATTGTATTGCACTCAAAAATTCTATATCAAGTTTTCACAGAAAATATATGTTTTGAGACCCCCTGAATACAAGAAAAGTATTTTAGAAAAATGTGTATGTGTGTGTGTGCGTGTGTGTGCGCGCGCAGCATGGATCAAAAATGTAAAGTTCGTTCAATGTCAAACTTGGTATTTAAGTTCAGTATTTTTTAAGGATGGAACACGAATATTTTCAAGAAAGTGCCTCACCCCGAACTAAGCTTTACATGGAAAATTTTTTGAAAATTTTGATTTTCTTAAAAATGGTCTTAACAATTTTCATTAAAATACTGTTAAGTACCTATACTAAAATAGTTCCATGAAAACTAAAACGTTTATCTTTAATTTCCTGGGAATAGCCTCTAAAGACCTCTTGATTCTGGATGAATATTACTGCATTTTGCATTAACTGGTAAATCATAAGAGATAGACAAAAGCATAATGCACAAAAAAATATAGCTCTTGTTAAAACACACCATTTATGTCATATCCTTTTTTCGCGGAGTTGACCATTTCGGAGACATTCTTTGATATTGATTTCAGTTTTAAAATACTTAAAACTTTTCTCATACGTGAATGTGTAAACTCCTAGTCATGCAAAGAAACGGATTCCAACCACATGACAACGAACTTTTAAAATATTAGACTATCGTGTATTCCCTTATTTCCGTTCTACTTACAAGAAAGCAAGTAATAAGACCATTTCTGCTAATGTTTATTTTAGCATGAAATAAAGAGAAGAATAAGATTATTAACAATAATTTGTTACGTAGATGTAGAGAAGGTCATGTAAATAGAATATATCAGATTTTTTATTTATGCTGTCCACAGACCATACACTGGCACACGAACATTTTTCTAAAATTACTTTTTTGTTTCTTTGGGATATAGGAGAGACCTTTAAACATATATTTCCGGTGAAATCCAGTATCGATTTTGGGTGAAATACAATATCTTCTCTACTTACAGTGTACATAATAAAGAGAGTAAAAATGATTGTTTTTTAATCAGGGGCCACGGAAACATAAAATTTAGATCAAATTTCGGAAATGTATTTTTTCTCTACCTTCTTTGTAAATTGAACGTGGTAGATTGTCTTTCATTCACTGACTGCTCTCTCTATTGTGCAACAAATTATTTTTATAAGGTTTATTCTTCTATTCACACCATTCTAATCAAGGTAAATAATAACTGGAGTAGGTTTATTACAGGTCCGAAAGAAATACACAGAACGCTGAAGCGATTGTCAAATCTTTTAAAATCTGTAAGATAAGTGCTGCCATTGAAATTGGTTTCCCTTTGTACGGTCAGAACTAACGTTTAGCTTAGGGTATTCCTTTATTCCATTATATCTACAAGGAAATAACTAATGAAACCTTTTTCTGATAATGGTGATAATCTTAAATGTTTTCTCATAGAAACCGTGTGTAGGACAGGAGTTGGATAGGTAGAGTCAGACTGAAAATTCAATGCCTTAGCCGGGATTTGAACCACGGATCTCCCGGGCTCTAGCCGGGTGCCTTACCGCTGAACTACTATGGCAAGATGCCGGCATAGCATTGCATTTCTCAACTGATTCGCATGTTTCCCGGTAAACCACAAGGCAACATCAAATTATTTTGAGATGACGACTTACAATGTCATAAGTACTTTAAGTCCCAGGTTCATAGTATAGACAAGTGATCATTTTAATGGTTTTCTCACAGAAACGTATGTAGGACAGGAGTTGGAATAGGTAGGATCAGACTGAAAATGCGAGTCAGTTGAGAAATGCTATGCCAGCATGTTGCCATGGTAGCTCAGTGGTAGAGCAACCTGCTAGAGGCCGAGAGATCCCGGAAATGGCATTACATTTTTCAGTCTGACTATCTATCCAACTTTTATGATAATATTTATCTCGATTAGCATGAAGAATAAGCGTCTGTAATAGTTTGTTGCAGAATAGGTAGAGAAAGTCATATGATGGAACGTATACGAGTTTTGCAATTCTATTCGCAAAAGCTGACCTTACTTTCTCAGGAACTGCTAGTCATAAAAAACTTCATTATCCCGCATCGTGCAGATGGCGTTAAAGAGCCACAATATAATTAAAACCCTCCTTTCAGGGATTCTCAGAGTTTTCCGGAACTCGCTCTCTTGAAATAAAATGAGCCATCAACTTCCGCGGGGAAACGCGATAGGCAATTCCGAGTCTCCCGATCTGAGGCAGGAACTCTGAGGTTTCATTAAATTGCGTGTCTGGAGTTGAAATTTCTTATTTACAGGCTGTTAGAGGTATTAGTGCAGATATTTGTATAGTTATACGAACAGTGTAATAAACCTTACATGATTTATTGCTTTATTTGCAGACTTATAATTTTACGAAATAAGAGTATTTATGTTCTGAGGTTGTTTAGTACTTTCAAGTAGGTGGGTACACGCAAGGTATACCTGTTTATTTTTCTCTGAGACTGCGGATCGGAATGCGTAATCATAGGCGATGTATCTGTGAAATTTGATCAAAATTATGAAAATCTAAAAAACAAATATATACATATACATATTGTTATTGCACAATATAATTATATGAATTCTAAACTATAAGAAAACAAAGTTTCTCACACTTGGCAAACTTTAACTACCAGTTAACAGAAGCTATGTAGTGTGTTCAAGTCCGCGATGAATGGAAGCGGTGATGCTCAAATGATCTTGAGATCCATGGAGCTTAAAGTTATTTGACATTCGTCTTTTCAGGATAGGGGAAAACCCCGAAATAAATTTTATATGCGCAACTAACCCTAAGCGAGTTCGAATTCGTGCCCTCTTGAATGTGAGGCAGACTACCGAGGCGGGCTCTACTTTTAGTACAGGTAGTTATACAGTAGATTATCGATCTTGTTCACATCTACTAGACATGCAAATCCTTTATGCAGATGACGATATTTGAGAACCAGAAACACATTAAATAAATACACATAAATTAAATAATTTAACTTTTTAGTTGCTAAGGATTAGTTTCATGTAAGTGAACGGCATCGTGATGAATTAGAAAGAAAGCTCAAATAATGCCATTTTACAAAAGTATAAGTATTGGAAAATTTAAACCAAAAACGATTATCTCGCAGAAATTCCTTACTAAAAAAAAATTACATCATGCTAATACAGATAAATATTAGCAGAATTGCCCTATTTACTTGTAGAAGGGAAATAAGTGAATACACTAGACTAAAGCGATATTCAAATCTTTTAAAACCTGGTGAAACCCTTGACGTTCGGTTTGTTTTGCCTGGTCCCATTTGAGATTAAAACCGACAACAAGGAACATCTCGAAAACGGTAAAATGCACACGAAAAACTCACATAATATAAATTATGTGTTTTAACGAGATCTACATCTTTTGGAGAAAAATTTTGACTATCTCTTACGGTTTAATCGTTATGCAAAATTTTGCATAACTCATCCAGAAGAAAGAGACCTTCAGAGACTATACCCAGAAAATTAAAAATATTCATTTTTTATTTAAATATCTTTAATATATGGTATTTTAATGAAAACCGCTGGAGCATTTGTTTTGAGAAAAGCAACATTTTCAAAACAAATTTCCATGTAAAGGGTAATCTGTGGAGTCCATGTCGCATCTTTGGAAAATACTAAGTTTGGTGTTTAGCGCCATTTTCGTTTTGAGCTATGCTGCCCATAGACATACACGGACCTTTTTTTAAAATGTTTTTTTCGGACTCAGGGGTCCTCAAAATACATATTTACGGTGAAATGTCGACATCAAAATTTTAGAGGACATACAATACCTTCTTTACCATGTAAAGTGTTATATATATATATATATATATATATATATATATATATATATATATATATATATATATATATGTTAGAGAAGGTATATGTTAACGAGATAAATATTTTTGAGTAGTAAGATTTTATTTAAAATAAGAACTAAAGCTTTCCTGGCGACGTGTTAATTCAAAATCTTCTCGGGCTTCTAGCCAGGTAAAAACTTGGCTTGACACCAACGTTTCGAAGAAGTACATCTTCCTCGTCTTCAGGGTGAACTGATCAGTTCACCCTGAAGACGAGGAAGATGTACTTCTTCGAAACGTTGGTGTCAAGCCAAGTTTTTACCTGGCTAGAAGCCCGAGAAGATTTTGAATTAAGATTTTATTTATTTCTTAGTGTTTACCAGTTACGAAAAATCATAGTCTACAGAATGAATAGTGCTTCAGAGGCCATTCCCGGAAAATTCAGAATATATATTTAGTGTTAATGACCTCGGCAAGCCCATATTGGTATGGAGTTGCACTGTATTACAATATGATCAAAAGGTGCTGGTAAAGGTTGAGCTCTTGACCAGAATATTGGAGTCCATATCACGAAAGGAATGTATTTGCAAAAGCTCCTTTCAAGTGGCACTCCTGCAGAGCCACAAATCATCCATGAGAAAAGTGTTGCTGTTGTTTTCCAAGTGGTAACTGCTGACGCATCTTTTCCTAATTTGGGATGTCGTTTTCTTTCATTGCGTCTGCTTGGCGGTTTCTTGTGTGCGAGTGGAGAAAAAATCCTGTTACCATGGTCAGTAATAATTTAACACCAATATAACTAGTGAAGTGAGGAAACGTTCACTGTTCACAGTTCTCTAGTAATGGGATAAAAAGATCTGAATTGTTCCATTCACATAACTTCCTCTAGCTGTCCCAGATCCAAATTATTTTTACAAAAGATTATTCTCTTATCTACACCGTGCTAATCGAGATGTACATTAGGATATTTTTACCTTCTCTAGCCCCGCATTTATAATGTACGAGTACCTAGGGATAGAGAAAGTATTGTATACCATCCAAAGCTTTGATGTCGCAAATATATGTGCAAGTCCGAAAAAAGCATTTTTAGAAAATGGTCTATGTGTGTGCCTGTAGACAGCATAGCTCAAAAACGCAAAGACCGTTAAATACTAAACTTGGTATTTAGGTTTGGTATCTTCTAAGGATGCAACACGAAGATTTAAAAAAAAAAAATCCCTCACTACAAACTACCCTTTACATGGAAACATTTTAAAATTTTTTGATTTTCTAAAAAAAATGGGTCTAACGATTTTGATTAAAATAGCGTATATTAAAACATTTAAATCCGAAATAAAATGTATATCTTAACTTTTTTTTGGATAGCCTCTGAAGTCCTCTTTATTCTGGATGAATTTTGCCGAGTTTTACTTAATTGCTAAACCGAAAGAAATAGACAAAGACGTACTACACAAAATATATATATATATATATATATATATATATATATATATATATCGTCAAAATACAAACTCATGTCCTTTACGTTTTTGTTGTGGAAGTAACCGTTTCCGAGATATTCCTTGTTATTGGTTTCAATTGTAAGTACTTTGCTCAGATAGTAAGTGTCGATAGCTTTTAAAACATTTGACTATCACTTTAGTATAGCGCATTCCTTTGGTTCCCATCTACTTATAAGGAACTAAGTAATAAGAACATTCTGCTAATGTTTATCTAGATTTGCAGTGTATAGGAAGAAGAATAATCTTTTGTAAGAAGTTTGCAGAGCAGGTAGAGAAAGTCATGTGAGTGTAACATCAACATGCTTTCCTTCCACTCCGCCTTTTACTGCATGATTATATCGGTAGGATTTCACATTTGGAACACTTGCATTGTTGCATTGGGTTTTAATATTCTAAATTAGATCACACACATTTACACTTCCAGAATTTGGGAAGGATTGAGAACATTCTGGTCTAAAGAAAAATTCCAAACCCCCAGCCGGGAATCGAACCCCAGACCCTTCACTTCGCAAGGAGGTGTTCTACCAACTGAGCTATGGGTCCAGAAATAAACAGACTTGGTCTTATTACTTGCTTGCTTGTAAGTAAAAGGGAAATACAAGAATACACTAGACTAAAGCGATAGTCAAACTTTTATAAGTCAGTTGCTATATGAAACAATTGACGTTCGTTTCGCTTTGCACGATCAAACGAGTAGAAATGAAAGCAACAACAAGGAATATCTCGCAAAACGTATATGACATAAATTATGTTTTAGCGAGAAGTACGTTTTTTTGAATATTAAGATGGTTTTATTATCTCTTATTATCTTTCAGTAGGAAACATGATGGTCCAATTTGTTAAACGCGGGTCGCTATATGATGGGTAAGAAATACTATTCTATTTGCATGACCACGAGAAAATATAAATCGCATGTGTTCCATTCACATAACTTTCTCTGTCTTCTTTGAAAATAAACTATGCTTACTAAAGATAATCCTTTTATTTACATCTTGCTAATAGAGATAAACTTTCCAGACGTAGTTTTATTACCTAGTCCAATATAGGTAAGTAGAAGAAACATAATGGAGTATACTGGGCTAGGCTCACGCCCTGCGATGTTATTTAAATTCGGCTACTTTCCATGGCCAGGAGGAAAACAAAAGACATTTGAAACGGATAAGAACTTCCGTATTGAGAAATGTTTAAGTATTTTAAAATAGGAGCCAGTAAATAGGGAATTTCTCGGAAATAGTTCTACAAAATAAAACTGTATATGACTACTGCCTACGTGGTCGATTGGTCAGCGTGCTGACTTCTCACCCGGAGGTCTCAGGTTCGATCCCCTGTTGGGTGGGGAATTGTTCTTTAACCAGAATTACAAATTATTGTTAATAAGCTTGTCTTTTATTTATTTCATGCTTCTCTAGAAAAATTAGCAGAAATAGTCTTATTCCTTGCTTTATTGTAAGTAGAAGCGAAATAGGTTAAAGTGCAAGCCAAAAGCTGGTTGCTATGTGACTGAAGTTCCTTTGTTTGTATTTACAGGAGTTGACAAATTCCTGTATGAGAAAAGTATGTTTTTCAAAGCTGAAACCAAGAATAAGGAATATCTCAAAAACGATCAACTCCACGAACAAAATGCATATGACATTAATTGTGTGTTTTAACATGCTCTACATCTTTTGTGTGTTAAGTTTTTGTCCATCTTTTACGGTTTAGTAGTTATGAAAAATTCATCCAGAATAAAATAGTTTTCAGAGGATATTCCCAGAAAATTCAAGATATATATTTTATTTGTCAGAAAAATATCTTTAATATACGATATTTTAATCGAAATCGTTAGAACCCTTTTTTTAAAAAATCAACATTTTCGAAAAAAGTCCCATGTAAAGGGAAGTTGGGAGTAGGGGGATTTTCTTGAAAATCTTCGTGTCGCATCCTTGGAAGATACCAAAACTAAATATCAAGTTTGGTTTTTAATGGACTTTTCGTTTTTAAGCTATGCTGCCCACAGACACACACACATAGATACACACAAACACACACACGGACATTTTTCTAAAAATGCTTTTTTTTGGATTCAGGAGGTTTCAAAACATGTATTTCCGGTGAAATCTCTGTATCGAATTTTTGGGTTTATTACAATACCTTCTCTGTACACTATGTACCTACAGACAGATGGTTTTTAATGCAAAGCTCCCGATATGACCGTAGATGTTAAAGGGGGCTATATAAATGAAACAAGAACAAACAAACAAAAACAGCTGCATAAGCCAGAAAATGTATGTTACTTTCTCTACACCTATTATGTACCTACCGGAAATACATGCTTTGGGATTCACTAATGATGAAAAGGTCCGTTTGTGTGTGTGTGTGTGTGTGTGTGTGTGTGTGTGAGTGTGTGTCTATGGGCAGCATAGCTCTAAAACTAAAAGTCCGTTAAATGCCAAACTTGATATATACATTTATCTTCCAAGGATGAGACACGAAGATTTTCAAGAAAATCCACACTTCCCAAACTACCCTTTACATGGAAAAAATATTGAAAATCTTGTTATTCTCAAAAATTGATCAAATGATTTTGACTACAATACTGCATATTAAAGTTATTCACAACACAAAATGTATATTTTGAATTTTCTGGGAATAACCTCAGAAAAACACTTTATTCCGGTTGATTTTTGAAAACTTTTGCATAACGGTTACGCTGTAAGAGATAGACAAAAACCTACTACACAAGAAATGCAGATCTCGTTATACATAACAATTTGTCATGCATTTTTGTTGTGGAATTGACTGTTTCCAAGATATTTTGTGTTATTGGTTTCAATTTTAAAATACTTATACTTTTCTCAGAGAGGAAGTGTCCGGTTTTCTCTTATTCTACTCCTGGCCAAGCATAGAAGTAAATTTCAATGACAATTCAGCTCAGCCATTGAAGCGCCGTTACAATGGCCGACGTTAGGTAATTTCAACCAATCGCGGTCATCAGACTGGAGCGATATTATCGAAACATCTTATCGCAGCTGATGTTCATTTCTGTGAAATCTTGTCGCACTTGACGTTCACTTGTTTAATCTCCTATCTTGGTTATTGGTAACAAGATGACAATCCAGTCACCCAACCTTCAGTTTTAATAACTGTCAGTTTCACAATAATACTTTCAGTTAATTCAATTACAATGTTTAAATAAAGTTGTATTCAATTCATAATGTATTTAGTTAAAAAAAAAGAGTGAAAATAATCATCATTTATATTTCTTATGTATGAGATGAGTGCAATAACCTCCAATAAAATAACGTTTGTTTCCATTTCATGTATTAGTAATTAAAAACTGAAATAAAATAATTGTTCCATATTGTTGCTATCGATGTTCGTACATTGCGTGTAGGCATGGTCGACCATTTTGTAATTCAGGAGCAGTGAAGAAAGAAAAGAAAACATTCGTTAAATAAACATGGTCGAATGCGTCATCTACCATTTGAGAACTAATATAAGTATTACAATCATAATCTGATAAAATCTCCTTTCCTATGTATTATAAATCATTAATACTCTGTTTCGTTGAGTTGTCTTATCAAATACAGCTCGTGTTTTCATCTCTTAGGACAATTCACTCCCGTCGCTTCGCTCCGATCGTGAATTATCGGCAAGATAAAACACAACTGGTATTGCTTATGACAATCGCATAACGATAGCTTTTAAAACATTTGACTGTCGCTTTACAATTGTGAATTCCTCTAGTTCCCGCTTTCCTATAACGAACAAAGTAATAAGAACATTCTGATGATGATTATCTCGATTAGCATGGTGAAGAAAGAAGAATAATCGATTGTAAGAATTATGTTGTAGAACAGTTAGAGAAATTCATGTGAGTGTAACACATAAGATTTTTTTGTGTAATAAGTTGCTATCCATCTCTTATGCAAAAAGTAAATAAGAACGAAGAGGACTTCAGGGGCTATTTACAAGAAATTGCAACAGTATGTTAGCCCGCTTTGTATTTTATTAGTTTAAATATTATTTTTGCATAGGTTTAATATAGGAAATATATGTGCTTCAGCAGCCAAGACTGAGCAGATTGAGAACACAAAACCTTAGGGTGAGGAGTTGCTATTGTGCACTCCAAGGTTATTCTCTTTGTTAATCTTAGCAACACAAATGCCTTTGTAACAGCTAGATTTTAATGCATTAGAGACATAAGTAACAGGATATTTTTTGAGAAAGATCTCTCCCCTAAAAGTTAGCGGCTCGGGAGTTTTCCATTATAAAGAGCGGTCAGGTAAGTCTAACAAAAAGAATTTCCAAAATTAATCACATGGCAATGTTATTTTCGCGCTTCTTTTCAACCAATCATGAATGAGCTTCAAGATTAGAGATTTTAGGTATGTAAGCGACGCGCTTACAAGAAATTAGGTTGCTAGTTCTTCTTGTTGAGTTTCGTGTTACACGCGTGATGCTGTCTCTGGCACGCTAAAAGCTGTACGTGGTACGTACGCGAATGCCGGAGTATGTGATATTACGCGAAACATGGTAGTTATCGCACGAGTTGATTTGTCGCGTAATAGGGAAGTACGTAATAATTACCGATGACCGTCAAAACAAAAAATTAGTAAGCAGAAGAAAATAGCACTAGTTATGAATATGTCTACGTCTTCAAGAATTACTATATCGGGAGTCGCTCGCAGGATTAGTGCCTCAACAAGTAACAAAGGGGAATAAAAGCATTAAAGTGAAGTACTTCTATTTGTGAGTCTATCTCGTGCTACATACCCCAATCATTCTTTCTCCCCTCAGTGAGAGTCAAACTTGTGTTCTACATGGACGAACAGAGCCCATGCATCAAAGAACTTTCAAGAGGTATGTACACGCCCGTTTATAAAGTATTTCACTGGTGCTAATCCAGACTGACTCCAAGGTAGACAAAAGAACAGCGACATAATGGTGCACCAACGTGACAGCGACAAAATTCAGAATATAGTTTATTTTCCATGCAAATATGTTTAATTTATGACATTTTAATCAAAATTATGTAATACTTTAGAAAAACGAAAATTTCGAAAACATTTCCATGTGAAGGATAGTTTGGTTAGGGTAATTTTTATGAAAGTATTTTTGTCGTGTCCTTGGAAGATACTGAAGTTAAATACAAAGTTTGATGTTTAATAGACTGTCGTATTTCAGTTATGCTGTACAGGCTCACATACATAGTAAGAAAGACTAGCGCGTGCACGCGCGCTCGAACACACAGACGCACACACACTTGCCTTTTTCTAAAAGTGATATTTTGGACCTAGGCACATCAAAACAGGCATTTGAGGTGAAATGTCGTTATAGAATTTTTTTCTTATTGCCATGCAGAGAGAACGGAATTTCAATGAAAGAATAATAGGGAAATCAAGGGTTTGATTGACAAAAAAATCTTATGTGTTCCATTCACATGACTTTCTCCACATCTGTGTAACAAATTGTTGTTACAAAGCTTATGCTTCTATTTACTTCATGCTAATCAAGAAAACATTAGCAGGAATAGTTTTATTACTTTCTACCTTGTAAGTGGAAGAAATAAGCGCAACCATAACTTAAATTGATAGTCAACAGCTGGTTGCTATGTGACTGAAGTTCCTTTGTTCGTATGGACAGGAGTTGACAAATTCCTGTATGAGAAAAGTATAAGTTTTTCAAAGCTGAAACCAAAAACAACGAATACCTTAAAAACGACCACCTCCACGAACAAAAAATGTATATAACATAGCTATATGTGTGTTTTAATGTGCTCTACATTTTCTGTGTAGTAAGTTTTATTCATTTCTTACGGTTTAGCAGATATGCAAAATTCCCTGAAATCCATACAGAATAAAGTAATCTTCAGAGGATATTCCCAGAAAATTCAAGATATACATTTTATTTGTCAGGTAAATATCTGTAATATACAATATTTTAATCAAAATCGTTGGAATAATTTTTTAGAAAATAAAAATTTTCGAAAAAAGTTCCATGTAAATGGTATTTGGGGGTGGAGGATTTTCTTGAACATCTTCGTGTCGCATCCTTGGAAGATACCAAGCTTAAATACCAAATGTGATTTCTAACGGACTTTTCGTTTTTAAGCTATGCTGTACACAGACACACACGCACACACACACAAGGACCTTTTTGTAAAAAAAAATTTTTTGGTTCAGGGGGACCCAAAACATGTATTTCCGGTGAAATCTCGGTATTGAATTTTTGTGTGGAATACAATACTTTCTCTATACACTATGTACATAGTTCGTATAGAAGAAGTAAAAGTGTATGTGAGTCAAGAGTAATTATGAACATCATAAATCAAAAAATCCGATGTGTTACACTCACATAACTTTCTTTACATCTCTGCAACAAATTGTAGTTAAAAAGCTTATGCGTCTATCTACTTCATGCTAACCAAGAAAAAATTAGCAGAAATAGTCTTATTACTTGCTTCCTTGTAAGCCGAAGCGAAATAAGAGAGTACCATAGGTTAAAGTGATAGTTAAAAGCTGGTTGCTATGTAACTGAAGTTCCTTTGTTTGTATGGACACGAGTTGACAAATTCCTGTGTGAAAAAGGTACATTTTTCAAAGCTGAAACGAAAAACATGAATATCTTAAAAATGATCAATTTCACGAAAAAATGAATATGACATAAATTAAGTGCTTTATTGTAAGCTATATTTCCTGTGTGGTAAGTTTTTGTCCATCCCTTACGGTTTAGCAGCTATGCAAAATTCCGTAAAATTTATCCAGAATAAAGTAGTCTTCAGAGACTATTCCCAGAAAATTCAAGATATACATTCTATTTGTCAGGTAAATATCTTTAATATACGATATTTTAATCAAAATCGTCCGAGCCATCTTTAAGAAAATCACAATTTTCGAAATTTTTTGCATGTAAAGGGTAGTTTGGGGTGGGGGGGATTTTCTTGAAAATCTTCGTGTCGCATCCTTGGAAGATACCAAACTTAAATACCAAGTTTGGGCTTTAATGGTCTTCTCGTTTTTGTGCTATGCTGTCCACAGACACAGACAGACAGACACATACACACACACTTTTTTGCAAAAATACTTTTTTTTGGAATCAGGGGGTTCTAAAACATGTATTTCCGTGAAAACTCGGTGTCGAATTTTTGGGTGGAATAGTACGTATAGAGAAAGTAAAAATCTGTTAGGTTCCATTCACATGACTTTTTTTACACTTATGTAATGAATTATTGTTAATAAGCTTATTCTGCTATGAATTTCATGCTAATTGAGATAAACATTAGAAGAAACGGTCTTATTACTTATTTCCTTATAAGTAGGCAGGAAATGAGGGAGTACATAAGGCTAAACTGATAGTCAAATGTTTTAAAGTGTGCTTGCTATAAGATTAAAATTAGTTTCTTTGCGTGGCCAGGTGTTGACAAGTTCCCTTGTGAGAAACTTTGAAGTATTTTGAAACTGAAACCAATAACAAAGAATAACTCGTATACGCTCAACTCCACGAAAAAAAATGTGTATGATATAAATTGTGTATTTCAATGAAGTCTTTTTGTTTAGTTAGTTTTTGTGTATCTTGTATGGTTAACCAGTTTTGCAAAATTCAGAAAAACTCATCCAGAATATCAAGTTTGTTATTTAACGGACTTTTCATTTCTGAGCTAAGCTACACACACACACACACACTCACACACACACACAGACACAGACACAGACACTCACACACACGGACATCTTTCTAAAAAGGCTTTGTTTGTATTCAGTAGCTCCCAAAACAAGTATTTCCGATGAAATCTTGGCATCGAAATTTTGGGTGCAATACATTACCTTCTCTATAATTATGTAGGGACATAGTATGTGTAGGAAAGTAAAAATCTGATGTGTTCCATTCACATGAGTTTTACTCTACCTTTTCTGCAATTAACTTTTCTTATAAAACACTTTCGTCCCCTTTACTTCATGCTATTCAAGATGAACATTAGCCGAAATGGCTTTATTACTCGCTTCAAAGTAGAAGGGTAAAATAGAATAAAAAATCTAAGGTGTTCCATTCACTTAACTTTCTCTACATCTCTGCAACAAATTATTGTTTGAAAGCTTATGCTTCTATTTACTTCATACTAATCGAGCAAAATTAGAAGAAATAGATTATTACTTGTTTCCTCATAAGTAGAAGCAAAATAAAGTGATGGTCCAAAGTTGGTGCTATGTGACTGAAGATCCTTTGTTTGTATGAACAGGAGTTGACAAATTCCTGTATGAGAAAAGTATAAGTTTTTCAAAGCTGAAACCAAAAACAAGGGATATCTAAAAAATGATCAACTCCACGAAAAAATGTATCTGACATAAATTGGTTTGTTATAACGTACTCTACATTTTTTGTGGTAAATTTTTGTCTATCTCTTACGGTTTAGCAGTTATGCAAAGTTTCGTAAACTTCTTCCAGAATAAATTAGTCTTCAAGGCTATTCCCAGAAATTCAAGATATACATTTTATTTTTAAGGTAAATACCTTTAATGTACCATATTTTAATCGAAATCGTTACAGCCTTTTAAAGAAAATCAAAATTTTCGAAAAAAGTTCTATGTAAAAGGTAGTTGGGGTGGGGAATTTCTTGAAAATCTTCGTGTAGCATCCTTGGAAGACTTGGAAGATACCAAACTTAAATACCAAGTTTGGTGTTTAATGGCCTTTTCGTTTTTGAGCTACGCTGCCTCCCCTCCACACACACACACACACATATACATACATATACACACACATGAGCATTTTTCTAAAAATGCTTTTTTTGGGGGGGGGGTTTTCAGGGAGACCCAAAAATGTATTTCCGGCGAAATCTCGATATCGAATTTTTGGGTGTACTATAATACCTTCGCTGTGCACTAAGTAAATAGTACGTGTAGAGAAAGTAAAAAACGATTGTAAAATTTAAACCACAATCAAGGAATATCTCGGACATAAATATGTTCTTAGGCTTTCACGGCCGGTGTTATTATTGGTAAAATATAACATATCCGGGATTGTAGGCCGTGGTAATTTTAACATTCAAGCACGGCCTCCTACAAGCCTAGATATGTTATATTTACCATCTTAGACATATTTGGCTACACAAAACATGTATCTTACATTATTTGTGTGTTTTAAGGAGGGGAGTGTTTTTGCGTATTCTATGGTCAGTCTCTTATGAAACACACCAAAAGATAAAGGCAGAAAACAGTTACTCGTGCCCAGGTCGTTTATTTTATAGTAGCTGTCGTGTAGTCACGTGAGGTTTTCATTTCCCCTTCCCAGTGTCCCAAAAGGCTTGAACAAAGAATATTGTAAGATTATGTCTTGCGGTTTACGGGTATTTCAAATGTCTTTCGAAATGAAGAAAACTTCAGAAGTCCTAGAAAATTCAAGATAAACATTTCATTTGTCTGTAAATAGCTAACGTGACATCCTGTTTTAATACAAGAGTCTAATCAATATGTTTAAAAAACACTTCCAAATTTATTTTTACTTTCTCTACACGTACTATGTACTCAGTGTATAGAGAAGGTGTTGCATTCCTCCCAAAAATTCTATTTGAGTCCCCCTGAATCCAAAAACATTTTTTTTTAGAAATTGTCCATTTGTGTGTGTGTGTGTGTGTGTGTGTGTGTGTGTGTGTGTGTGTGTGTGTCTATGTCTATGGAAAACATAGCTCAAAAATGAAAAGTCCGTTAAATACCAAACTGATCATTTGAGTTCAGTATTTTCCAAGGATGCGACACAAATATTTTTAGGAAAATCCCCCACCCCCAACTAACCTTTACATGGAACTTTTTTTGAAAATGTTGATATTCTCAAAGATGGGTCTAACGATTTTGTTTAAAATATCGTATATTAAAGATATTTACCTGACAAATAAAATGTGTATATTGAATTTTCTGGAATAACCTCTGAAGACTACTTTATTTTGGATCAATTTTACGGAATTTTTCATGAATGCTAAACCGTAAGAGATGGACAAAAACTTACCACGTTAAAATGCACAATTTATGTTATATACATTGTTTTCGTCATGTTGATTGTTTATGAGATATTCCTTGTTATTGGTTTCAGGTTTAAAAAACGTATGCTTTTCTCATTCAGGAATTTGTCAACTCCTGTCCATAGAAACAATGGAACTTCAGTCACATAGCAACCAGTTTTTGACTATCACTTTAACCTATGGTACGCCCTTATTTTGCTTCTACTTACAAGGAAGCAAGTAATAATTTATTTCTGCTAATTTTACTAGATTAGCATCAAGTAAATAGAAGCATAAGCTTTCTAACAACACTTTATTGCAGAAATGTAGAGAAACTCAAGTGAATGGAACTAGGTATCAGATTTTGTTTCTGAAATGATGAGTTTCTAAACACTACTAATCGTTATGTTATATATTATTATATGTAATTAAATCTAAAGTTAACAACTGTTCTCTCTCTTCACCAAAAGTAGTGTAAGCGCCAGCTGACAAATCCTGTTTCACGTAAATCTGTTTCTCCCTCTCGCCTATCCTCTTGCGAGTGCTCCAGTCGCGCAGTTCATGTCCTAAGCAACAATAATAATCGTATAAAATTAGTTAAACTGATAAATACTTCAGCTCGAGTTAGAAGCTGAATTAAAAGTTTAAAAGTCTGATGTGTTCCATTCACATGACTTTCTTTACATCTCTGTAACAAAATATTGTTAAAAAGCTTATTCTTGTATCTACTTCATGATAATCGAGATAAACATTAGCAGAAATGGTCTTATTACTTGATTCCTTATAGATAGAAGGGAAAAAAGCAATACACTAGGGTAAACCAACGGTCAAATGCTTTAAAAGGTGGTTGCTGTGATATAGAAATTCAATTCTTTGCGTGGTCAGGTGTTGACAAGTTGCCGTATGAGAAAAGTATTATTTTAAAATTGAAATCAATAACAAGAATCCTTAAAAACGATCAACTTCAGGGAAAAAATGCACATATCATAAATTGTATTTTTTTAACACGCTCTACATTTTTGTGTAGTACGTTTTTGTCTCTCTTACTGTTTACTAGATATGGAAAATTCAGCAAAATTCATCCAGAATAAACAGGTCTTCAGAGGCTATTCCTAGAAAATTGAAGATGTACATTTTATTTGTTATGGAAAAGGTTTTAAAATGTGGTATTTTAATCAACATCGTTCCAGCCATTTTTAAGAAAAACAAAATGTTCGGAAATTTGTCCTTGTAAAGAGTATTTTCGAGTGGGGGGGATCTTCTTGAAAAGCTTTGTATCGCATCCTTGGAAGGTACCAAACTTAATTACCAAGATTGCCATTTAGCGGTCTTTGGATTTTTGAGCCATGCTGTCCACACACACACACACACACACACACACACGCGGATTTTTTTCTGAAAATGCTTTTTTTGGATTCAAGGGGTCCTAAAAGATATATTTCAGGTGAAAATTGGGTATCGAGTTTTTGGGTTGAATACTATACTTCCTCTATTCACTTATGACACAAAGCACAAATAGTAATAAGACATCGAATTTCTGTTTGTCTGAAGGGGCATTTATAGGGCGTGTCTTCTGATATCCATTGGCCCTTCCGGGAAAGGACGGGTTGTAGCTTGCCTGTTCCATACCTTTTCTATTGTGCTTGGTGACAGCAATGCCGTACACAATCCAGGAACCCGCGGCCTTATTGTGGGAAGCAGGGCGCATGGTAAAACATTGTAAATGCCGTGCAAATGACTAGATCTGCTATGCAGTATTGGATTAAACGTTTCCAGGAGCGCGATGAAGATGGATTAAAGACGCGTTCAAAATCGGGAAAGCCAAGAAAAACAACGGCGGAAGTCAATGCTAAGATTATAAATGCAAGCAGAGATGAACCATTTAAACCGTCTACAAGATTGCGCCGCGATGTGAATCTATCTTGCTCCCTTAATATGGTGAGAAACCGCCTCCATGATAACATGAGAAATTTTCAGATAAAGGCCCCCATATATGCGAATTCGTTGTAAAGTCTATGAATAAAAGACTGCATGCAGTATTAGACCACAAAGTATGGTGGACCCACTACTCAAGTACTTTATAAATATGCAAATTATTCTGAGTATACAGAAAAAAGAATGTTGTTTATTTAATCGGTAGTATGGGATCAGATATTCCTTAGAAGGCAAGTTTCTCACAATCGGATGTCATTACATATTTCCATTATAAAAGATTCCAGCAGCCAAGTTAAAGGACAATATGCGCGATTTATCAGGGCATCTGCAGTACGTTCCTGAAGAGGTTCCCGATCGCGAATCATATAAGCCCATACATGCTCAATTGGGTTCAAAAAAGGGCTTTTGGCCGGCTAGTTAATTACTGAAGTTTCTGGATCTGAGCTAAGCCATGTAAGGGTTGCCTTAGATGTGTGAACGTTGCTGTTATCTTGCACGAACGTAATGATGGGCATCTCAATGGCCGGGTAAATAGCTCGGACGCTTGGAAGCGTACAATTTTCCAAAATACTTATGTATTCTTTCGCATCCATGTTGAGTAAGCTTTTGTCTATCTCTTACGGTTTGCTAAATATGCAAAATCCAGCAAAATTCATCACAGTAAAGAAGTTTTCAGAGGATAATCCCCATAAAATTCAAGATATACATTTTATCTATCGTTCAAATATTTTAATACACGTATTTTAATGAAAACCGTTAAGCCATTCTTAAGAAAATAAAAATTTTTGAAAACTTTTCTATGAAAAGATTATATTACGATAGGGGGATTTCCCTCAAAACCTTGTGTCCTTGGAAGATACCAAATGTGTATACTAACTTTGGTATTTTACCGACTTTCGTTTTTGAGTTATCGTGTTCGCAGACATACGGACACACCCACACACACACACACATGGACCTTGTTCTAAAAGTCAGATGTGCTCTATTCACATTACTTTCTCTACATCTGTAACAAATTATTGTTAAAAAGTTTATTCTATGTACATCATGCTAATCGAGATAATTATTTGCAGAAATTGTCATTATTACTTGGTTCCTTGTAAGTAGAAGTGCAAAAATCGTGTCCCATCCTTGGAAGATACTGAACTTAATAATCAAGTTTTGTAGCTAACGGCTTTTCGCTTTTGAGCCATGCTGGGGGCCCCACAGACACACGGACATTTTTCTAAAAATTCTTTTTTGCATTCAGGGGTCTCAAAACATGTATTTCCAGTGAAATCTCGATATGGAATTTTTGGGTGCAACACAAGATCTATATACACTATGTACATAGTAAGTGTAAAGAAAGTAAAAGTGTTGTTATACTGAACCTTAAAACGCGGTGAATGTCGATATCAAATTTATGGGTGGAATGCAATACCTTCTCTATACACTATGTATACATAGTACGCGTAGAGCAAATAAAATGACGTATCTGTGCTGGTCCGCTGCTGCTTTATTATTTTTTATACATTAACTATGTACTCAGTAAATATGTACGCATGTGCAAAAAAAAAAAAAAAAAAAAAAGCATTTTTAGGAAAATTACTGTGTGTGTCTGTGTGTCGGTATGTCCATGTGTCTGTGAACATAACTCAAAAACGAAAATCCGGTAAAATACCAAACTTGGTATTTAAGCTAAGTGTCCAGCAAGGATGTGACACGATGATTTTAAAGAAAACCCGTTCACCCAAAACTACCCTTTACATTGAAAATAATTTTGATAATTATGATTTTCTCAAAAATACCTCTCACGAGTTTAATTAGAATATTTACATCAAACATAAAATGTATATCTTGAAGTTTCTGGGAATAGCCTCTGAAAACTTTTATTCTGTATGACTTTTACAGAATACTGTATTACGGTTAAACGGTAACAAACAGAGAAATACTTACTGTATAAAATGCGAGGTCTCGATAAAACACATAATTTGTGGAGATGACCACTTTCGAGATATTCCTTGTTGTTGGTTTCAATTTTGCACTCTCTGTTTTTCTCAAACAGGATCATGCAGAGCGAACCGAACCTCAAATGTTTGACATAGCGACCAGCTTTTAAAAAATCTGGTATCGCTTTAGCCTAATATGTTCCCTTGTTTCTCTTCTGCTTACAAGCAACTAGTAATAAGACCGATTTTGCTAATGTTTATCTTGATTAACTTGACGTAGATTAAAGAATAATCTTTTGCAAGAAAGATTCGTTTGTGTGTGTGTGTGTGTGTATGTGTGTGTGTGTGTGTGTGTGTGTGTACAGCATAGGTCATAAACGAAATGGCCTTTAAATACCAATCTTACTATTTATGGTTAGTATCTTCCAGGGATGCTACACAAAGAGTTTCAAAAAAAGTCCTCCACGACAAATTACGCTTTACAAGAAAATTTTTAAAATGTTTTTCTCAAAGTGGCTATTACAATTTTGATTAAAATGCCATACATTAAAGATATTTACATTGTAAATAAAATGTATATTTTCAATTTTCTGGGAATAGCCTATGGAGACCTCTTTATTCTAGTTGAGTTTTGCAGAATTTTGGATAGCGGTTAAACCGTAGAAGAAAGACAGAAAAATTATACAGAAAAATGTAGATCTTGCTAAAACTCATAGTTTCTGTCATATACATTTTTAGTAGAGTTTACCGTTTTTTAGGTATTCCTTGATATTGGTTTCAGTTTTTCTCATACGGTAATTTTTAAACCTCTGGTCATACAAACAAAGAAGTTTCAATCACATGGATAACAGCTTTTGACAATTGCTTTATCCTAAGGTACTTCCTTATTTTCTTCCTACTTACAATGACGAATGTAATAAGACGATTTCTGTCAATTTATTGCAATTAAGTAAATAGAAGAATAAGCTTTTTAACAATAATTTGTTATAGAGACGTAGAGAAAGTCATATGAATGGAACATATAAGTTTTTTATCATGGGACTTTCAAAATATGTATTTTCGGTGAAATCTCGGTATCGATTTTTCGGTGGTAGAATTAAATTCTTGTAGCAGCTTTAGACAAAAGCGTTCTAAGGAATACTGGAACTGTTTATCTTCATTTTAATCGGTCATTAGAAAGTATACCTGTTACTTTTGCTTCACTTCGCACGGTTGAAATAACTACACGAAAACCATTGTATTTTTAGGTGTACGATAGCCGCCCGCCCGCCTTCTCAAAGTTAAGAGGTCAAGTTGTTTATGTTGCAAGAAAACGACCACGCTGCTGTTTCGTCCATTGCCTGTTCTCCCACAGGAAAGCTAGTGCCATTGCCCAGAATGGCTTTCCTGGTCGTGGATATTGACAAACAATGCCGTTTCTTTCACCATCAGCTGGCGTTGATAAACAGCTACCCACAGCCGCGTTACAAGTGATCTGTTGAAGTTTAGAAAAGTTGCAAAATCACAGTCAAGTCACAGTTCAAACAAGTGTGGTTTAATTATACACGGGAATGCAAACTCTATTAACTGCGTGGCCCCCCGTGGTGTAGTGGTTATCATACTAGACCATTTTCACCGAGCGAATAGGTTACTCATGTAAATAGAGACACGTACACAATCAAGTGTACGCTTATTGGCTGATCCGCATATTACAAGGTACATCGGTAAGAAGTAGTTCGCTGAGTACTAACAAAATCTAATGGATCTCCTTTGTATTACATAACAACAGTAAGTTTAACGTGTGATATGTGGATTTTCAGCCATATAAATCTAAAATAAACAATAAAATTGAACTTAATTAGAAAATGAGCAAACAATATTTGCAGACTGCTTTCTGTTGGTGAGCTTTGGAAACGGGAAGGTGAGGCCGTTAATACATAAAGCATTATGGCCAATCAAATGCAGTTTGTAAAACATAGCAGAGGTAAGCCTTTTAACGAGTGATGAGAAAGTTGTAATTTTGAAGTTTTTCATAAACTGTATAAGGAACACCCCACGTTGACCATCAAAGATATAGTTAACATGAGAGCGAAGTTTACAGATATGTATGCGTGCATTAAGTATACTTTTTTATTATTTATTCATTTTATATCACTTTAACTTACAATAAATTAGTCATATCGCGACAACATGTTTTAACGGTACCATTTAGATACTCTTTTATAAATTTAAGTCACATTATATTTCATTATACAGATTTGTTAGTTTTAAGTATTTAAGCAGTATTTTGCTGTGTGATGATTTGTTGAGAGCTTCTTGGATGTCTGGTAGATTGCATTCTGCTCGCTGCTGTTGATACTGAGAACACTCTGAGAGTAAGTGGCGTACCGTAAGGGCAGTGTAACAAATGAACAGATTGGGCTGTTCTATTCAGTAGATGGGAATGGGTTAACTTGGTGTGTCCAATACGTAGCCTGGTGATGACAGACTGGTCCGTTTCAGTTTCTGCAATGGATCTGATGTTCTGTTTAATTTCGTGTACTTTGCTAGGAGGTGATTGTGCTCATCTTATTTGTCAGAGGCTGTAAACATTTTCTGGATGCATATTTTGCAACATCTTTGTGAGGTAAAGGTGTCTTCATGTATTGGGAGTCTTGTAGCTTCCTTTGCTGCAGTATCTGCATGAGCATTGCCTAAAATGCTCTGATGTGAGGGTATCCACATTAGAGCTATTTTTCTTCCTTATTTCTTTAGAAATGTAGATAATTTGTGAATTTCTTGGACCAATGCATTTGTAGAGAAGAGATCTTGTAGAACCTATATACTGGACCTATAACCAGTGTGTATCAGGTAAGTTTCAGTTTTATTTGTCTACAGTAATACTTTCTTGATGGCACGAAGGGAGATAAAAGGAGCAGAATTCTGATCTTAATGGAATATAACCTTTGGAGTGATATACAAAATTGCTATTTAATCAGCGTGTTTATAAACTATCCGGCGAAGAAGAACTGGTAGAAGGAAAGGTATGACAGTTCCAAAGTTCCACGTGGTTATCTCCCCTGGCGCCACGTGGTTACGAAAGTAGTTCCGTTATCCCTTCAATCAGAATTTGAATGTGGAGGCGTACATGTTGTGTTTTGTCTACGCAAACACAAGTGTCTTCGTGTATACATCCTCATATCCGGAGAAAAGGGTTTGTACGCAAGGTCGTGGATCCAAACCCGGCGGAGGACGATGGCTTTTTTCAGGCGTAAAAATCCTTAGCATGGCCTCCTTCGGAAGGGAAGTAATTGGTCCCGTGTCGTAGATCTACGGCACGTAAAAGAACCTCAATCCTGATAAAGTGGCCTCTAAGCAAAATTAAGCTCTCTTTCACGCCCAATAAGAATGGAACGTGGAGAACCACAATAGTTAAAGGGCGTCCATAAATAAAACTCAATTTCAATTTCTATTAACTGTTATCAATTATTTCTTCCTACCTAGCCATGTGAATGACAGGATTTGTAAAGGTAGAATAAATGGGGAGGGCCATGCTCAAAGATTCAATATAATAGTCGGCCTTTAAACCATACAGTAACTCAGTGGTTAGAGCAGGCAGATAGGGATCCGGAGATGCGCGGTTCACATCCCGTCTATGATATTGACTTTTTCAGGATGACTCTACCTTTCCAACTGCTGTCCTGTTCAGGTGAAACAAAACAATTAATTCTATAATTATTGACCTAGCATTTGTTAAACTATGAAGCCCGGAAGCCTGTGTCTTAAAGTACGATATTATAAGCCGACGTTGTGATATGTCCTTTCAAAATAATTTGAAATCTCCGCGAAAAGTGGAGTCCATTGAGTAATTTAATGCCGTGTTGGCAAGTTCATACGGTAGCTCTGTGGTTAGAGTAACCGGACAGTAAACGCCATTGTTTAGGAGAGAGACTAAGTGACAAAAAAAAAAAAAAAAAAGTCATAAACTGAAATGTCCTATTTAGTACGAGGTACGTTTCAGCATTATAGGCTCAATATTTTTTTATTTTAAATATAACATGTACATAGCAAGTAGAGAAAATATTGTGTAATATTATTTTATAAATATATGTAGATGTATGCCTCGGTCTAGACTCCGTCGTCGAACACTGATCTCTTCTCTCTTGTACGGCTTCTTATCTCGGAATCGGAAACTGGATCTTCATATTATATTCTCAATAAAACACTTTTGGCAGAAAAAATACTATGACTTTATTTATAATACTCTTATTCTTCAAAGCTAATGGACTCTCTAAAAATTTACAATATCTATTATCGATCGTGCCGACGCCATTACATTGCCATACGTGTATAGCGTCCTCCCGAGAAAATTGAATCTATACAGAGTTGTCTATAGTTACAAAGCGGAACGTACACTTGACATTTCTGAACAGTGTTGCCGACTGAAGGTCTATGGCATCTAATAGTATACTAGGAAAAACAATCTAACACCTGTTGTATTGCCATTTTAGAAAAGAAATACTGCGTGAAAACACAAGTTATAAGGGTTCGGAAGATTGTGGAAATGACCTTGCGCAAACTTCAGTGATCCACGAAGCTAAACCCCAACGATTCCGTATTTTCCTTATGCTCTATCTCCCAATCTGCTTAATTTATCTAGTAGTTTTCTACGAAGCAATTTTGCACTTTTCTAGACACTTTTCGTGTATTATACTCTTTTAAAAAAGTCCATTCACATGACTTTCTCTACATGCCTGTAACAAATTACTCTATTTACTTCATCTAGTCGAGAAAAAAATTAGCAGAAATAGTCTTATTACTTGCTTCCTTGTAAGTCGAAGCAAAATAATGGGGTTCCATAGGTTAAAGTTATAGTCAAAAGCTGGTTGCTATGTGTCTGAAGTTCCTGTTAGCTGAAGCCAAAAAAGAGGAATATCTCAAAAACAATCAACTCCACGAAAAAAATGTATATAATATAAATTGTGTGTGTTTTAAGTGCTCTACATTTGTTGTGGGTTAAGTTTTTGTCCATCGCTTACGGTGAAGCAGTTATGCAAAATTCCGTAAAGTTGACCAAGAATGAAGTAGTCTTCAGAGGCTATTCCCAGAAAATTCAAAATATACATTTTATTTGTCGGGTAAATATCTTTAATATACAATATTTTTTAAAAAAAATCGTTAGAGCCATTTTTTAGAAAATCAACATTTTCAAAAAAAGTTCCAATGTAAAGGGTAGTTTGAGGTGGGGCAGATTGTTCTCAAAATCTTCGTGTCGCATCCCTGAAAGACACTAAACTTAAATACCAAGTTTGGTATTTTTACCGACTTTTCGTTTTTGAGTTATCGTGTTCACAGACACACGGACACACTGACACACGGACACACGGACACATACACACACAGACCTTTTTCTGAAAATACTTTTTTTGGATACAGGGGACCCTAAAACATATATTTTCGGTGAAATCTAGGTATCGAATTTTTTGGTGGAGAGCAATACCTTCTCTATACACTATGTACATAGTTCGTATAGAGAAAATAAAAAATTATAAACCTTGAAACATCTTTCCTGAAACGTCTCGTGCCAAAAGAAGATAACCTGATTTTGTTTATTTTGTAGGAGTTGACTTATTTTTTTTCAAGTGGTGTGTATATAAAGCAGCCCAACATTAAGTAATTTAATTGAAGTACACAAACATATTCACCAATATCACTTAGCTGCATCAAGAACAATCCACATAATTACTGATACGCAACTTAGTATCTGAAAATGTATTTATTAAATCTGCATGCTTGACAACCTCCTCATGTAGAATCTGTCTTCTCATTTCTCTATTTACAATTTCTGCTATCCTTTGCTCAGGATCTTTTATTTTAATACTTCCAGGTTTTGTGGGCAGCCCTAAAAATGTGGATAGGCATCTGTCAGCAGTTCGTTTTGCTTTGATGGTAGTGTAATAAAATTCCGCGACTGTCGATATATGTATCACCTGTTGCAAAGGTCTCTTTGGAGAAATGCTTAATGCACGCTACTGAGTTTTTATTTGGCTGCAGTTGATTCCGGTAACCACTTTTCTTTCACCTCAGAATAGTTGGTAATCGACAAGTAGTTGCATAACCCTCTTCTTTAGAGCTGTCGTAATTGCTGCTACACATAGGAGCACAGCACTTCTTAGGCATCTGCAGGCAGAACAAGGATGGAATTAATTATTTCTGCTATAACTTTTTATAAAGTACCATACAAATGATAAAATTATAAATCGAATGTGTTATTTGTACTTGCTTTATGGAGATGCACGTGGTAAATTACAACCTATTACAACAACATGCCATTAAATGAAATGTTATCCATTACAGGTACATATATATTGACTGATCTTATTAACTACACTTTGTCACATAAACAACCAATATTAGTTTCGCCTCTAGCAGAAATCTTACTACCGCCAAAGTAGCCTCCGTTAGATGTTGCCAGACTTACCAGGATCCGACTTAAAACTATAGACAGCTATGCACTATCAAAATGTCTCTCCTTCACCAAGTTCCAAGATGCCATGGGGCATCAACAATTTTCTTTCTTTATGTACACTTCAAAATACCTTTTACCTTTCTTTAAATATTTAACATACATTAGCAGATTAAAATTTGTTTATGCAAAATGGCACTTTTTTACAAAATAGACACTATTTCTTTTAA
Source organism: Hymenopus coronatus (assembly GCA_030762935.1). Lineage (NCBI taxonomy): Eukaryota > Metazoa > Arthropoda > Insecta > Mantodea > Hymenopodidae > Hymenopus > Hymenopus coronatus. The sequence goes on from CM060895.1 coordinate 129,581,879, forward strand.
TAAATTTGCAGTACCTATATTATTTAAGCACACAAACCGTGACAATATTTGTGGCGGCATTTCTGCAACTTTGCGCTTTTTTGTATCACTTCACATACCTAATATAGTTTTAAAAAGTCTTTGTCCCATTCATATGCCTTTCTCCACCCATTTTGTAAATAAACTATTCTTACAAAAGATATTTTATCTACATCATACCAATCGAGATAATCATTAGCGAAATGGTCTTACTACTTGATTCCTAGTAGGCAGAAGGGAAATATGGCTAAAAGGATAGTCACACCCAGTAGTGCCCAACCTACATCGGAAGAGAAGAATGCAGATTTACCTCCACCCATTTGTTCGGTAGCGGCAGGCAAAAACCTCTCCGTCTATGACGTCGCTTCTATCAGTGGCGGTGGCTTCAGCAACGTTAAGTTTTATGGGATGGTGCAAACACTAAAAAAAAAAAAAAAAAAAATTCTTGAACGCTGTTCTTGTTACTTGGTTGGTACTATTTACTTGTAACCAGTTCAACAATGTTTACCAATGATGAACACCAGAATCTTAAAAAGGAGACCAAATGATCCTGCCTTCCTTCCCTGCTATAATATTTGCTTTTTATTTGAATCGTTTTCGATTTTTGATTTTTTATAGTGTTTAACGCCCACTTTAACTACCTGTGGCACCGCAGGCGATGACACTGATGATACATGAATGAAGATGGAGCACCGGTGGAATGTGATGGGGCCCCTACGCCGCTTTGTCCACCACAAATCTCACATGCGGTCGCTTGAGATCGAACCCAGGCCATTTAGGTGAGAGGCGAGTGCTCTAACCACTCGGCCACGGTGCGGCCGAATCGTTTTCGAGAATATCTGTTCAAAAATATATGTAGAACCAAATATTGATAAATGCTTTGCAACAAAATTTCGCACTTTGGGAACTTTTTCATTTAGAACAGATTTAAATAAATTCCAACATTTTATTACAATATAAAATGACTGTTAAATTTGGCAAATAAGATTTTAAGATCCTGGGGAGCGTCTTTGCAAGCAAAACTAATTCAAATTCAAGTGCTGTTACTGATTGCATACCTGATTAAGACGTTTGCCATAATCAGTATGATTGCATTTTTCAAAGTATCATTTAATATTACATCGGGAACACTAAGATAGTGATGCTTACAAATAACATTTCACCATACTCTCTTTAAATATATATATTTGGTTAGGTTGAAACCTACAATCGTGTCGAGAGTTGAATCCAGTTAAACACCACTGAATGACTGAAGGGGAAATATTTCCTACTCTCCACGCATAAAACGAAGGCGGCGGGATAACGCGGTTAGGTGACGCAATCAGCTCATAAGAGCAGAGGTTGGGCACCCTTGGTCATACCGTTTAAAAGCTGTTTGCTATGTGAATAGTAGGTCAGCAGTAAACGAAATAGAGATGAAAGAAACGAAACTCCGTTTGTGAAAAGATGCATAGTTTAAACTTGAAATCAACAAGGAATATCTCGGAATGGTCAAATCTAAAACAAAATGCATGTAACATAAATTGTGTCTTTTAACGAGATCTACATTTTTTATAGTAAGTTTTTGAGTATTTCTTACGGTTTACAAGTTATATAAAATTCAGCAAAGTTCATGCAGAAAGAACTCAGAGTTATTTCCTGAAATTTCAAGATATACATTTTATTTGTGATAGCAAAATCTATATTTTAATGAAAATCGGTAAAGCCATTTTTGAGCAAAACAAAATTTCAAAACATTTTCCATGTAAAAGATAATTTGGAATAGGGGATTTTTTTTTTGAAAATCTTTCTGTCGCATCCTTTTTTTTTTTTTTTTTTTTTTTTGGTAGTGTTTAACGCCCGCTTTAACTACTAATGGCATCGCAGGCGGTGACACTGATGATACATGAATGATGATGGAGCACCGGTGGAATGCGATGGCGGGGGAAACCGGAGTACCCGGAGAAAACCCGCCCCAGCGCCGCTTTGTCCACCACAAATCTCACATGCGGTCGCTTGGGATCGAACCCCGGCCGTCTAGGTGAGAGGCTAGTGGTCTAACCACTCGGCCACGGCGCGGCCTTGTCGCATCCTTGGAAGATACTAAACTTAAATACCAAGTTTGGTATTTTATGGGCTTTTACTTTATGAGCTATGCTGTCACACAGACACACACACGATATCGAATTTTTGGGTGGAGTACAATACCTTATCTATACACTATGCACACAGTACGGGTGAAGGAACACAATTATTCAGGCTACTGCTATTTAAAATGGCTACAATTATATTACATCAAAAAATGCGATACCAAGTTTTGAGTGCGTATGAGTGCGTGTAAACCTAAAGATAGTCCAAATATAGACACACGTGAACATCATTGTCACTAGCAATATTGTAAAGGAAAACCCGTCTATATGACCTAGAAAGGTGGCATATAAATGGAAGAAAACAAAACTTTGTCTTCCTTAATAAAATTGTATAACGGTATATTAGTGAGCATAAAAGGACACACATAGATCCAGTAAATGTTTCAATCTGATATCTTGACTAGTTTCCGAGGTAAAGAAATATTAACTGTAGGAATTTTAACACTAGAAGCATAGTACTTTAATCACCCCTTATTAATTGTATACATAATGTAAACTGATGACTCTTTCACACAGATTGTTGATAAATACGAAAATGGATAACTGTACATAAATCGCTCACTTAATTACATTCCTCTCTTTCTACTTATTTTTTTTTTTTTTTTGGTAGTGTTTAACGCCCGCTTTAACTACTAATGGCACCGCAGGCGGTTCTTTCTACTTAGTGATTAATCGATGGCACTGAAGCACTCCAACAACGTACTGGCCAGTTGATATTCCTGCAATGATTTATTGTGAACTGATGTCATTTTGTTAAAATCTGGTTTATCATATTCACATGGCTTTGTCTACAAACGAGAAACTCGGATATCATCTTTATATTATGTTGATTAAGGAACGGTTTCACTATTTCTCAATACTCGATATCAATACTGATGTATATACTTATGTGTTGTATTTACAAACTAGTTTTACAAAAGCTCATTTTTATATCTATTCCACGCTTACAGAGATAAACATTAGCAGACATTGTTTTATTTCAATATCATTTCCTTGTAAACAAATCTAAAGCGTTATTTTTTGTGTTTTAGTGTTGAACGTCCACATTTACTACTTATTGCACTGCAGGCGATGACGCTGATGATACATGAAATGAAGATGGGGTACCGGAGGAATGCGATGGCGGGAGAAACCGGAGAACCCGGAGAAAACCCACCCTGCATCGCTTTGTCCACCACAAAACCTCACATGCGGTCACTTGGGCTCGAACCCAGGCCGTCTAGGTGAGAGGCGAGTGGTCTAACCACTCGGCCACGGCACCACCTCCTCTAAAGAGTTAGTCAGCTCGAAAAGTACATATATACAAGAGGCTTGGAACTTTAATGGCAACTACATATTTACCGTGATACAGAATAGATAAATATTATCAACCTTTGCTGTCCTTCAAATGGCCGCGCCGTGACCTAGTGGTTCGACCACTCACCTGTCATCGTGTCTTGTTCGGTCCCAGGCGAGTGCATGTTCAATTTGTGGTGGACAAAGTGGTTCTTCGGTTTGCCCCGCCATCGTATTCCACTTGGCTCCATCGTCAATACATGTATCATCAGTATCATCGTCTGCGGTACTTATGTAGTAAAAACAGGCGTAAAACACTATCCAAAATAGCCCGTCTTTCAAAATAATTGTCACCAGCAACGTGTACAACCCGTTGCTAGCGATACGAAAGTCGTAGGATACCTTTAATAGCGTCTGTTGTGTTGATGTTCGCATGGAGCGCACTACTGCCTGACGCATCTCTGGAGATCGACAGCGGGATAGAATCGACGTTAGCGCAGCATGGTGTATAGTTGTGAAGTACGTGGTAGACAGTGATGTTTTCGCCGGCAGTGGAAGACGATTGAGGTTGGGTGGATAGTAAACTAAATGTCACTAATTTAAGGGAACTAATAATTTTAATATTACATACATTCAATTGCTGTTATGCAACAAGTCATCAGCACCATTATTTGTTTCCTTTCTCTCAAGATCATAGACCACAATGCACAACATACATCTGTACCGTCTCAAATGTGAATCGTCTCCGATTGACAGTGAACAGACTTTAAATTGTGGTAAACTTCGCTCCACATCATAAGATGTGATTGGATAAAAATGGAAATTGACACTTCATCGACTACTGGGTACGATACTCTGAACAAATATTTCCGTAACAACACATCGTAGCACATTTCGTATTTCACGCATTATTGAAAATCCAACATTTTTTTCCAAACATTGTGATCATTTCCTTTTTCACACGGTCTAAAACAGATATCACGGGTTTCTGAGTAATTGCTTGCACAAGTTCGACAGCTTTTAGGGCTCAAGGCATTTCAATGTTCGATGTTTCCAAATATGTGTATTGTCGTAGATATATCCGGAAAGTTCTTCTGAATGAATTGCTAATTTTCATGCAATCCATTGAAGCAAGAGATTTTACAATCTTGATTGAAGAGCCTGCACTATCATCAAAGGCATTAGTTACCTGTAAAACTGTATTGTAATATACAGCATAGTGTACTGCTGCATCGAGTCACGTTCCCCAACGCGTCACAGATTGTTAACATGCGGCGCGTGCAGTCGCCAATGCAGGTCTATCTCTACTCGGTAGGTATGCATCCGGTATGCGCATGTGTCCCGCTATCGGTCCCCAAGATGCTATCCCTAATTTTGATACTTCTCGTGCACGTCTAGAGTGTTAGCCTAGCGCATTATGTTCCTCCACAGCATACCGCCAATGCATAGTATTGCCGTTCATTTTTTTAACGCAACCTCCAATCAGCTTTGAGAAAGAAGCAGTGACACTGGACATAAGCCGTTATTGCTTTTGACTTAATGCCAAAGATGAATAAATTACGTGATGTCATTTACTTCAAAACTGTTCTAAAATTAGTCCATTCGACATAAGGCGCTACTAAAACGGTGTCTTACAACTTCTACATCGCTAATAACGGGAAGATGTTTACAAGGAAGTGCTTTCGAAATTTTCTTATTTTCTCAAAAACTATTTTTATTAAAATACCTAATACCAGGTGGCCAACTGCCCTGTATTTGACGTGTCCAGATGTCTCTTGGTTAAAAGAGTTGTGGAATTCAACGGGACTATTTTATACTAAATACCGGCAATCGAATGGAAATGTCGGGCGTATTCGTACAATTTACGAAAGGAGTCAAAAAAAAAAAAAAATCCACAGCACCAGTAAGCAAGGAACTTAAAATTCCTCAACCAACAGTATGGCGAGTTCTGAATCCCCGTCTGCATCTGAAGCCGTACAAATTGCAGTTATTGCAAGGTTTGCATCCTGACGACCACAACAAAAGGTAGGAATTTTGCTTTAGCATGCTAGGCGATATGGAAGAAGACAATTTTTGTGAACGATTATTTTTTTTTCCAGGAATCCACTTTTCAGGTTTCCGATAAAGTAAATTGGCACAACGTTAGAATTTGGTCAAGTGAAAATGCTATGCCAGTTATTGAACATGAAAGACATTCGCCGGATTAATGTCTTCTATGGCATGTCTGTAAACAAAGTTTATGGATCTTTCTTCTTCATGAAGAAAACTGTGACAGGACTGGCAAATAATGTGTGTATCTTGAATTTTCTGGGAATAGCCTCTGCAGACTACTTTATTCTTGATGAATTTTACGGAACTTATAACATAAAAATGTAGAGCACATTAAAACAATAATTTATGTTATATAATTTTTTTTCGTAGAGTTGATCGTTTTTTAGATGGCTTCAGCTTTATAAACGTATTTTTCCCATACGGAAACTTGTCAACTCGTGTCCATACTAACAGAGGAACTTCAGTCACATAACAGCTAGCTTTTGACTATGGTACTTTCTTATTTCGCTCCTACTTACAAGGAAGCAAGTCATAAGACTATTTCTGCTAAATTTTTTTCGACTAGCATGAAGTAAAAGAACTGTATCCTGCATATTTTTACTTTCCCTACATAGTGTATAGAAAAAGTATTGCATTCCATTAAAAAATATGAAACCGAGATTTCACTGGCAATACACGTTTTAGGGTCCCATGTATCCAAAAAAGCATTTTCAGGAAAAGGTCCGTGTATGTGTGTCCGTGTTTCTGTGAACACGATAACTCAAAAATGAAAAGTCCCTAAAATACCAAACTTAGTATTTAAATTTAGTATCTTCCAAAAATGCGACACGAAAATTTTGAGAAATATCCCCCTCCCCAAACTACCCTTTATATAGTAATTTTATTTTTCTCAAAAATGGCTAACGATTTTGATTAAAATGTCGTACTATAAAATATTTATATGACAAATAAAATGTATATCTTGAATTTTCTGGGAATAGCCTCTAAAGACCACTTTATTCTGAAGGAATTTTGCGTAACTGGTAAACTGTAAGAGATAAATAGAAACTTGCTACACAAAAATGTAGCTCAAGTTAAAACATACAATTTATATAATTTACGTTTTTTTTTTTCATGGAATTGACCATTTCTGAGATATTTCAAATTATTTGTTTCAGATTTAAAATACTTGAAATTGTCTCACGTCATGCATAGAAACGGATTTCAACCACAGGGCAACCAGCTTTTAAAAGATTAGACTTATTTTATTCTAGTGTATTCCTTTATTTTCCTTCTACTTACAAGGAAGCAATTAAGACAATTTCTGCTAATATTAATCCCTATTGTAATATTGTATATAGCAGAATATGCTTTTTAACTATAATGTGCTACAGTGATGTAGAGAAAGTCATGTGAATGGAATACGTTAGATTTTTTTTATTAAAATACCACACGTTTGAGGTATTCTCATGACAAATGAAATGTACATCTTGAGTTTCCTGGGGTTAGTCTCTTAAGACTCTTCATTTTGGATGACTTTTGTATAACTGGTAAACCGTAAACTTACTAAAAAATATAGACTTCGTTAAAACAAACAATTTATTTCATTCATATTTTTTGTAGAATTAACAATTTTGAAGATATTGTTATTAGTTTCAATTTTAGATTCCTAAACTTTTCTCATACGAGAAGTCCTAGCAAGTTTCATATCTCTTGTTTGATTACCGTTCAGTATTAGGTTTCCTCGAGACTAAGATTCTACCATCATTGTGGTAAATATTTAATTTCTTTCCATTAGTCCAGAAAATCCAGATTGTGAAGACCGCATTAACCGGTCGGGAGGGACTCGAGGCGAAAACATCATCTCACCCTCCAGAACTGCATGCCGTTAGTGATGCCTGTACTGGGTCGAGATGGGGTACACCTCTAGCCCTTCCGGGCTGTTGCGCCTTGGAGCTAATTTTTTTCACAAAATATCAACCCTAATTCTTCGCGACACATATTTTGGAAATTTCTTTCCACTTTTTCTGATTTACTTTACTCGCGTATAACTTCTTCCTTGGCACCCTTGCGTGGTAGCCAGCACTATTCAGCTCTCTGGTGATTGCACATGGATGAACTTCTTTACCCCCTTCAGCCGAGCGGCAATCCTTTGAGTTTTATTCGCCACATTAATCTTCTGTTCCTGCTATTCAGTTTTGGTCTTCCATTTCTGGGTAATTGACAAGCTACTATTGCTTTCTGTAGCGCTGAGCTACACTAAAAATCTGATGTGTTCCATTCACATGACTTTCTCTACATCTCTGTGGCTAATTATTGTTAATAAGCTTATTCCTCTATCTACTCCGTGCTAATCGTGATAGGCATTAGCAGAAACGGTCTTATTACTTATTTCCTTATAAGCAGAAGGGAAATAACCGAATACACTATGCTAATCGACAGTCAAATGTTTTTACAAATTGGGTTGCTATGGGATTGAAATCCGATTATTTGTGTGGCTAGGAGTTGACAAGTTTCCGTATGAGAAAATTATTTTAAAACTGCAACCAATTACAAGATATATCTCAAAAATGGTCAACTACACGAAAAAAAAGTATATAACATAAATTCTGTGGTTTAACGAGACCTACATTTTGTCCTACGGTTTGCAAGATTCTTGCAGAATAAAGAGGTATTTAGAAGCTATTCCCAGAAAATTCAAGATATACATTTTATTTACCATGTAAATAGATATCTTTAATATACGCCACTTTAATTAAAATCGGAAAATCAAAATTTACGAACTTTTTCCATGCAAAGAGTAGTTAGTGGTGGGGGAATTTTCTTGAAATTTCTTTAATTAAAATCGTTACAGCTATATTTGAGAAAATTAAATTGTCCAATTTTTTTCCATGTAAACGGTAGTTAGCGGTGGGGGAATTTTCTTAAAAATCTTCTTGTCGCATCCATGGAAGATATTGAACTTAAATACCAAGTTTGGTATTTAGCGGACTTTTCGTTTTGGAGCTATGCTGCCCACAGACACATACACAGATACAGGCACACATGGACCGTTTTCTAAAAGTGATTTTTTTTTTATTTAGTGGGTCATAAAACATGTATTTCCCGTTAAATCTCGATATCGGATTTTGGGTGCAGTACAATACCTTCTCAATACAGTATGTAAATAGTATGTGTAGAGAAACTAAATTGGTTGAAAGATTATATTCACCATTCTTGTGTGCAAAGCTGTTATAATTTGTCTTTTCTCAACTGGAATTTCCTTTGCTTTGCGACCAAAGTTTGCTCTTGGTAGGAAGCAGCGTAGCATTCTGGAGATTTTGAACACCAATCCCTTGACCATACACAGCATACTGCATGATAAAGTCAGTTAGGACTTTTAGGGCCTCGTCGAGAAATGCCACTTTGTTGTGACGCGACATAAGACTACGTCATTCATTAACAACCAATCATTGGACGCTGCCGATATTGGAAGGCTGGTGTGCCTCTGTGTGTGTAGGCAATTTTTTTCTTTGTTACCTGAAGCAATTTGAATATTTACATCGATATAGACGTTTAATCAAAAACACACATTTTTTTTTGAAAACTTTAAGCAGAATACGAAAATTTAAAGAAATGACACCTAACACGCCTATTCCTCCTGAGGCTGTTACGACTTCTGGTTAAATGCAGTTCTATATTATGCGCATCTTCACAATGTAGTTACCGAAAATCTTAGCGTTTTGGACAACGATCATAGTCTTGTAGTACTGGGGGCGTTCAATAAGTACTCAGAAAATCCAAGAAATTACTCTTATAGCATCAAAAAAAGAAGTTTGTATTTAGTAGCCGCCGTCTCTTACTAGATGGCAGTTAAAGTTTCAGTTATATCTATCATGTTGTTTCGTTGCCATAGGCGATTGAATCAACAATCTTGTGCTTCTTTAGAAAAATGGAAAAAAGACGAGTTTCTTGCTTTGATTAGACACTTCTATTTAAAAGACTTAACACCGAAGGAGATAAAAGCCGAGATGAATGAAGTTCATGACACGCCTGCTCTTGCGTTTGCAACATTTTACAATTAGAGAAATGAATTTAAACGTGACCGTACATCCACAAATGATGAACATCGTTCCGGGCGTCCAGTAGAAGTGACTTCCTCCGAAATGGTTGACAAAACCCAGGATATGGTTTTGAGTGTTCGACGAATCAATGTTCGGCAAATAGTAGAAGCCACAGGCAAATCACAAGGTACAGTGTTGCGACGGAAAAGTGCCAAACCAGCTTCCGATTCGATCTCACTATTGCGTTTATTCTCCATTGAGAGCAAAGCGGCACCCATCTAGCCGAGACCTAATTTTTGGTGCAAAATTGACAACACTGCACCTTTTGATATGCCTGTGATCTGTTTTTGATCCTACGAGTGTAATGTCTTGCATTTTCTACATATCTTCTCAAAGATATTTAAGGGTATGTATAACTGAAGTTTCATGAAAAATAAAAAAAATCGACTTTATTTAAAATAATTTAAACATTTCTAAATACAAAAAAGGTGTAATTGGTACCAGGTACCATTTCTAAATCCCTTAAGTCAAAGCATTACAGGTGAAACTGTACTGGACTGGGCAAGAAAAAATTCAGTTCGACGAGATTTCATTCCCAACATGTAAAGTCAAAAACGATGTTGTACAGAAGAAAAACATCAATGCAAGAAGAAAAATATAGAAAATGCAACAGCAGAGAAGGGCAAAAGAAAGCTGAGGGTCCAATCTACCAGCCTCTTGGATTTTAATATGAGCCATGCAATCAAATATTTCCTTGTTTTCTCGCTATTGATATTTTCAGCATTTTTCTTCCCTTAAAATGCTCCTTGCGATACAGTTTCTCTGTTACACAAATAAAATTTGCTGTTCATATTTACAGAAGGACAGTTAATAAAAATTACCCTACGTTTTAGTGCCAGATCCGTTTAAGCAAATGTTCTTAATTTTCAAACACAAAAATTATATTTTTGCCATAAAAAGATTGCAAATTCATAACTTAAAACTTTTTGGTGACTAAACGAAAGCAAACACAGGGAAACCTAGAGCAATTTCTAAAAATATATGTATTGTGAACCTAGGATTAAAATATTAGACCAAAATTGTAATTTTGTGTCGTAAGGGACCTTTTTGTGGCGTGACAAAAACATAAATAAATTTCACCATAACATCCAAATCATTAGAGCAAAATAGATAAAATTTGCACTGTAACTTAATTGTATTATATTATACATGTGGTATTAAAAGCTAGCATTTACGTATGAAATTTCAAACTTTTAGTCATACATGTCGTTAATAATTTAGACATCGTAATGAAACAGCTGGCCTTGTTTATTGCTGTAGTTAGCTCTCACAACGTGCAGTCCTGAAGGTCCTAACTCTGATGAAATGCACACAAAACATGCTGTTGACCAGGCACTTTCCTTCTGCATAGCGTATCTCCGAGTATTTTTGTCCAGTGGGGCAAGGCAGTTGCGCCAGCATACCACTCATGTAAACAGATGCAGGATATGGCACGAAAGACAACATGACCAAATATGACCACTACACCAGTTTAAACGTGTTGCACTCGCATGACTTTCTCTACGTGTTTCAGAAACAAACTTTCCTTACAAAATATCATTCTTTTATCTACGTCATACTAAACAATATAAACATTACCAGAATTAATATTATTAATTCTTTGTTTGCAAGTAAAGGGAAATAAGGGAATACACTAGGCTAAAGCTGATCGCTAACTGAAAAAAATTGAAATTTGATTCTCTTTGCCTGCTAGGAATAAACAGAAGAGATGAAAAGAAAGATGTCACTCGTTTGAGGAAAGTTTAATTACCTTAAAACTGAATCCAATAACTCAGAATAACTCGAAAGCGGTTTACTATAAAAAATAAATAAATGTACATGAAATAAATTGTGTGTTTTATCGAAGTCTTAAGAGGCTATTCTCATAAAATTCAATGTATACATGTATTTGTGATGTAAATATCTTTAATACCTATACGGTATTTTAATCAAAATGTAAGTTAAGGATAGTTCTGGTGGGGGATTTTCTTGAAAAACTTCGTGTCGTGTCCTTGGAAGGCACTGAACTTAAATACCAGGTTTCGTATTTAAGCAAATTTTCGTTTTTGAGCTGCACTGTCCATAGACGCACATACGCGGACAGGTTTTTAATTTTGTTTAATTCAGGGGCTATCAAAGCATGTATTTCTGGTGAAATCTCGAAATCGAATTTTTGGAAGACAGTACCTTCTCTAGATGAAGTAAAAGTGTAGTCATTCGCAGTATTCGCGTACATTTTCCCGAATACTTCTGTCCGCTTCTGTACAATGAAGCAAGTAATAAGACCATTTCTGTTGATGTTTATCTTGATTACATGAATTAGATAAAAGCACAGGCTTTTGTAAGAAAGATTTGTTGCAGAAAGTAGGAAAAAGTCATGTGAATGCAACAGATCAAACTTTTACGTGAAAACTCAGGCCCAGTATGCTTTAAGGGTAATGAGAAGCATTAAGCTCAAAGGTACAGCATGTTAAATCAATCATGCACTGGTAGGTGAGCATGAAACGTTTTAAAAAGCTGTCTGATCGCTGTCAGATTAGCCATTGCCGTCTACAAAGTGGAAACGAGTTCTCCATCATTAACTGTCGGTGTGGGTTGTGCGCTTGTTGTCTGACAAAAGGTGCGTGCACTGCCTTTCGGATTTCTCATTAATTAGTTTCCGCCTTCAGAGCGTTACAAGAGTGACAGATTGTGTCTTGCCACTTAGGTCTCCCACGTCTTGTTAGCGGCTTTGCGTGAGGCAAATGGCTCATTTCTTTTCGCCGGATAAATTATCTCCAGGAGTCGTGTCAGTGCATGAGGAAACAGCAGTCGTGTCCTCAAAAATCACACTAGGTGCCTGTACAAAGTAATTAAGAATTCCTATGCACCACTCCTTCAAATAACCATCAGATTTTACAACACCAGACTGTTTACTTTCTTTACTAAGTAACTTTGCCGGCTTCCGAGCCAGGCGGCGATGTCTTGGACTGAAATTCGGGAGGTTATGGGTTCAACTACCGCAGCCAACCTCATTGAATCAAGTTTTTTTCGGTGATTTCCCAGGCGACCAAACAAATATTGGGGAGGTTTCTTTATTACCTCGAACTTGCTGTGTCTTCATTAATTCTCCATTTCATCCCCACTGGTCTCTTATGAGGTTGTAAATATCGGCGACATTGTAATGGTAGCAACTTTCCGTAATCGTGGATACGCTTTAAAAGTACACTTCTTGGCGGGAGGGTGGATCTGGAATCGACTTGGGGAGTTCAGTTAGCCCAAAATGTGGGCTCCTAGCGCTCCCCGCGTTGAAACTAAGAACAGCTTGACTATTTCAGAGACCCACCAGGTGATTCTTTCCCCACAGTCGGTTCCGGTCGCCCGTCGAACACTCATATCATCCAATCCTCCTTGAATCTGACACACAATTAGTCTGGAGTGTGCAACTTCTTACGGAATGTACGAATCAATCAACTGGGTGTTTAGGGTCAGAGGCCAATTACAATTAATCATACAATGGAGAACCTTGATCAAGGGATCTGCCCGTAGCCAGACATAAGGGTAGAAAGTCAGAAGTTTGAAATGACGGCGAAATTGAAGATAAGAGTGACGCTAGTCTTATAATAATTTTACTTTCTCTAGACGTACTATGTACATAGTGTGTAGAGGCAGTATTGCATTCCACCAAAAATTCGATACCGAGATTTCACCGGAAATACACGTTTTAGGACCTCCTGAATCCAAAAAACAACACATTTTCAGAAAAAGGTCCGTATGTGTGTGTGCATGTGGATAACATAGCTCAAAAACGAAAAGACCGTTAAATACCAAACTGTGTATTTAGGTGCGGTATCTTCCAAGGATACGACACGAACATTTTCAAGAAAATTCTCCTACCCGCAAGTACCTTTCACATGGAACAATTTTCGAAAAAATTTATTTTCTAAAAAATGACTCTAACGATTTTAATTAACATCCCGTATATTAAAGATATTTACTTCCCAAGACCTCTTTCTGAAGACCTCGGTTTTCTCTACTATGCTCCTCTTGATGATGTTCCATATGTTCTCGAACGGAATGAAATTGGAGTGATAGAGCGTGCCTCACAACTTGGTGTCCATACTGGCGAAATAGTGTGTCGATTTTGTAATTAACATTCTGATCAGTGGCATTGGCCATGACGATTATTCCTCAGCCCATTTAAGAAAGTTATCATAATTCATCTCGTGTTGATAGTTTCCAGTTTGGCTTTGAAAATTAAAGTTGCATTTGGAATGAAACCTTTTTATCCACCTACATGAGCCATAATGAGTCGCTGTGCTACATTCTAGGTCTTCTTCACTCCAAATTGACTACAACTCTACCAACACTTCCTTATTGTGTAGTGAGGGTGAATATGTGTCTCAACGATTCAAGCTACAGGCTTCATGGTATCACCAGCTTTCTCCTTTTGTTTAATTGTCCTTAAATAGCACCCTTTCAATGTATTTACAGCAATTTTCCCCATTAGAATAAGCCTTTACTGTTTACATTTCTTAAAACTGTAACCCATACCAATTACAATGTTGCGCAGATTTTCCTGATCTCCTTTAAATACACTTTGTTTTCTAACTCTAGCAAGTATTTTATTTAAAGTGCTCACTTCTTTCTTTACCTCATACATTGAATTGATTATATTTCGCAGAGCACTTTTGTCAAAAATCATCGAGCGTTCATTACTTTTGTAGGCCTTTTTCTCTTCTGCGGAATTGTCTGCTGAGATGCAAGTGACTGCTGCAGCCCGTTGAGTAGCTCCGTCTAATGGCAGCCTTAAAGAACCTAGCCTTTGTTCTTCATCATAGGATTTATGATGCCTCTTGTCTCGTTATGAATAATTTATTAGAAACTTTCTGCATGACTGCAGTATTAAACAAAATGAAAGAAAAATGAAAAGAAAGCAACTCTTAACAAAATATGAAGTTGGAACCAATGTGCACATTTGTAAATTACACTTTATTTAACTTCTTGGGTTAAAGAACTCCAGGAACTCTCTAGTGACGATTTGCATTCGTAGACTGACAATACCGACTACACTAATGACTGTCCATTGACACAATGCTATCCCAAATATCCCTTACTAAAAGGATGACAGGTTGCAAGTCGCATATACCATTTGCATGCAGAGTGCAGAGTTATGTTGGTAACGTAGTTACGAAAAGTCGGATAATGCCACACTTGGTATTAAACATCATTATTTCTAAAAATGCCGGCGCCTTGGCCGAGTGGTTAGACCGCTCGCCTCTCACCTATTCGATCCCAGAGAACTATAAGTGGGATACTGAGCCATTCGTTTGTGAATGGCATTCGGAAGATCGTGGGATCGATTTCCCCGGCCGACGTCTCTGACATGGGTTTTTTGGGACGTTTCCTAAACCACTAGGCAAATGCTGGGAACTTCTTCATTTCCCGAACTTCCTGTATCGTCAGAGCAAGACCATTTCAACCAAACGGTCTCTTTCAGGATGTAGGTGTCGGCGAGGACTGTGGTGGTGACTGTGCTTTGGAAATGCAGTTCTCGGTGGCGGGATGGCGCTGGAAGTCGTCTGTAGATCGAAG
The DNA here is from genome assembly GCA_030762935.1 of Hymenopus coronatus. Taxonomy (NCBI): domain Eukaryota; kingdom Metazoa; phylum Arthropoda; class Insecta; order Mantodea; family Hymenopodidae; genus Hymenopus; species Hymenopus coronatus. The sequence goes on from CM060895.1 coordinate 129,596,988, forward strand.
GAGTTCGGTCAGGCCTGGGGCGAGGCGTTTTAGCACCCCCCGCGTTGAGATGAAGAACAGCTTGGACTATGTTAGGTACCCTCGACGGTGGCTCCCTAAACGCCGTCCGGTTTCGACCGCCCGTTGTAATTACTCTCATCTCCTCAACAAGCCCATGGCTGCAGTGTTGAATCCTCTCCAGGATCTCTCTCATTCTCTCTGTCTGTCTCACACACACAAACAGATAGGTAGCGTAGTGGCCGAGAGCTACGTCACTCGCCTCTCACCAAGGTATGATCCCAGGCCACCGCATGAGAGACAAAGCTGCGCAGGGGTGGGTATTCTCTGGTTTCCCCCGCCATCACATACCATCGGTGCTCCATCTTTATTCCATGTATCATCATCATTACCATGTCATGTGCAGTAAAAGCGGACGTTAAACACTATAAAAACCGACACACGTGTGAGATCTGTCGTGCACAAAGTGGCATTTGTGTGATTTTCATCGTGTTATCCAGCTTCCCCGCCATTCATTCCACCAATTACTCTATAATTATATTTACTTGCACACCTTTCACCGTCATTTCATATCATCCACTTTCTGACTTTCATACCAGGCATCGGACTGACCAGTGATCACCCATCCTAGTTTCTCTCTGACACAGAGCCTCTGCTCCTCAACCCCAGACGCTGGCGTGCAAGTCTTGGGGAGGGGGGGTTAAGTCTTGCATACGAGGAAGGTAAACAGAAGAAATAAACCTTAAAAAAAACGCCACACAAATATTTTCAATTTAATCTTACTTCAAACTATCCCTTACATTGAATTTTTTTTAACTTTTTTATTTTCCTGTTACGATTCTGATTATAATAATATATTATATATACAACTGACACAAATTATTTTCTGGGAATATTCTGTAAAATCTATTTAATTAGAAGGTATTTTGCCTAATCTTGTATCATTGGTAAACATTAAGCAACACAGAAAATGTAGTCGAAAACAAAAATGTAGATCTCTCTATAACATGCAATTTATTCTTCCTAAACCTTTTTAAACGATTTTGATTAAAATATCATATATTAAAGATATTTATCCAACAAATAAAAATGTATATCTTAAATTTTTTGAGAATATTCTCTGAAGACTACTTTATTTTGGATGAATTTTACGGAATTTTACATAACTGCTAAACCGTAAGAGATGAACAAAAACTTACCACGCAAAAGATATAGAGCACTTAAAACAACAACTTATGTTAGATATATTTTTTCGAGGAGTTGATTTATGTTTAGATATTCCTTTGTTTTTGGTTTCAGCTTTAAAAAACTTACACTTTTCTTATACAGGAATTTGTCAACTGCTGTCCATACAAACAAAGGAACTTCAGTGACATGGCAACTAGCTTTTGACTATCACTTTAATCTATGGTACTCCCTTATTTGACTTCTACTTACAAGGAAGCAAGTAATAAGACTATTTGTGCTAATTGTTTCTGATTAGCATAAAGTAAATATACGTATAAGCTTTTTAAGAATAATTTGTTGCAGAGATGTAGAGAAAGTCATGTGAATGGAACGCAACAGTTTTTTGTGTAGTATTATTTTGTCTATCTCTCACGATTTAGCACTTATGCAAAAGTCATTCTGAGTGAAGAGGTCTTCCAAAAGCATTCCTAAAAAATTCAATTTATACATTTGATTTGTCATGTGAATATCTTTAGTATACGGTACATTAATCAAAATCGTTAGAGCAGAGTTTAATAAAATGTAAATCATAGAATTTGCTTCTATAGAAAGGGTAGTTTGGGGTAGCAGATTTTCTTGAAAATCTTCGCGTTGCATTGTTAGAAGAAATTGCACTTAAATATGAAAACAAGGAACGTCTCAAAAACGATGAACTCCACGAAAAAAATGTATTAACATAAATTGTGTGTTTTAACGTGCTCTACATTTTTTGTGCAGTAAGTTTTTGTCCATCTCTTACGGTTTAGCAGTTATTCAAAATTCCGTAAAATTTATCCAGAATAAACTACTCTTCTGAGGCTATTCCATGAAAATTCAAGATATACATTTTATTTGTCAGGTAAATGTCTTTAACATATGATATTTTAATCAAAATCATTACAGCCATTTTTGAAAAAATTGAAATTTTCGACAAAAGTTCCATGTAAAGGGTAGTTGGGGGTAGGGGATTTCTCTCAAAATCTTCGTTTCACATCCCTGGAAGATACTAAAATTAAATACCAAGTTTGGTATGTTACTGACTTTTCGTTTTTGAGTTATCGTGTTCATAGACGCGCACACACACACACTCAACTTTTTGTGAAAATGTTTTTTTTGGATACAGTGGACCCTAAACATATATTTCCGGTGAAATCTCGGTATTGAATTTTTGGGTGAAATATGTACAATATTTCTCTAGCCCTATATACATTGTACATATTGGGCTAGAGAAAGTAAAAAGTGCAGGCCTCTTTAAAATGGAATATACTTTTTCTTTTTTTTTTTTTTTTTTACTTTCTCTACATGTACTATGTACATAGTACACAGTGAAGTTATTGCAATCCACCCAAAAATTCGATACCTAGTTTCACCGAAAATATATGTTTTAGAACTGCTGTATCAAAATAAAAGCATTTTCAGAAAAAGATCCGTGAGTGTGTCCGTGTGTCTGTGAACACGATAACTCAAAAACGAAAAGTCGGTAAAATATTGCTAATTGGTATTTAAGTTTAGTATCTTCCAAGGATGCGACACGAAGATTTGAGAAAAATCCCCACACCCCAAAATACCCTTTACATGGAACTTTTTTCGAACATTTGGATTTTTTTCAAAAATGGCTCTAACGATTTTGATTAAAATATCATATATTGAAGATATTTACCTGACAAATAAAATGCATATCTTGAATTTTCTGGGAATAGCCCCTGAAGACTACTTTATTCTGGATGGATTTTACAGAATTTTGAACAACTGCAAAACCGTAAGAAAATGACAAAACTTACCACAAAAAATATAGAGTACGCTAAAACACACAATTTATGTTACATACATTTTTTTCGTGGAATTGATCGTTTTTGAGTTATTCCTTGTTTTTGATTTCACCTTTAAAAAATTTATACTTTTCTCATGCAGGAATTTGTCAACTCCTGTACATACAAACAAAGGAACACCAGGTACACATAGTAAACAGGTTTTGTCTATCACTTTAAGCTATGGTACTTCCTTATTTCGCTTCTATTTACAAGGAAGAAAGTAATAAGAATATTTCTGTTAACTTTTTCTCGATTAGCATGAAGTATATAGAAGCATAAACTTTTGAGCAATAATTTGTTGCAGAGAAAGTCATATGAATGGAACACATCAGATTTTTTAGTTTACCATTTCTTAATATTATTGTTTTTGGTTTCCATTTAAAAATACTTCAACTTTATCTTGTACAGGAATTACTCATTCCTTTTTCTTGGTGTCGCCCTCCGTGGGTAATGGCTATCATGCTAGCTTCATATATCCAAGGCTGCGGGTTCAAACCCGGCGGAGTACGATGGAGTTTTTCGGGTGTAAAAAATCCTTAACATGGCTTCCTTCGGAAGAGAAGTAAAGCCGTTGGTCCCGTGTCGTAGATTTACGGCACGTAAAAAAACCTCAAACCTGATAGAGATGCCTCTAGGTTAAATTAATCAGTCTTTCACGCCAATTTAGAATGTGACGCTGAGAACCACAGTAGTTAACGATCGTCCATGAATAACACGACATTTATTTATTTATTTATTTTTTTCTTTGGTGTTACTCCCACTCTTCAAAGATAACCGAATTTCAATCTAATAACAACCAGATTTTAAAAGATTTGACTATCACTTTGGCCTTCTTCTTCTTCTTCTTCTTCATTTTCGTTACAGGTTCCCGTCATTTCTTCGGGCGCACTTCAGCCTGAGCTTTATTGCGCTTCTCTATCGTTTAGGGCCAACCCATCACACCTGGATCCCTTAAAAAGGAGTGCAGCCTTCCAATATGTTTGGATGATACTTCTTCTGGTCCTATGAACATTTTCCCAAAAGTTTTGTATCTCCTAGGAGCATAAAATATGCTAGGCTGTTTCAGTCTGCATAATCTGCAGTCTAAGTTGCCCTGAAGTTCTCCAATTGTGTTCAGCGGCATGCCCTATGAGGAAAGCAGTAATTGTTCTCAGCTGAGGTCTACCACAGTTTAGCAGGCTCTCAGCTCTTTCCTTACATGGTCCTTTGATAAATAGTAACGCTTTGACCTAGTGTATTGACTTATTTCCTTTCAACTTATAAGGGACTAAGAAATAATACAATTTCTGCTAATGTTTATCTTGATTAGCACGCAAAAGAAAGGAAAATAGCCAGAGAAAGTCCTGTGAATGAAACACAGTACTTTTTTCTTAAAAAATGTATGTTAGAAAAAATATAAACAATGACCAAACCTATTATTCAAGAATGCTACCATAACTATGTGACAATACATATGTAAATATGTATATTCAGAATACAGGCAGTATTTTGTGTTCCCCTTTTTACTTCCTCTAGCCCGCATGTACAATGTGTATATATTTATGTTTTGAAGTCCCTGAGTCCAAAAAAGCATTTTTCATTCTCTACACATACTATGTACATAGTGTATAGAGAACGTATTGTATTGCATCCAAAAGTTCGATACCGATATTTCACCGGAAATACATGTTTTGTGATTCCCTGATTCCAAAAAAGCTTTTCTAGAAACATGTCCCTGTGTATATGTGGACAGCATAGCTCAAAAATGAAAATTCCGTTAAATGCCATAGTTGGTATTTAAATTGAGTATCTTCCAAGGATGCGACACGAAGATTTCAAGAAAAAAAAACCCACCCCGAGTACTCTTTACATGGAAAAAATTTCACAAATTTTGATTTTTTTGAAAAAGGCTCTAACGATTTTGGTTAATTGACCTACATTCAAGACATTTTTGTGACAAAGGAAATGCATATTTTGATATTTCTGGGAACAGCATCTGAAGACCTCTTCATTTTAGAAGACTTTTATGTAACTGGAAAATCGTAAGATATAGACAGAAACTTATTACACAAAAAATGTGGATCTCATTTAATCAAGCAATTAATGTCATTTCTCTTCTCTTTTTCTTTTTTCTAGAGTTAACTGTTTTCGAGATATTCCGGATTATTAGTTTCAGTTTCAAGCCACTTAAAATTTCTCAAACACGAAGACATCTTTCTTCTCGTTTCTCGTCTGTTTGCTCCTGAGAGCTAAGATAATGAATTTTCTATTATTTTATCACATAGGGACCGGCTTTTAAAGGACTAGACTATCTCTTCAGCCTGTGCATTTCCTTATTTCCCTTCCACTTTAAAGGAAGCTAGTAACAAAACTAATTCGGCTTATGCTTATCTTCATAGCATGATGTGGATGAAATATTAGTCTGTTGAAGAAAAGGTTTGTTTGCTGAACAGCCAGAGAACATCATATGAATGGAACGCATCGGATTTTATCCTTTCTGCTTACAAGCAACCAAATAATAAAGACAATGTCTGCTAATGTTTACCTTGATTATCATGAGGTAAATAGAAAAATAAGATTTTTAATAATAATTTGTTACAGACATGAAGAGAAAAATATGAGAATGGAAAACATCACATTGTTAGAAAAAGGTCCGTGTGTGTTGGACAGCATAACTCAAAAACTTGGAATTTATTTTTAGTATCGTCCAAGAACGCGACACGAAGATCTTGAATACAATCCCCCCACAATACAAACTATCCTTTACATGGTAACATTTTTGAACATTTTGTTTTTTCTCAAAAATGGCTAAAACGATTTTAAACTAAAATACCTATATCAAAGATATTTTTGTCACAAATTTAATGTATATTTTTAATTTTCTGGGAATAGCTTCTGTAGACTTGTTTATTCTGGATGAGTTTTGCAGAATTTTGCATAACTGGTAAACTGTAAGAGATAGATAAAAACATACTCCACAAAAAATGTAGATCTCGTTAAAACACATAATTTATGTCATATATGTTTTTATGTAGAGTTGAACGTTTCGAGATATTCGTTGTTATTGGCTTCAATTCCAAACTACTTGAAACGAAACGCTACTTCCCGTTTGAGAAAAAAATTACTGCAGATCATGCAGAGTGAGGCGAACTTCAGTTGTTTACATAGGACCAGCTTTTAAAAGATTTGACTGTCGATTTAGCTTAGTGTATTCCTTTATTTCCCTTTTCCTTACAAGGAAGCAAGTAATAAGACAATTTCTGCTAATGTTAACCTTGATTAGATAAAATAATAATCTTTATAAGGAAAATTTCTTGTGTAACAGCTAGAGAAAATCAGATTTTTTGCTTTGAATTCATAAAAATTGACACACCTTCGCAAGATACTTATTAGAGAAGTGGCCGTAGATTTTCAAGGGGTACATGAATGAAGCTTTCTGTGGGTGTATATATCTATGATAAATTATCCATACCATGGACATCTTGCCTCCCTTCTTTGAAAACCTTACTCTATTAAAGCGTTCTCTGAATTAATTTTTCCCTCATGACTATGTATGTATTGAGATTATATGAATTCTTAATTTCAAAGTTGACGCCTTGCTTAAAATGGAAACTACAATTGATCACCCCAGATATTGAATTTGATATGCAAAAGAAAATACGCTGAATCTTAATAAAGACATTGCTGAGAAAATGGCGGAGTGGGTGGCTTAGGCGTTTCGTCTAGGACAGTATTCGGAATGCGATGGGATCGGTTCTCCGAGGCCGGCCTCTCTGACCCTTTTATTTTTTTTCAGGAGTTTTCAAGGGTCACTAGACGAATGATGAGATTTCTTCATTCCCTTGAACTTCCTGTCCTTTTCATCCAACCGGTCTCTTTCAGGGCTGTAAGTGTCGGCGAGGACTGCGGTTGTGGCGGCCTCTCGTGGAGGTGACTGCGCTTTGGAAATTCAGCTCTCGGCGGCGGAATGGCATTGGAAGTCGTCTATAGACTCGAGGTGTTTGGTCACACCAGAGGCGCGAGCTCCTAGCGCTCCTGTTTCCTTCTTCTTACAAAGAAGCAAGTAATAATTTCTATTTTGGTAATGTTATCATGATTAGCATGATGTAGATAAAGGAATATTTTGTAATAAAGCTTGTTTGAGGAGCAGCTAGAGAAAGCCATGTGAATATAACATATTAGATACTTTTTTAGGCCCTCAGCCATCATGGTGAATAGTCTATTATATAAATTGCCGCCTACTAATTGTATTATTAAACGAAAGACAGAGCACGTGCATGAGCGTGAACTATAGAATCTAGAGAAAAAGTCTTGTATGTTCCATTCACATGACTTTCTCTACATTTCTGCAACAAATTGTTATTGACAACATTTTGCTTCTTTTTACTTCATGATGATCGAGAAAAAATTAGCAGAAATAGTCTTACTAGCTTCCATGAAAGTAGTAGAGAAATAAGGGAATGATATAGTATTAGTCAAAAGCTGCTTGATATATGACCGAAGATCCTTTGTTTCTATGGACAGGAATTGACAAATTCCCCTAAAAGAAAAGTATAAGCTTTTTAAAGCTGAAACTAGTAACAAGGAACATCTCAAAAATGATCCATTCAACGAAAAAAAATGAAAAACATATATATAACAAAGATTGTATGTTTTAACGAGCTCTACATTTTCTGTTAAGTTAATTTTTGCCTTTCTTTTACGGTTTGCCAGTTATGCAAAATTCCGTAAAATTCATCCAGAATAGTCTTCAGAGGCTTTTCCCAGAAAATTTAAGATATACATTTTATTATCAGGTAAATATCTTTAATATACGATATTTGAATCAAAATCGTTAGAACTATTTTTGAGAAAACAAAATTTTCGAACATTTTTCCAAGCAAAGGGTAATTGGGAGTGGGAGGATTTTCTTGAAAATGTTCGTGTCGCAACGGATTTTTTGTTTTTGAACATTGCTGTCCACAAACAAGCGCACACACACAGATCTTTTTCTAAAAATGCTTTTTTCTTTTATTCAGGGGGACCCAAAAGATGCATTTCCGGCGAAATATCGGTATCGAATTTTTGGGCATTATGTGCATAGTACGTGTAGAGAAAGTACAAATGCAACCTTAGCTTTCAAGCCGAAGATGTCAGGTTGTATACTTTAGTTCATATCTTTATGTTGTCGTTCTGTTCTGCCTCCAAAATTTCGCGAGATCTGCTGAATAAAAACTAGGGAGTTGAGTGACCAAGAAAAGGTGCGCACATATGCATTTGGGACCTAAACACCTACAGCGGGTGGGAGATTCGAACTTGATATCTCTGTTACAACCCACCACCCTAACCACTTGTACCTACACAAAGCAGTTATAAGAGTTAAAGCAACTACCTAACAGATAATCTTAAATAACACTATCACTGAGTAGTGATTACACACCAATACATTTTTTTGTGAAAAGATGGTATGCACTGTACAACTGGTTGACACATGGTCTCGATTACTGAAGAGTTGACACATTTCCAAACCTAACGGTAGGTATCTGTCATTCTGTAGTAGAAATGCATTAGCAGTCCGAAGTCGAGGTTATTTCGGTCCATTATGAATGAAAACCCAAGTGGAATATTCTTACCTATATTCTACGTGGAAAATTGAAAGAAAGTTTAAAATGTTACAATTTCGAAGTGTGTAAAACTGCAAGCGGGCAACGTATAAAATCGGGATTTTGCTCTAGTATATGTGTGTGTGTGTATGTGTGTGTGAGTGAGTGAGACTTTTCTGTTTAGCTGTCAATTGTCTTCCCCTCTAATGGCGGGAAGGTCCAGTGGATGATATTAAGACTTGTAAGCAGTGTTATAAGAGGGTTTTAAATGCGTAAACTGTGGAACAATTTCCCGTAGCAGTTGTGTTGCTTTGTTAAAATCTATTCAAATTAAAAATAAAAATGAGACTTATAAATTGCTGTGGTAACATAGGAAAAATGGGTCTCTGTGCCATTGACGACCCATCTGTGGATAACAACGACCACAAAACAGACATGGTTTATTTAAATACATTATCAAACAAAAATACTTGATAATAAAGCAACAGAAGGATTATATTGACCCTTAAAGCTTCAAATTCAGCTATTACATACTTTGGAATGCGATACTCAACATGAACTTCATAAGAAGATGTCGCTAAACAGAAAGACTGAATATCTTCACAGGTAAATATTGAAAAAGTAACGGCTCGACTACAAGAACCTCGTGAAGTGATTGTGCAGAAAGATATGTGTGTGTTGCGACTTGATCCGACAGCTTAGAAGACAATGTTCAGCTTAAGACGATTTCTAAACCAGGTAGTAAATGGAAATGGTGTGTTATTTATGGACGCTCTTTAACTACTGTGGTTCTCAGCATGAAAGACCGCTTAATTTTGCTCTTGAGGTTCTTTTACCTGCCATTATTTTCTACGACACGGGACCAACGGCTTTACTTCCCTTCCGAAGGAAGCCATACCAAGGATTTTTATGCTCGCAAAAATCCATCGTCCTCCGCCGAGTTTGAACCCGCGTCCTTGGGTATATGAAGTTAGCATGGTAACCATTACACCACGGAAGGTGACTAAACCAGGTGGTGGTGCACATGCGGTACAGAATTTAGTGATAGTGTTAAGGCGATCAATCTGAAGAAGACTGGAAGCAACTATCCTATAAATGCAAGTTGAAATCCAAAGCTCACTTAAAGTCAATACGAACCCAAACATGCTCATACAAAAGAAAGAATTTGTTACAGGTAATGGCTAACTTGCCATAGCTGACAAAATGCATTTCCTGTTTGTTTCGCAACTCGACCCAGAGATTGATTGCTTCTTGAATACTTTAAGGTACGTAAAAGGGCAACTATGTTGTAGAAAAATCTGATGTGTTCCATTCACTTGACTTTCTCTATATCACTGCAACAAATTATTCTATTTACTTCATCTAATGGAGCAAAAATTAGCAGAAATAGTCTTATTACTTGCTTCCTTGTTAGTAGAAGCGAAATGAGGGGGTACCATAGGTTAAAGTGATAGTCAAAAGCTGGTTACTTTGCGACTAAAGTTCCTTTGTTTGTATGGACACGAGTTCACAAAGTCCTGTATGAGAAAAGTATAAGTCTTTATAGCTGAAAAAAAAACAAGGAATATCTCAAAAACAATCAACTTCACGAAAAAAAAATGTATATAACATAAATTTTGTGTTTTAAGTTGCTCTACATTTGTTGTGTGGTAAGTTTTTTGTTCATCTCTTACGGTTTAGCAATTATGCAACATTCTGTAAAATTGACCGAGAATAAAGTAGTTTTCAGAGACTTTTCCCAGAAAATTCAAAATATACATTTTATTTTTCATGTAAATATTTTAATCAAAATCTTTAGAGCCATTTTTTAGAAAATAAAAATTTTCGAAAAAAGTTCCATGTAAAGGGTAGTTGGGGGTGGGGGGATTTTTCTCAAAATCTTTGTGTCGCATCCCTGGAAGATACTAAACTTAAATACCAAGTTTGGTGTTTTACCGACTTTTCGTTTTTGAGTTATCGTGTTCACGGACACACGGACACACACCGACCTTTTTCTGAAAATACTTTTTTTTTGGATACAGGAGACCCTAAAACATATATTTCCGGTGAAATCTTGGTATCGAATTTTTGGTGGAGTGCAATACCTTCTCTATACTCTATATACATAGCACGTATAGAGAAAGTAAAAATTGAGAACTAGGTATTAAAGTTATAGTTATTTTAAAATTGGTGTGCATTATTTGAAGTATTTTAGACGCCGGAGTTCTCGTCTAGTGTTTCTTTTATTAGTAAATTTTACTTTGCAAATTATTTTCCAAACTACAGGGTTGTCAAAGAAAATCGAAAACATAAATATTAGTGAAACAAAATTTGACGACCCGAAGAAAAAAAAGAAATTAGATTTTAAAATATTCTATTGGAATGTGCAAAGCATGTATAAAATGGACAGTTTAATTGACACTGTGAATGCTTACAATGCAAATATAATTTCTATTGCTGAACATTGGCTTTGTGGCAAAGAATTGTTTTTGTTAAACATTTCTGGATTTTACCTGGCAGGTTATTTCTACAGACCATGTGGTAAACATAACGGCTCTGCAATATCTGTAAAAATGTGCATGAATCCAGCCAATTAAAGGACTAACTTTGTTGTACAAGACAATTTTGAAGCCTCCTGTGTTTTTATTAAAATTTTTAATATTTTAAGTGTCACCTTTTATAGACCACCTAGTAAGTTAAGAACCTGTTTTAATGATTTTTATCTCCCTTTTATGATTTACTGCAGTTAGTATTTAGCCGCAGAAAGAGTACCAATATTGTTATTAGCGGTGATTTTAACATCAATTTTAATACCAAAAGTAATGAGTTAACTGGTTTAATTAGTGTGTTAGAATGTTTTGGGTTACGTTACTTGATTACAAAAATTACTCGACCTGAGTCTGGTACTTTTTTGGATAATGCCTTTACTTCCATACACCACGACAAATGTTCTGCGGAAGTTATTCCGTAAATTTTCTGACCATGATCCAATACTATTCTCAGCCAATATTTATCATGATGGCAATACTTTTCCAAGGAAATTAAGGGTAAGGGGCATCCATAATCGTAACGTAACATATGTTGTATATTTGCTCATGAATCAGTACAGTATAGTTAATTATGCTAATATTTTTAAACAGTTTTTATGAGGCTGTTAACAAGTTCTTTCTCTTTATAACTTTTAGACTCAGGCTGAACATCAAATGTAACAATAAAAAGTGGTATAACGATGAACTCCAAATTTTAAATGACCAATGTATGTTTTACGATTTTTATATTTATTTTGGTATGCATGAACATAAAAGCAGATACATATAGAAAAAGAAATGCCAACTTACCTTAAAGTTGACTAAAATGAGCTACTATTCTGCTTCCATTAAGAACTCTAATAGCATATCATAATTCTCCTGGTTAGTGGTATCTGAACATTTAAATTATAATTCTAAGTCTGATATATCCCCAACTAATCTTAATTGTGAAGATATTTCTTTCTTTATTGTTAAGGACAATGTTATTGTGAATAGTATACCCATTACTAACGCATCAATATCCTTTCTAAACAGGTTGCAGGAGCCTAAGTGTAATTTTGATTTTTTAGAACTCAGTGTTGAAGATGTTTATTTACTCTGACATTATGAATCTGAATAATAGTACACGCGTGGATGCGTATGGAATCAATTCAAAAATTCTTAAATGAGCTGCTTTATATACATATGTATCTGTGAACCGCTAATTTATGTTTTTAATAGTTGCCTTAAAGCAGGTCATTTTCCGGATGCTTTTAAAAATATCTGATGTATTACATTCACATGACTTTCTCTACAAGTCTGCAATAAATTATTATTAAAAAGCTTATGCTTCTATTTACTTCCTGCTAATCGAGAAAAAATTAGCAGAAATAGTCTTATTACTTGCTTCCTTGTAAGTAGAAGCGAAATAAGGGAGTACCATAGGTTGAAGTGATGGTCAAAAGCTGGTTGCTATGTGACTGATGTTCCTTTGTTTGTATGGACACGAATTCACAAAGTCCTGTATGAGAAAAGTATGTTTTTTATAGCTGAAACCAAAGATAAAGAATATCTCAAAAACAAACAACTCCACGAAAAAATGTATATAACATAAATTGTGTGTTTTAAACTGCTCTACATTTTTTTGTGGTAAGTTTTTGTCCATCTCTTACGGTTTAGCAGTTATGCAAAATTCCATAAAATTGACCCAGAATAAAGTAGTCTTCAGAGGCCATTCCCAGAATATTCAAAATATACATTTTATATGTCAGGTAAATATTTTTAATATATAATATTTTCATCAAATCGTTAGAACCATTTTTTAGAAAATCAAAATTTTTCGAAAGAAGCTCCATGTAAAGGGTAGTTTGGGGTGGGGGGATTTTTCTCAAAATCTTCGTGTCGCATCCCTGGAAGATACTAAACTTAAATACCAAGTTTGGTATTTTGCCGACTTTTCGTTTTTGAGTTATCGTGATCACGGACACACAGAGACACGGACACACACACACACACACATTTTGTTGAAAATACTTATTTTGAATACAGGGAACCCTAAAACATATATTTGTGGTGAAATCTCGGTATCGAATTTTTGGGTGGAGTGCAATATCTTCTCTATACACTATGTACATAGTGCGTACAGAGAAAGTAAAAAGCGATACCAGTATTTAAGAAATGAGACAGAATCCGTTATGATAACTATAAACCTTTTATTATAATTCCAATAGTAGCCAAAGTATTTGAAGCACCACTATATAAGCAAATTGTTACTCATTTTGAAACCCAGATGATGTTTAATAAAAACCAAATTTAGATTCACACATTGCTGAGTACAATAAAGGTTGTTGCAGGCTTCCTGGAACAATTCTTGACAATATTAATAATGGTAATATTGTGTAAAACAGGCTTTTTGATCTTTCCAGAGCCTTGGACTCTGTCTCACCTAATATTAGAGAAACTTAAATTTTATGGTTTTCAGAAAAAGAGCATTTTCTTTCTCTATACGTACTATGTACATAGTGTATAGAGGAAGTATTGTATTCCACCCAAAAACTCGACACCGAGATATCACCGGAAATACATGTTTTAGGGCCCCCTGAGTCCAAAAAAAAGCTTTTTTACAAAAAGGTCCGTGTGTCTGTATATCTGTGTGTGTGTCTGTGGACAGTATAGCTCAAAAACAAGAAGACCGTTAAAGCCCAAACTTGGTATTTAAGTTTGGTATCTTCCAAGGATGCGACACGAAGATTTTCAAGAAAATCCCCATACTCCAATCTAACCTTTACATGCAAAAAATTTCGAAAAATTTGATTTTCTTAAAAATGGCTGTCACGAAGTTCATTAAAATATCGTACACTAAAGACATTTACCTGACAAATAAATCGTATATCTTGAATTTTCTGGGAATATCCTCTGAAGACTACTTCATTCTGGATGAATTTTACGGAATTTTGCATAACTGCTAAACCGTAAGAGATGGACAAAGACTTACCACACAGAGAATTTAGCTTATGATAAAACACTCAATTTATGTCATATACCTTTTTTTCGTGGAATTGATCATTTTTAAGATATTCATGGTTTTTCGTTTCAGCTTTGAAAAACATACTTTTTTCATATAGGAATTTGTCAACTCGTGTCCATACAAAGGAACTTCAGTTACATAGCAATGAGCTTTTGGCTATTACTTTAACCTATGGTACTCCCTTATTTCGCATCGACTTACAAGGATGCAATTACGTAATAAGACTATTTCTGCTGATTTTTTCTTGATCAGCATGGAGTAAGTAGGAGCATAAGCTTTTTAACTACAATTTGTTGCAGAGATGTAGAGAAAGTCATTTGAATGGAACACATCAGATTTTTAAGATCTTATTTTAGCAATAGGAATCGGGCCACTTATTTTAATGGAAGTGTATCTAAGTTCAAATCAGTTATTCATGGAGTTCCTCAAGGGTGAATATTGGGACATGTATTTTTTTATCACTTACTTTAACGATCTTCCTGTCTCAATCTATGATGAAACTTTCTATGACAAAGCTGAACACATATTAGGATCTAAACCACATACGATAACCTCAGTTTTTAACAATTGATGTATTGCCAATAATTTGAGCATAAACATTGGAAAAATAACTTAAATTCAGTATAAATCTAACACTTGTTGTTTTGGAAGCCCATAAATATTTTAGATACCTATTCATATTGATTCAGACCTTGGATCATCAACGTATATTAATCATATTTTTAACAAAATTACAACAGGAATTTTTATGCTGAGAATCTTAAGCCATGGTGTTGCTAAGGATGTGCTGATGAAAGTTTATTATGCCCATATTTATTTACATGCTAATTATGGGTTGCTTCTTTGGAGGAGCCACTCTTTGGCAACGAAGATCTTTGTATTACAAAAAAAGGATGTTAGATTAATTAGTGGAGTTCATCCAAAAGAACGTTGTAAACCACTTCTTATTGATTTAGGTATCTTAACTTTACCATCGATGTATGTGTTGAATTGCCTCTTGTTTAAAATAAGAACTGAAGCTTTCCTGGCGACGTATTAATTCAAAATCTTCTCGGGTTTCTAACCAGGAAAAAATTGGCTTGATACCAACATTTCATCAGTTTCCTCTTGTTTGTTAAGCAAAATTTAACAGGTTTACAGTTTGCTCGAATATTCATAATTATAAGACACGAAATTGTCTGAATTTATATATAAAGACATTTAAACATATGAAAATTCTAATGAGCTTTATGGTTGTTTCTATTAAACTTTATAACTCTTAACCCCAAAGATTAGGAGAGCTCCCTATTTCTACTTTCAAAAGGACTATACGCCATATATTGGTGGCTAATCCATTGTATTCTGTGAATGATTTTATAATTTAGCTTTATAACTCTTAAATTATGACGTTGCTATACTGTAATTGTTTTTGGCAATAAACACTACGTATCTATCTAATCCATCCATCCAGCCATTATCTATCTATCTGTCTGTCTGTGTATGTAACATTTTATTTTACTTAAAAGCAGCTCGAAGTATTTTTTTTTGTTGTTGTTTTTTTTTTTTTTTTTTTCATTTTATAGTTAATCAGCTAATGTAAAATGGATTGTATAAAATAAATATCTGATACGTGAGATAAACTTCATAAGAGCTGCATATGTTTGGAGTTAGCAGTTATCATACTGACGAATAAGTGTAGTCAGTTTCCGTTCCACAGGATCAGCTATAAGGTATGCAACATGTTGTTAATTTTCTGACTGTATGGAAAGTATGCCACTCCATTTTCATCTTTGGCTACCACCTTTAAAACTATAGATTTCACGAGAACCTCTTTTGTATCAGGATTTTTCTGGCCCTTATCAAGTCTTTATAAAATGTCTTGGTTACATTTATATATGCATTAATATTATCTTCATATTGGCAGAGTTTCCCACCAAGGCAAAAAAGTTGAAACAGTTTAAAGATGAATTCCTTACGTACAGATGTTGGCACTATATCATAGCATTCACTCTCTGAGTCCAAGAGCACCTTTCTCAGTTTATCAGCAATTTCAAATTCATTAAGTTCCTCATATTCACATTTGACGAGCCAGTCATCTCCTCCAATTATTCCATTTTCTGGATTGTTTAAACATTTGAAAACAGCCATTGTTGTAATACAACATGGTATTTCTTCCACATCAACAGTAGCAGCTTTTTGACCAACAGGGATCCATTCACTGTATGACTTTTTTAGAAATGAAGAAATAAATGCTTTACTCTGAAAAAATGAATTTACAAATTCTTGCTTTTGATAACTATGGAAGGGCTCGCTGTAACAGAATGTCTGCAGTTTAAGTTGATCTTTCATTGACCATTTTAACAGAAGTTTCCGAATATCTCTATTATTAAGTAGTGATTCATGCTTTCTATTTTCTGCAACTGCAAAGGTATATTTGGCCTCCATTTTAGATGAAGTATTCGGGACGTCTACTGTATTAACAATGCGAATAAACTTGTAAATAAAGAAACAGAAGCAAGCAGTCCTACTTAACGTAGTGTTACTGCAGTAGAAAATATCCTCGTCTCTCATATTGTCATTTGACCTGTTGGGCGATCTGGGAACATCCTGTATAACATCACCCTCGGGGGAGGGGGGAGGTTCCAATGCAACTCTAGTAACATTACAATTTCGTAATTGATTCCACCTGAGTGCTCTTATTTTTGCGCAAGGAACTTTCAAGATCCTTAAATTGTGTACAGGTTTCCAAGAAACTGCTTGTTCCAGTTTTCCTCTCTTTCTCTCCGCTACTCAAGAGCGCATTTACTGCGGTTACTTGCGTATATAATTATGTCTACATCGAGAGCAACCTTGCCAACGAATAAGAGCTCAATAAAACAAGTGCTTTCCCAGAACTTGCGGATGTATTAAACTAAATCAGTGAGTATGCTTATACACAGCGTGCATTTTTTGACGTGTGCAAATATCCCTTGGTGCACGATAGGAGTTGCAGAACTCAACGGGACTATTTCAAGTTAAAACTGCACAGTGGAGAACTGGCGATCGTGATCTCTTTAAAATACATAATTTATGTCATTTACGCTTTTCTTGTAGAATTTACCAGGAAGTTCCTTGTTATTGCTCTAAGTTTTAAACCACCCAACATTTTTCAAAGGGACCATATAAAGCGAACCAAACCTTAATTGTTTGGAACATTTTTCAAAGTGTTTGATTTCCTTAAGCGTGGCCCTAATGCATTTTATTTAAAATACCATATGTTTAAGATAATTTTATAACAAACGAAATGTATATTTTGAATTTTCTGGGAATAGCCTCTGAAGATCTCTTCATCCTGGATGACTGTATAAATTTTGTGTAACTGGTAAACTGTAAAAGATAGTAAAACACTTACTGGACAGAAACCGAAGTTCACATTAAAACACAATTTATGGCATATATATTTTTTCTGAGTTACTGATTAGAAGATATGCCTAGTTATTGGTTATTTCGTCATATGAGAATTTGTGAACTCCTAGCCAAGCAAAGAAACTGATTTCAACCTCGTGGCAACCAGTCTTTAAGGACATATATAACAAAATTTGAAACTTGAAACTAATAATGCTAGTTTTTTTTTAATTTATAGCGCAGACGTAATAGATGCAAATAATTTTCAGTGCAAATGTCATCCATTTTGCTTTAATGGTTTGAAAGTTATGTTCAAATTGGTTTGTGTTTTAGTCAAGTCTCTAAAAAGTCCCGTGAGAAAAAAAAAATGAAATTTTGATATAGCATTTAAAACCTAGATTCACAACGCATCTATATTTTGAAATTGCCATAGGTTTCTCTGTGTCTCTTTTAGTTTAGGATTCAAAAATGTTTAAAGTTATGAGTGTGATTTTCTGTCATAAAAATACAATGTTTGTGTTTGAAATTTGAAAACATTTGCTTAAATACATTTGACAGTAAAAACTAGAGCATTTCTTATTCTTTGTACTTCTGTGAACATGTACGGCAAATTATATTTGTTTAACAAAAAAAACTGCTCCGCAAGTAACATTTTGCTTACAGGGAAGCAAGTAATAAGACAGTTTCTGCCGATATCTATCTCGATTAGCACGCAGTACACAGAAGAATAAGCTTCTTAACAATATTTTTACAGAGATGCAGAGAAAGTAATGTCAATGGAACACATCCGAGTATTTTTTTTGTGTACCTCGCTACATTTTGTGTTAATGGTATAAAATGATGATGTTACGTGAAAGAGAAGAAAATATTGCAAATGGTAAAAGTTAAGTAACAAGTTTACCTTTAAAGAACTAATCTGATGTGTTCCATTCACATGGCTTTCTCTAAATCTCTGCAACAAAGTATTGTTATAAAGCTTATGCTTCTATTCATTTCATGCTAATCGCGAAAAAATTAGCAGAAATAGTCTTGTTACTTGCTTCCTTGTAAGTAGAAGAGAAATAAGGGAGTACCATACGTTCAAGTGATAGTCAAAAGCTGGTTGCTATATGACTGAAGTTCCTTTATTTGTATGGACAGGAGTTGACAACTTCCTGTATGAGAAAAGCGTAAGTTTTTCGAAGCCGAAAAAAAAAAAAAAAACAAACAAAAAAAAAACAAGGAATATCTCGGAAACGATCAACTCCACGAAAAATATGTATACGACATAAATTGTGTGTTTTAATGTGCTCTACATTTTTAGTGGAGTAAGTTTTTGTCCATTTCTTACGGTTTTAGCAGTTATGCAAAATTCCGTAAAATTCACTCAGAATAAAGTAATCTTCAGAGGCTATTCCCAGAAAATAAAAAAAAAAAACACATTTTATTTGTCAGGTAAATATCTTTAATATACGAAATTTTAATCAAAATCGTTAGAGCAATTTTTTTAAAAAATCAAAATGTTCGAAAAAAAGTTTCATGTAGAGAATCTTCGTGTCGCATCCCTGGAAGATACTAAACTTAAATACCAAGTTTGGTATTTTACCGACTTTTCGTTTTTGAGTTATCGTGTACACAGACACTCGGACACACGGACACACACACACTGATCTTTTTCTGAAAATACTTTTTTTGATTACAGGGGACCCTAAAACATATATTTCCGGTGAAATCTCGGTGTCGAATTTTTTGGTGGGGTGCAATACCTTCTCTATACACTATGTACATGGTACGTGTAGAGAAAGAAAATAAATTCACACAATACTAAAATCTCTCTAATTCTGTTTGTCCGTATTTGTAATCGTCTAAACTTTATTTTACTCTGTAATTCTTTTAATTCACAATTTGTTTTTGTTAGCTTTAAATTCCTAATTTCTGTCCTAGGTAGTTTGTTACTTAAGAGGTTTTATGGCTGAGTCCCTCTATTTAAGAAACAAAAAGATGTGAGAGTACTATTATTGTTGTTATTATTAAAGTATCAATAATATTCCGGCGTTTTACAATGCATAGTGTTTACAGTGAAATACAAATGTATACGGGCCCGTAATTTGAACATTTGCAGGTATAACCTCTCTCAAAGTTTAAAGACAGTATAGAGTTAAATGGAATTTATCTGTCTCTCTCCAACGTATACATGTTGCTATTAGTTACGTCCTTTTCCACTCTCGCGCTGTCGCCAAATGCTAATAACATAGTGTAAATATTAATGTGTTATCATTTTCAACTTTGAACATATTATTCTTTGCAGATCACACCACTTTTAGATTTCCACGGGTCTAAATTTCTAAAGAAAACTAATTTTTACTATAATTCCGATGTTTGTTGCTTCTATGTTTATCATACAGTAACTAATTTCTTAGCTAGAGTAAATTAGAATTTTGATGCATGCCTGGTTTGAATTCCCTAGCACGTGTGTACAATGAACGTAGTGAATTGAGAAGGTATGGTATTCCACCCAAAAATCGATACCGAGGTTAAAATATAAATAGATGTGTTAGGCTCCTCTGAAACCCCTCTCCCACACACACACAAAAAAAAAAAATTAGTAAAAGGCCATGTGTCAGTGGACACTCAAAAATAAATGAACTTCAATTTAGTATCTTCCAAGGATGCAACATGACGATTATCCAGAAAACTCCCTCCCTCCATAAACTATCCGTAAACCGTAAGAGATAGACAAAAACTTACCACACAAAATATTAAGAGCACATTAAAGCACGTAATGTATGTTATATACATTATATACATTTTTTTTCGTGGAGTTGATAGTTTTTTTTAGATATTCCTTGTTTTTGGTTTCAGCCTTGAAGAACTCATATTTTCTCATATAGGAATTTGTCAACTCCTGTCTATACAAACAAAGGAACTTCAGTCACATAGCAACCAGCTTTTGACTATCACTTTAACCTAATGGTACTCCCTTTTTTCGCTTCTACTTATAAGCAAACAAGTAATAACATTATTTCTACTAATGTTTTCTCAATGAGCATGAATTAAATAGAAGCATAAACTTTTTAACAATAATTTGTTGCAAAGATGTAGAGAAAGGCATGTGAATGGAACACATCAGATTTTTTCCCCTTCTACTTACAATGATCCAAGTAGAAAGGACAATTTCTGCTAATGTTTATCTCGATTATCATAAAGTAGATAGAACAGTATGCTTTTTAACAATAATTTATTACAGAGATATAGAAAAAGTAATGTAAACAGAACACATAAGATTTTGTTAAAAGATATTTTTGGATTCAGCAGGTCTCAAAACGAAATCTCGGTATCGAATTTCTGGGTGGAATACATTATCTTGTCTACCAATTATGTGCGTTGTACATACGCACTAGAAATGAAAACATTTGTAAGAACCCCTTAAAGTAGAAAGTAAAAAGGGTGAGGGAAATAAAAACACGCTAGAATAAACAAATACAAAGAAATAGCGCAAAACACAATACGCTGCGGTGTATATTCTTTACCTTTTTAAAACTTTCCACCCATTTGAATGTAATTTTTTCAAGATTAGAGTATGTTGATGCCCTAAAAATTATAATAATTATAATTTTATAAATCAACATTTGAAAATTAATTACTATAAAAATGTATCTTCCAACTACTAAAACCATAAAGAGAAGCAATAAAGTGTATGTGAATAATACACGTCTTACAGTAACCTTAAAAAAAGTGCAGATATTTCTATATTTGGTGATGTATAATTCACAAGATGGGATTGAATTGGTAGACCTATCTCAGCTGAGCACCAAAGTTTTAAGTGCGTAGAGTACATTTGGCAACAGTTTGCTTCGTTTAACATGTACTGTTTTCTAAATTTTTTTTTTTTTTTTTTTTTTTTTTTTAAACAGTAACAGAGTCTGATCAGGACTCCGGTACTGTATCCCTATTTACATTTACCCCGTAGGTTTTACTGATTACTGGTTTTACTGTTTCTTTTACAAACATATACACATTGCACAAACATATAACACCCATGCCCAAGGCGGGACTCGAACCCACGATCCCCTGCCCACGAAGCACCAAAGCGAGACGCTTTAGCGAGCGTGGCCATGGGGACCGGCTAATCTTCAGACGCGCTTTAAATTTAAATTCCTAGACGCAATCCGAGAACGAACTTGCTTGTTTGATAATGAAATCGTGACGTGGGTTAAAGAAGCTGCTTTAATGGGAGCAGGATCGTGCCACATGAACCACAATTTTGTTCGACACCCAAGATACTTTGTAATGAGATGACCGCAGCATAGCACCGCCTTCTTGGTGAATTGTTACTCCGAAGGAGTTTATGCTTCTAAGCAAAACAAAATTTGATGTGTTCCATTCAAACAACTTTCTCTAGCTGTTCCATACACAATCTATTCTTACAAAAGGGTATTCTTTATTTACACCATACAAGGGCTGGATAGAAAGTAATGAGACCTTCTCTTTCTTCTCTGAAATAACTATACCGATAGAGGTAGTTATAGTTCAGTATTATCATCCCTGTTATTTATGACCTTTTGTTCGGAGGGCGTCGTTTACTATCTGCGCGTTTATTTCTGTTGATGTCCCATATTGACCGTCCTACAGCACGGATAATGCCATCGCTGGTGTCGTACCGGATCCCTCGCAGTGGTTCTTTCACTTTGGCAAAGAGATCGTAATCACAGGGTCTATCGTCACCCTTGGTGGTACAGAGTGATGCAGTATTACCCATCATTGTAATACGCCACAACGAACATCACTTTGTGTAGCGTGCACGTTCTTTGGACGAGGAGAACCGGGAAGCCTCTCTCTATTCATTGAGACTCTACCTACTCCGCACGTTCCTGTAACACCACCTTTGTCCCGCTCTCAGGCAAAAGCGACATTTCGTGGAACAACAACCCATCATGCTGCATGGCAAGAAGATGCCACACCGCTATTGTTGTCCAGGACCACTTGCGCCGTTGGCAATAGCAGATTCTGGAACATCCAGTACTCACCCAAAATGAGTCCCTGTAATTACGATCGCTTTACCAAAGTGAAAGAACCACTGCGAGGATCCGGTACAACACCAGAGATGACATTATCCATACAATAGGGCGGTCAATACGGGACATCAACAAAAATAGACGAACATTTGGAAAAATGTAATAATGGGGGCGACTATAGTGAAGATGTGTAACTATAAACACCTCTGTCAATAAAATCAGTTAAGAGAAAAAAATAGTTCTCATTACTTGGATAGGTAGAGTCAGACTGAAAAATTCAATGACATAGCCGGGATTTGAACCACAGATCTCCCGATCTCTAGCCGGTTGCTCTGTCACTGAGTTACCATGGCAACATACCGGCATGGCATTGAATTTCTCAACTGACTCGGGGATGCCATCTCAAAATAATTGAGATCACCTGGTGGTTTACTGGGAACATGCGAGTCAGTTGAGAAATTCAATGCTATGCCGGCATGTAGCCATGATAGCTCAGTGGCAGAGCAGCGGGCTAGAGATCGGGAGATCCGTGGATCAAATCCCGGCTATGGCATTGAATTTTTCAGTCTGACTCTACCTATCCAACTCTAGTCCTTCATACGGCTATGTGGAAAAAAGAAACAGTTATTCTCATTACTTATTATCCAAGCCTTGTTTTAATACAGATAAACATTAGCAGAATTGGTCTGTTTACTGTTTTCTTATAAGTAGAAGGGAAATAAGAGAATACATTATGGTAAAGTGGTTGTCAAATATTTTAAAAGCTGCTTGCTATGTGAAACAGTTGAGGTTTTGTTCGCTTTGCATAGCACCGCTTGAGAAATGTTAGGTGGCTTAAAAATGAATATCTTGGAAACGGTCAGCTCTACATAAAAGACATACATAGCATGACTATGTGTTTTAACGAGATCTACAATTTTTGTGAATAAAGAGAACAGAATAATGAGATCTCCAAAGGCTATACTCAGAAGATTCAAAATATAAATTTTATTTATGATATACATATCTTTAATATACGGTATTTTAATCAAAATCGTTAGAGCCATTTTTGAGAAAAACAAAATTTTCAAAAGATTTTCCATGTAAAGGGTAATTTGGGGTTGGGGCATTTTCTTTTGA
Organism: Hymenopus coronatus; assembly: GCA_030762935.1. Taxonomy (NCBI): domain Eukaryota; kingdom Metazoa; phylum Arthropoda; class Insecta; order Mantodea; family Hymenopodidae; genus Hymenopus; species Hymenopus coronatus. Next base: position 129,620,553 of record CM060895.1, read on the forward strand.
AAATCTTCGTCCACATCCTTAAATACTAAGTTTGGTTGTTAACGAACGTTTTTCTACAAATTTTTTTTGGACTCAGGGACCTCAAAACATATTTTTGGTGAAATATCGGTATCGAATTTTTTGATGGAACACTAATACTTCCTACATACACTATGTACTTATTACGTGTAGTGAAAGCAATAAGATTCCTTCTTAAAATCTGTTTGAACTAATATTCTAAGAATTCCTTCCAGTTTATCATTTGAACAGATGCAGTTATTAATTTCATAGGAATATTTTAATGGTCTTTGATAAATTCTCCAAACATGATGAATTATACTCCATGAAAATAATATAATCCCAGAGGCCGTATATGGGATCTGTAGTGGACATATACTACCTAACCTATCCACTAACAATATTGCCAAATGCAAAAAGCCTCTGTTTTTTTCTCCAGCAAGTATGTAAAATGTATAAAGTTGATAGAGAAAGTACTGTATTCCACATAAAATCAATATATGTTTTGAGACCCCTGGAACCAAAAAGCTGTGTTAGAAACATGCTCGTGTGTGTCTGTGAACGCCATAGCTCAAAAATGAAAAATTCGTTAAATACCAAACTTGGTATTTCAGTTTAATATACTCCAAGGATGCGACACAAAAATATACAAAAAATCATTCCTATTCTAACTGCCCCTTACATGGAATATTTTTCGAAAAAGTTAATATTTTAAAAACTGACTCTAATGAATTCCATTAAAAAACATATTTTTAAGATATTTTCATGACAAACGAAATGAATATCTTGAATTTTCTCGAAATATTCTGAAGGCCTCTTAATTTTGAATGGCTTTTGTATAATCGTTACATAATTGGATAACCATAAGAAATAGATAAAAACTGTCAACACAAAATATGTAGAAATCGTAAAAATACACAATTTATGCTGTGGATTTTTTTTCTTTGCAGATATAACCGTTATTTCGTGATATTAGCTTCAATTTTAGTTACTTAAACTTTTCTCAAACACAAAGCCATATTCCTTTACACCTCTCTAGCAAGCAAAGAGAACCGAATTTCAATTGTTACATATAGCAACCGGTTTTTAAATGATTTGACTATGGCTTTAGCCTAGTGTATTCCCTTATTTCCCTTCTACTTACAAGGAAGCAAGTAATAAGGCAATGTCTGCTGATGTGTATCGCAATAGCATGGTGCAGATAAAATAATAATCGTTTTAATGAAAGTTTGTATGAGGAACACCTAAAGAAACGCGTGAGATTCGGACACATCAGATTTCTTTTATATTATATCAAGTTGAACGTCAAGGCGAGCAATGGCGAAACCAAATAGAAACATGTTTTATTGTTGTTGTTTTTTTTTGTTTATACCCTAATGGTACATTATTGCTGAATATATATATATATATATATATATATATATATATATATATATATATAAGAAAACAAATATACTCCGTTTACTCTTTAAAATATATTTATGTAAACAATATGATATTTAATTTCACTTACGGGATGAAACCTTGGAATAAATCATGTATAAAATAAATACTATCAAATAAATCGATACTTCTAATACATTGAAAACGAATTTGCATAAAAAGAAGACAGAATATATAGTTGTTTTTTTTCAAAAAGAATGTTAACCTATAAATCCTTTATACAACTGCTATTTTACTAATTCAATTTATGATTATTCGTTGTTCACTTTCACACTTGAATTTTGATGTTACACATTATTCATAAGTTTTTATTTTGTTAATTTGTTTGGTATGTTTTGCCCTTGTGGCAATCTCCCCAATGGAGGAAGCGGAAAGCTACGCCTTTAAAAATAAATAAATGCAAGTTTGAGTTTTGTTTGGTATTATTTTTGCTATTTTAGGAGTAAGGTTTGTGGAACCCAATCACAGTACGGAAGTAAGATGCAGGTTTTTTATTCATGAATTTTTCTTCGATTTCAAACTGTTCATTTTTGAAATCATCAGTTCACATAGCCCAAATATTACTAATAACCTATCAGCAAAATTGTGGAGTTCAGGAAACTGATTTTCGGGGAGAACCTTAGAGAACTCTCTTCCACCCTTCCTTGGCAATCTCATGGCTGTTCAGTTTTTTTACTTTCTCTAGCCCATATATACAATGCACATAGCAGATAAAGAAGGTTTTATATTGCACTCAAAAATTCGATGACAAGATTTCACGGAAATATATGCTTTGAAGTCCCCCGAGTCTGTAAAAACACATTTTTTAGAAAAAGGGCCGTGTGTGTGAATGTCTGTATGTGTCTATGGATAGTATAACTCAAAAACGAAAAGAAAGTTAAAAACCAAAATTGGTACTTAAGATTAATATCTTCCAAAGATGCGACACGAAGATAATCAAAAAAGTCCCCCTGCTCCAAACTACCCTTTACATGGGAAATTGTTGGAAAATTGTTTTTGTCAAAATTAACTCTAACGATTTTGATTAAAATACCATACGTTAAAGATATTTACATCACAAATAAATTGTGTATTTTGAATTGTCTGGCAATATCCTCTGAACGCCTCTTTATTCTGGATGAGTTTTGCAGAATGTTGCATAACGGTTAAACCGCATGAGATAGACAAAAGCTTACTGAACAAACATTGTAGATCTGGTTAAAACACACAGTTTTATGTAGAGCAGACCGTTTCTGAAATATTACTTATTATTGGTTTCAATTTTAAACTACTTAAACTTTTCTCAAATGGCAAGTGACGTTTCGTTTCATCTCTCTTGTTTTACTGCAAGTCATTCAAGGTGAGCAGAACTTCCGTTGTTTCACATAGGACTAGATTTTAAAAGATTTGACTATCGCTTTAGCCTAGTGGATTCTCTTATATTGCTTCTGCCATGCGACCCAAATATAGATGAACCTATGTGCGAAAAACACTGCGCACACGGAAACATACACACAGCTGCTGTACATAGGTCACGGAGCTGAAAGAGCAGTATTGGGCTGACGGCCATATTATGTGGTTGAGTTATTACCAGTATGATCTTATTCCATTTTATATTCATGAATATTAAAATTATTTTATGGAATTAAAATGAAACTCCATTAATTGTGATTTTTCATGAAATTTTAGTCATAAATTCCCTTAAACTAATGTAATCATTGTTATTTTCTTTTGCAGGTGAGTATCCAGATTATGTTGCCTATAGCTGTCGGAATAATGGTAAGCTGGCGCCTTAATAATGTTCTATAAATTAAATGTTATTAGCATGTTATGCTAATTATATTTAGATGTTATATGATACGATAGAATGGATAACATATGGAATATATGCATTCTTAAGAAATAAATGAATAAGGGCTCGGTATTCCTATTTATTGTCAAAAATATGGATGGTCCACATCTGACCACCAGGATCCAAATACAATTATAACAACAAATATGCAAAGAGAAAGAAAACAACCATAGGCATCAGAATATATAAATGAAATATAAACTACCAAGCGCACCAAAGAAAGTGCAAAAAGAAAAATAAATCAATATAAAGCTTAACTCGTTAATTTTCTGTAGCTGTTTCCTTGATATTTCCTTGATCGGATTTCAATTTCTGGTTCTTGAGTTCGCCGCTATGCGCCATGGTGAGCATGAAATCACGACTTACGGACGCAAAATGGCGGAATTTTCCCAGAAACATATTTATTTTAAACTTTACACTGGTCCACCGGCTTTACTTTCCTTTCGAAGGAAGCAATGCTAAGGATTTTTGGGTCCGAAAAAATCCATCACCCTCCGCCGGGTTTGAACGTGCAATCTTGGATTTCAGAGGCTAGCTTGTAACCACTACACTACGGAGGACGACTAAAGCTTAATACATGTTATAAAAACTATTTCAAGGTATATAAGTTATATGAATAATATAAAGTCTCTCAAAATGTATAGGCAAGTTTGTTAACTTTTAAATTTTAGTCACAGAAGGGTTAAAAGAGTAAATTTGAAAGAAGTCTCCCTTGCGTGAAAAATAATATTTTTTATCCTACCCTATAGACTTCAAGGATGCATTGAATGTATCCTAGGAAACGACAAAAGTGAGTCTTTATTTCATTGTAAATTATTTTAACTCCTTTGGCAGCTCCCCATTCTTTAAATAATGAAAATTTCTAGTCATATAAGTCCTTCGACTTGCCGGGTAACAAACTAAGTACAGCTTTTTAGCATAATCTAAAACTTCTTCGGGAATATCCATTTTCATCCATTTATTGATTTATTTGGTGCAGTTTAAACATCCAGAATTGAAACTGTTTATTCCAGAAACTACCTACGTCACGACTCTAATAATATTAATATTAATAAATATAAGAATATTTCAGTTAATATTAGGAAAGGATAAAACGTATACTACACGTGGCTTATTAGACTATTATTTGCTCATGAGAAATTAGAAGACTTGCGCTTACGCGCTGGTATATTAAACATCCCACTCACAAATAATATTTATTGAAGCCACTCATAATATAAATAAATATTATTTCCCATGAAATGCTTTTAATTATGCATCTCTTATTTATCTTCGGAATGCATAGGCTGTAAATTGAGATTCTTTCGTTATTTATAGGGAACGCAGAATACAAGGTTACTAAAGTGTAAACACTTTAGCCACTAGATTTTTGTAACACCCTGTTGTTAGGGTTCAATTATAGAGAGCAACTCCCCCGCAAGCATGCGCTTGTTGTATATTGTGTTGGGAAGTTAGTTCAATCTGTTGCGTTGACTACAAGATTTGTTATTCGCAAATTTTCAGACCTTGTATTCCACCATTTACCCACCAACTGGTGCATTGATTATACTATTAGGTTATATATGTTACTCTACATTTTATTAATTATAATTATACGAGGACGGATCGAAAAATAACCACAATACTTTTACAAAAAAGTTTAATATTTAAAATAAATCACAAATGAATTTACATATTTTACCTAATTTTCGACATAGTCACCATCTTTCTCTACCCATTCATCCCATCGTAATACCAGTATCAATGTGCCCTGTTCGTAGAACTCGGTTTCCCTGGAGTATAGCCATCTGCGGACTGCTGATCATTTCCGCATCTCTTCCCAAAGCGTTGGCCGATCAGGAATTTCTCCATGAGACTAAACAAAGTCCGACGGTGCAAAGTACGGTGTGTATGATGGATGCTGGAGCACCTCGCAACCAAATTTGTTTCGGGCCTGTAATGGTATGCCTTCGGTCTCATCACCAGTGACGATTCCTTTCAGCCTTTCTGCGATGTAACGCGTTAAATGATCCAAACTTATCATCGGTTGTCTGAAAGGTTCTTAGGCACACCCGATCATTAACTTTGCAAAATTTCAACGTGTCATAAACAATGTCTTACACTGAACCACAAGAAATGTTAAACTGCTGCAATAAGATTCACAACTGTACAGGCCTGTCGTTCAAATTTGCCGCCTTAACGCCTCTGACAATCTGCGGGGTTGCAGCTGTTACCGGCCTCCTGGAGCATGGTAAATCACTAAGGTTCACATGGCCCTCTTGGAGAAATGTACCCCACCTGGAGATATTACCATGGTCCACACACTCATCCTCATACCGGCCACACATGTTCCTGTGAATTTCACTCCGTTTATGCCCTTTGGCCCACAAATATCGAACCATACCTCTCTGCTCTTCACACGTGGTCGACAGTAACATATGCGCCATCTTTCACGCTGCTCTCGCTAGAACTGCACATGAAACAAAAAACATCTGTAGCGAACACTTCAAACTATATTTGTGTGAAATTGCAACATTCCAGCTGCAATAAGCAGACAAAAATTATTGTGCGTTACTTTTCGATCCGCCCTCGTATTTGCTGTTAAATGTAAAGATGTTTCTTGCTCGAATTAACGAAGTTAAACTTCTTGTTTCGCTGCAAAAAAGGATTTATTTTTTAACTTTCTGAGAATATTCTTGCCTCTACTGTTTTTATGAGTTCGTTGCCTCCATCCTCAAGAGCTCACAACGTCAAGACACACGGAGTAAATTTTTGACCACAACCGGTCAAAAAGCAATTTATTATTATTATTATTATTATTATTATTATTATTATTATTATTGATTGATTGATTGATTGATTGATTGATTGAATGTAGGAACCTTTAGGGATACATAATTAGCATAGACCTTTCTTCGGTATCGATATCCATTTAAAGATTGTACAAAACACCCGCTTCCTGGCATACTGTTTTATGAAACAGCTTTTCTTCTACAAACTACACTTTCATACTTTCAAACTTTCCACAGCTCTGTTTTGTTGAAATTCCATTACAATTTCACAAAGAGCGCATAAATATTCATAGTAACATTATTTAGGACAAAATACATTCTAATATCAAGTACACATACTATGTACATAGTGTATAGAGAAGGTATTGTATTGCACAGAAATATTCGATACCGAGTTTTCACCGGAAATATATTTCTTGAGACCCCCTGAACACACACACACACACACACACACACACAAACAAATAGAAAAGTGTAATGTATTGTGTCTGTGTGTGTGGGGGGGGGTGAGGGGGCAGCACAGCTCAAAAACGAAAAGTCCGATAAATATCAAGCTTGGTATTTAAATTCAGTATCTTCCAAGGTTGGGACACGAAGAATTTCAAAAAAATCCCCTCGCCACGAACTACCCATCACGTGGAAAAAATTTCGGTTTTCTCAAAAATGGCTCTAACGATTTTGATTAAAATCTCTTAAGATGTTTACGTCATAAAAAAAAAGGTATGTGTTGAATTTTCTGGGAATAGCCTCTGAATACCTCTTTTTTATGGATGAATTGCTGAATTTTGTGTAACTGGTAAACTGTAAGAGATGCACAAAAATGTACTTCACAAAACATGTAGGTGTTCTTAAAACACAATTTATGTTATATACATCTTTTTCGTGGAGTTGACCGTTTTTGAGATACTTCTTATTGGTTCCAATTTTAAAATACTTTTCATATATGGGAACTTGTCAACTCCTGTTTACGCAAAGAAATGGATTTAAATCCCATAGTAATCCATTTTAAAACGTGTGACTGTCAGTTTAGCCTAGTGTATTCTCTTATTTTCCTTCTACTTGTAAGGAACTAAGTAATAAGACCGTTGCTGCTATTGTATATCTCGATTAGCATGAAGTAAATAGAAGAATAAGCTTAATAACAATAATGTGTTACAAAGATAAGAAGGTCATGTGAATGGAACACATCATATTTGTTTGAAAATGGTTTATTTTAAGGATTAAATGCTCTTATAGGTATATAATCAATTTCACAATGTGCTGATATTTGTTTAAAAAAACTTTTCAGGCTATTACTTTCTTCTACAATGAACATAATGGATAGAGAAGGTATTGTATTACTAAGCTACCCAAAATTCTTAATCGAGATTTCATCTTCAATACATGTTTTGAGATACCTGAAGCCAAATAAAGTATCTTTAGAAATATGTCCGTGTCAAGAAAATCTACCCAACACCAACTACCCTTTACATGGAACATTTTTCGAAAATTTTGATTTTCTCAAAAATGACTCAAACGATTTTGATTAAAATGTCATATGCTTAAATATTTTTATATCAAATGAAATGTATATGCTGAATTTTATGGGAATAGCCTCTGAAGACCACTTCATTCGGAATGACTTTTGCATAACTGGTAACCTTGAGAGATAGACAAAACATTACTGCATAGAAAATGTAAATCTCATTAAAACACGTTATTTATGTCAAATATATTCTTTTGTAGAGTTAACTGTTTTCGAGATATTCCAAATTTACTCAAATGAGATACAGCTCTATTCTCCTAGATTGTTTGTTTACTCCTAGCAAGCAAAGAGAATCGAATTTGAATTGTTTCACTTAGTGACTAGCTTTTAAAAACTCTGGCTATCGCTTTAGTCTAGTGCATTCCCTTATTTCCCTTTTACTTACAAAGAAGCAAGTAATAAAATTAATTCTGGCAATGTTTATCTTGATCAATATTACCCATATAAAAATAATATTTTATAAGGTAAGTTTTAGAAGAACAGCTAGAGAAAGTCATGTGGATGGAACACATCGGATTCTTTTTACTTCAAAGTTCCAATTTCAAATATTCCAACCATTTTTACTTTCTCTACGCTTACTATGTGCACATTGTATAGAGAAGATAGTGTAATACACCCAAAAGTTCAATACCGCGATTTCATTGAAAATACATGTTTTGAGACCCCTGAATCCATTAAAAGCCTTTTTAGAAAAAATGATCGTGTGTGTGTATATGTGTGCACGCGCGCACAGCATAGCTCATAAACGAAAAGTCCGTTAAATACCAAACTGGATATGTAATGTCAGTGTGTTCCAAAGATACGACAAGAAGATTTTCAAGAAAATACCCCAACCCCAACTACCCTTTACATAGGAAAAATTCGGAAAATGTTGATTTTCTCAAAAATGGCTGCAAGCATTTTGATTAGATTCTCTTACATTTAAGATATTTATATGACAAATAATATGCATATTTTCAATTTACTGTCCAGAACCTCTGAAGACATTTTTAGTCTGGATGAATTTTGTGGAATTTTGCATAACTTGTAAACCGTAAGAGATAGACTAAATCTTACCACACAAAAAGCGTAGAGCTCGTTAAAACAATTTATGTTATATATATTTTCGTGGAGTTGACGTTTTTGAGGTATTACTTGTTATTGTTTTCAGTTTACTAATACTTTTTCATACAGGAAGTTATTAATTCCTGACCATACAAATAAAAGAACTTTTATCACATAGCCACCAGCTTTTAAAACATTTAACTATCGCTCTAGCCTTCAGCACTCCCTTATTTCCCTTCTACTTACAAGGAAGCAAGTAATAAGATCTTTTCTGCTAATTTTTTCTCGATTAGCGAGAGGTAGATAGAAGAAGAGATTATTCCCAGAGAATTCAAGATATATGTTTGTTTTTGTATTTTAGATAAGTTACATATACGGTATGGCAATTAAAATCGTTGGATCTATCTTTCGAAAATCAACATCTTGAACCATTTCTCATATGAAAGGCTGTTTAAGGATTTTTTTCAAAATTTTGTTTCGCATTCTTGAAAGATGCTAAACATAATTACAAGTTTGGTATTAAACCGACTTTTTGATATATCACGTTCACAGCTACACTAACACATGGGCATACACAGGGACCTTTTCCTAAAAATGTTATAAAGGACTCTAAACCGGTATTTTCAGTGAAATCTCGTTATCGAATTTTCGAATGTAAGTACCTTTTCTACCTATATGTGCTAGTGTGGAGTGTAGGATACTGGATGGGATTTCGCACCTCAGCCAGTGATTAAGGTTTTTTGTAAGTTAGATCCCGGGAGGGGAGGATGAGATGAGAGGGCAGCTGGAAACACTCTCGGCAGGGAGCCATCGTGGAGAATCTAAAGCTCCATGGAGTCCACTTGACTTAACTTTGAATTAACTCCTCTGAGAATATTGACGACCTTCAACAACATCTTGCCTTCGAAAATTGAGTTTCCGAAGCGCAATAATCTCCACGAGAGGGCGCCACCACCGCAGTCCTTGCCGACACTTACAACCCTGAAAGAAGAACAGACGAAATGGAGGGACAGAAAATTCGGGGGAATGAAGAATTCTTCCCAGCATTCACCTAGTGACCCGGGAAAACTCCGAAAAAAGCCATGGGTCAGAAAAGTCGGCCGCAGGAAACCAATTCCAACACCTCTTGAATGCCAATCCAGGCGAAATGCCCGAGCCACTTAGCACGGTTGTATGTGTTAAATAGAGAAAGTAAATTGTTTTTGGATTCAGGGTCCTCAAAACTCGCATTTCCAGTGAAATATTGCTTGTGAACTTTTAATGGAATGCAATACCTTCTCTACCTGCTATATACTTAGTATAAAGAATTAAAGGTCCCTCTTAATGAAACATTTTTATTTTACTAATGAAACAAAACGTTTCAAAACTCTGCCGTAAAATAAAATCTGATATGTCCCATTCACACGACTTTCTCTTCATCTCTACAAGAAAATATTTGTTAAAAAGCATATTCTTTTATTTACTTCATGCTAATCGAGACTTGCTTCCATGTAAGTAGAAGGGGAATAAGGAAACACTTTAGGCTAAAATGATAATCAATGTCTTTTAAAAGCTGGTTGCTCTGTGATTGAATTTCCTTTGTTTGTATAGCCAGGAGTTGACAAATTCCCGTGTAAGATAAGTTAAAAGAGTTTTAAAATTGAAACAAATATCAAGGAATATCTCAAAAACGGTTAACTCCACGAAAAAATTGTATATAACATAAAGTGTGTGTTTTAACGAGCTCTAAACATTTTGTTAAGTACGTTTTTATCTATCTCTTACGGTTTACCAGTTATGCAAAATTCCGCAAAATTCATCTAGAGTAAACCTGTCTTTAGAGGCTACTCCCAGAAAATTCAAGACATACACCATTTTGAGCCATTTTGAGAAAATCAAAATGTTCGAAAATGTTTCCATGTAAAGGGTTGTTGATGTGGAAGATTTTCTTGAAAATCTTCGTGTTGCATCCTTGGAAGATACTGAACATAAATACAAGTTTGGCATTTAACCGACTTTTCGTTTTTGAGCTATACTGCCCATAGACGCACACAACACACACACACACACACACACACACATACACACACACACACATTGACTTCTTCTGAAAAATGGTTCTTTTGGATTTAGGGGTTTCAAAACATGTATGTACTGTGAAATCTCGGAATTTTCGTTACAATATCTTCTCTATACACCAGCTGTCTATTCAGAATAAATTCAGAGATAAACTACGCAGATTATGACTAACTTACTCGTACATAGGATAAGGCTTCCCAAGTGCCTTAAGCACCAAAATGAAATGGTGATGTTTGTCATCAAAAAGGGTGTCTATCCTAGACAACATAGATAAATGAAAGGTTAAGGAAGTGGAGGAGCAGGGTGGTGCTGGGTCAACGTGAAACAAATTGGAATAGATGGGTAGTTGACCCGTCTAGGCGCGATCACTGTCAACAGGCGCTTCGTTTGCTCCCATTATTAATGATTTGATTCACACCGGCCGGCCTTTTACAATGAGGAAGAAACCTCTTGAAGCCAAATCTAGGCTACGACAAGAGGAATGTGAACCGTGTTTCCGTTTCTGTCACCACTTTTAAACAATTCATCCTGTAAAGCCACGAGGTGACAATCTGTCTTGTCCCCAATGTACAAATGGGGGGCAATGAACTATAGATAGGGGGATGATGTAGGCTGCAAATGATGGAAGATGAGCAATAGAGAATATTGAGTGTGGTCTGACACCCGAAATTGCAGGGCAATGACCGTCTCTTTGTCCTACAGAGTACTTTATGAAGCTAACACAGACAAAAGGCTTTACTCGTATTTCTTGTACACAAAAGTCTGGTGTATTGAATTCACATGATGTTTTTACCTTCTCTACATCGTACATAGTGCATAGGTTGAGAAAGTATTGCATTCCACACAAAAATTCGATTCTGAGACTTTTCAATAAATATCTACACGTTTAGGTGTCATCCGAATCCATAAAAACAATTTTTAGAGAATGGTCTGTGTGTGAATAAGCTAATCAAAAACTCAGTAAAATACCAAAATTGGATACTATTTAGTTTGTATTATCTAAGGATGTGACTCGAAGATTGTAGGAAAATCCACCTTCATTCTTCATGACTTTTGCTAACTGGTCAACTGTAGACCAAAGCGTACTACATAAAAATGTACCCATATCTGGTAGAAATACACAATTTATGTTGTATATATTTTAACTTTCTCTATACGTACTATGTACATAGTGTATAGAGAACATTGCACCCAAAAATTCGATGCTGAGATTTCACCGGAAATATATGTTTTGAGACCCCCTGAATAAAAAAAAAACATTTTTAGAAGAATGGCCGTGTGTGTGTCTGTCTGTGTGTATGTGTGTGTGTGTGTGTGTGTGTGTGTGTCTGTGGGGAGCATAGCTCAAAAACGAAAAGACCGTTAAATACCAACCTTGATATTTAAGTTTGTTATCGTCCAAGGATGCGACACGAAGATTTTAAAAAAAATCCCCTACTCCAAACTACCCTTTACATGGAAAAAATTTCAAAAATTTTGATTTTCTTAAAAATGGCTGTAACGATTTTAATTAAAATATTATATATTAAAGATATTTACCTGGCAAATAAAATGTATAGCTTGCATTTTCTGAGAATAGCCTCTGAAGACTACTTTATTCTGGATGAATTTTACGTAATTTTGCATAATTGCTAAACCGTAAGAAATGGACAAAAGCTTAAAACACGAAAATATAGAGCACGTTAAAAGACGCAAGTTATGTTATATAATGTTTTTCTTGGACTTGATCGTTTTTTAGATATTCCTTGGATTTGGTTTCAGCTTTGAAAAACATGCATTTCTCGTACAGAAATTTGTCAACTCCTGTCCATACAAACAAAGGAGTTTCAGTCACATAGCAACCAGCTTTTGGCTATCCTTTTACCCCTTGGTAATTCCTTATTTCGCTTCTACAAACAAGGAAGCAACTAATAAGACTATTTCTGCTAATTTTTTCTCGATTAGAAGAAGTAAATAGAATAATTTGTTGCAGATATGCAGAGAAAATCATGTGAATGAAATACCTCATTTTCTCTTGGATTTGACCATATCTGAGACAAGCATTAGTTTCCATTTTAAAATAATTTGCTTGCTGCATGGCTTTTAAACGAAAAGTGTATTAAATATCAAACTTAGTTTTTAAGTTCAGTATCTGCCAAGGATGCGACAGGAAGATTTACAGGGAATTAATTTCCCAACTACACTTTACATGCAAAATATTCGAAAATTTTAATTTTTTTATAAATGGCCCTAACGATTTTAATATAAATATTGTATATAAAATATTCACATGACCAATATGGTACATATCTTGAATTTTCTGCGAATAGCCTCTGAAAAGCTCTTTATTTATTTTGTCTATATATAATTCACCGCTTTGAAGATATTCCGGCGACCGGCTTTTAAATAATCTGGCTATACTTTAGCGTAGTGCATTTCCTTATTTCTCTTCTACTTACATAGAGGCAAGTAATAAGACCAATTGGGTAATGATTATCTGGGTTAGCATGATATAGATTTGATAAGAAAGCATTCTGTATGTTCGTTTAGGCGAGGAAGCCACTGAACATAGAACTTTTCAAGGGATATATATATATTTATTGCATATATATACATATATATTTATATACTACGAAAAATAAAAAATAAAAACAAAAAGCAATAAATAAAATTCTAGTGCTAAAAGCACGGGTTACAAAAACAGCAGAATAGAACATATATTCACATAATTTGGCTTTTGAGGCCTGTACGCTATTGCACTATACTTAATGTGCTTCATAAAAGCATATGTACTTCCTTTTTTGCATGCACATATAAACAAAGAGTATTAAAACTTAGTGTTAAAATGTATACAGAAATATAATTGCATTATGTAACACTGATGTAATATCAGATGATAGTTTTATAATTATCGACATAATAGTTACTACTGGTAATTGTATAACACTAAAATATTATTACTGTATTATGTACTCTCCTAAGTGGATAAATGTCAACAAATTACAAATTTATAAATATGTTATAGAATTTACAATGCAAAATGCACAAATTTACAATTATGTACTAGAGCGTAAAATATCAAAGGATCAGGCTTTACATACCTTGTGTCATTGCTAAATACTAAAACATTCATTTTACAATATTGCAAGTCAAATTATACAGCAGTTTTATTTGGGCATAAAGCACACACTAATATGCACAAAATGCAATACATTATAATACTTATAAATACAATGATTATTGCGATATTGTCAGGCAGAGTTATCACTTAAATATTCATCTATAGAGTAAAATGATTTATTGTAAAGGTACTCCTTAAGAAGCCTTAAAAGCCCTTAAATTCCCAACTATTTCTTTGAGATTACGGGGGAGAGCATTAAATATCCTGATTGTTTCACAATATACACATTTCTGAAAGCGCATTGGGTCGATGAATGTCTAGTATTAATGTTATGAATTTCCATGTCGATTTACTGCATAGAATTTTAAAATGGATAATTTATAAACACAAGGTCACAAGTATGCCCAATTTTTTAAAATATTTCTTTGCATGACTGTCTGATATAACCATTACAGATTATTCACATACCTTTCTTCTGTATCCGGAATATGCATTTAATATTCGCTGAATTACCCCAGAATATTATTCCATACTCGATTATGGAGTTGAAGTAGGCAAAATATACTTATTTAAGTGTATCAATTGAGTGAAATTTAACCAGTGTTCGGAGAGCATAACATGCTGAGCTAAGTTTAGGTGTGAGTAACTTCCAAACCAAAAGCTTACCTACCTGAAGGCCAAGAAATTTGACTTCATTTAGCTGTTCTAACGATATATCATTAATTCCTATTTCTATGTGTCTATGGTGAGCGAGTAGTTACAGATTTAATTGATTTTGTGTTTTCAAGGTTTACTGAGATTTTCCTTTGAACCAATTTGACATACAATTTAGAACATAGTTTAATTTTATTACACAACATTGAAATCTTTACTTGTTACTAGAACACCAGTGTCATCTGCGAATAAATAAACACTTACTATACTGTTAATGTACAATGGATGTCATTTAAGTAAACCAAGAACAAAAGAGGTCCTAAGATCGATCCCTGGGGAACACCATGTTTTACTGGTTTCCATTCTGAGGCATTGTTTTGATACCCATTGAGGTTATTAATTTCATACCTTTGTTTTCTCTTCTCTAGATATGAAATGAACTACTCTAATATGTTATGCTTTACTCCATATAAATGTAGTTTTGCTATCAGAATCTCTTCGCTAGGTCACAAAAGATTTCACCGACATATCCCTTCTCATTTAACGCTCTTAACACTCTAAGTGTGAGCTGTAGGTTGCATTATCTGTTGTTATTTCTTTTCTAAAGTCAATCTGTTCTTTGGCAAGTAATTTGTTCTTTCACAAGTAATTATAAAGTCTATTGAACATTATTTTCTGAAATACTTTTGAGAAAACAGACAAGAGAGATATGAGTCTAATATTTGAGACATTATCTTGTTTACCTTTCTTAAAAAGCTGTTTCACAATAAAGTACTTCATTCTGTCAGGAAATATTCCACTCTTTAATGATTCGTTACATAAACAGCTAAGGGGAATTCTTATTAAGTCAGAACAAGCTTTTAGGATTTTGCTTGATATTGTATCATATCCAGAGGAATTGTTGGTCTTGAGCAAATTTATTATATTTTTTATTTCAGATGATGTAGTCATTTTTACTTTAAATTCAGGGACTCTGTTTACAAAAGAAGTTTTCAAAAAACTTAATGCTGATTCTTTACATTCATAATTTATGTTTAATTTGTCTGTTACATTCAAAAAGAAATTGTTGAAAATATCTGCGACCTTTTGAGGATCATTAAGTTTTTGATCACCGGAATTCAGTGCAATTGAGGAGCTTTCTTGAGAGCACTTACCTGTTTCTCTTTTTATTATATTCTATATAGTTTTTATTTTACTGTTGGAATTGGATATATCTTTATTATAATGCAATATTTTAGTAGCTCTTATTGTTTCTTTTGGAGTTTTACAGTACCTTTTGTAGTGACATTCTAAGTTTGGGGTCTTATTTGTTTAAATACTTTCGCTTACGTTTGCAAGAAGTTTTTATACGTATTGGAACCCAGGTGCTATTTTCCTTCTGATTATGTATTTTACTATATTTGACTGGAAAGGATGCTATAAAGTGAGAGTTGAAGTGCTGTAGGGAATGATTGAACTTGTCACTTACTCTATTTATTTAATAGATTTCTGTCTATGATTCTTGTTGAAGGGTATACTTAAACAATGTGAGAGTACATTTATCTATTTTTCGTGTTCTGCAATATTTATAGTTTGGTTTTAACTTAGGTTAATCTCTTTAATGAGAAGTACTTTTGCCTTATGATCTGAAAGGCCAATTTTCAAATGGCAAGGTATTGAAGTTTTAATTCTATCATTTTAACCTAGGGTATTCCATTTGCCTTCTACTTACAAGAAAGCAAGTAATAAGACCATTTAAGCTAATGTTTATCTCGATTATCATGAAGTAAATAGAAGAATGAGCTTTTTACTATAATTTGTTACAGAAATGTAGAGAAAGTCATGTGATTGTAACACATCAGATGTTCTAAACAATGGCTTGCATGAATCTTTGATGTGCGCTTTCATCATAATCTGAATCATCTTTTTTTTGAAGCCTGAAAATTGTATCCTGCCGCATTACCTCAAAGAATTGTTCGGTATGCTATAATTGAATGCAAGTTCAATAGAAAAAGATAGAAAAACGAATTATTTTTGTAAGGATTTTTTTTATTTTTCAACATAATCTCCTTTTAGCTCGGTGCACTTTCCTCAGCGTTTCTTCAACTGTTTTAACCCTTCTAAAAAGTAGGATTTCGGAATGTCCTCAAAAGGGCATGTGGGAGATGATTTCGTTAGACGTGAATCGTTTTCCGCTGAGCCACTTTTTCAAGTTTGGAAATAAAAAAATAGTCACTGGAGGCCAAATGTGGTGAATACGGTGAATGTTGTAATTTGAATCGTAAGTCTACAAATTTTTCCATGGAAACTGCGCAAGTGTGAACTCTTGCATTGTTTTTATGGAAGAAAACCTTTTTATTTACCAGATGAGAGCGCTTTTTTTTTTATTTCTCCGTTCATTCGGTGCAATAACGATACATAATACTCTCCATTTATCGTTTTTTCTTTTGCAAGTAATCAATGTAGGTAGATGATTCGGCGTGCATCCCAAAAACCTGAGGCCGCCATCTTGCGTATAAATGTCACCACTTTTGTCTTATTCGGAGCTCATTCGCCTTCAAAAACCCATTGTTTCCACTGTACTTTTGTCTCTGGAGTGTAGTTGTGTGTCCATGTTTCATCCACAGTTACGCGTCGATGCAGAAACTTGTCAGGGTTGCCACGGAAAAGTGCCAAACCAGTTTCCGAATCGATCACACGATTGCGTTCATTCTTCATTGAGAGGTAAACGCTCTACCTATCTTTCCGAGACCTTTGTCATACCTATTTTTTAATGCAAAATTGTGAACACTGTATCTTGTGATATACCTGTGGCCTCTACTAATTCTCGAACTTTGATTCGTCGATCACTCAAAACCATGTCCTGGAATTTGTCAATAATTTCGGAGGAAGTCACTTCTGAACGTCGGAAGCGATGTCCATCATTTGTGGATGTACGGCCACATATAAATTAATTTATCCAATTGTAAATAGTTGCAAACGCAGTAGCACATCTGCCAAACTTCATCCAATTGGGCTTTTATCTCTTTCGGTTTTAAGCCTTTTAAGTATAAGTGTTTAATCACCGCACAAAACTCGTCCCCCCTATCTTCCTTGTTGATTCCTTGTTGGCAACGAAACCACGTGAGGGATATAGCCGAAACTTCAACTGCCATCAAGTAAGAGACGAGGGTTATTAAACGCTAAAAATTTTCGATGCTACAAGTGAAATTTCTTGGATTTTCTAAGAAGTTAATCAACGCATGTAGTACAATAAATTGACTTCTTTTTGTGACAGAATGGTTATCTCTGATAAATTCAGCATATTAAAGCATTTGAAATCGACCTCTGGTAGAGCTATAAAATTCTGTCAAGTTAGCCTCTAGTACAAAGCTACCCACTTCCTCCAGTCCGGCACAGTTGGAGTAATTAAGAAGGGACTCGTTTTCCTGGGGAGTCGAGGGAAGTGAGTCACAATGAAGTGAGATGGGACACCCCACATGTTCTAATTAACACCCAGCAAGCAGAGGAAATGAATAGATCTAAACCGGAAGGTGGTTCCGGCGTCACTTCACAGCGTCACTCAATTTTTAGCGATACTCTGTGAGTGCTTGTTAAAAGAAATGGATTCAGTGCTCGTAATGCTGTTCCAGCTTATTTAAAGTTTCTGTATATATTTCACAAGATGTTGTTATGTAAATAACTTGCTGGTCAAAATGTTCCACATGCCTTTAGATTTTTTGCTACATTAGCACCACTACGAGCCACTCTACGACTATCGGCCAGGTTTTCGGAGGTCCTGGCCGACGATCCCGGAGCGGTGGAGAACGTTTTTAAATTTTTATCTAAAGTGACATATGCCTTAAGCATCTAGTTTTATCTTTGCTGTTATAGATTTGGTGCGGATACTTGAGTGATACGTGAGGTTTTTGAAATCATTTATCACCCTTGAAACTTTTAGCCACTATTGTTTTATGTTCCCTCTTGTTTTAGTAGTTTTAGTGTCCTAGTTTTATCGCCAGCTCTGGATTCAGGGCTGGACAGTTCTTTTATCTTGGGTTTAGTTGTTTATACCGATTTTATCTATATTTTAACTCTTTTGATAGAGATCCTTTTTAGCACACTTTAGCTTAGGTGTTTTAACTCCCCAGTTTTATGTTAAGGACGCTGATAACCTAGCAGTTGAGCGCCCTTAAACCCCATTCATCATGTCTTTAAATTTGAGAAAATTGATTGGAATGTTTACTTTCTATACGTCCTACATAGTACTTATAGAGGTATATTGCATGCCACGTAAAAATTAGAAATGGAGTTTACATTGAAAATACACTTTTAGGTTCCCCTGAATTAAAAAAGCATTTTAGAAAATGACCGTGTGTGGGTGTGTGTGTGTGGGGTTGAACAGAATAACTCAAAAAATGGAAATTTTATCAAACATGTTAAATACTAAACTTCATATTTAAGAAATAACATTCCCCACACCAGACTACTCTTTACATGACAAATTATTTGACGTTTTTTTATTTTTTCAAAAATGGCTTTAACGATTTTGATCTTTTTATAGTGTTTAACGTTCTCTTTTACTACCTATGGCACCTCAGGCCGTAACACTGATGATACATGGAATGAAGATGGAGCACTGGTGTAATGCGACGGCTGGAGAAACCGCCGAACCCAGAAAAAACCCTACGCCACTTTGTCCACCCCAAATCCCACATGCGTCGTTTGGGAGCGAACTCGGACCGCCTGGGTGAGAGACGAGTGCTCTAACCACTTGGCCACGACGCGGCCATCACGATTTTGATTAAATACCATATACTGCATGACAAATAAAATGTATATTTTTAATTTCCTGGGAACAGCCTCTGAAGACATGTTGATTGTGAATGACTTTTATATAGCTAACCGTAAGAGCTAAACAAAACTTACTACAGAAAAAAGTAGATATCAAAACATACAATTTATGTGAAATAAATTTTTGAAGTGCAGGCAACCACCTGCGAAATATCTACCATTTGTTGTAGGCTATAATAATCAAATAGTTATGCTTCTCTCAATTGGAAAGTTGCTATTCATATTTTTCTTCCTATTTTCTCCTGCTCATGCACAAAGAGCGGAATTTCAATACCATCACATAGTGACCGGCTTTTAAAAGAACTGACTATTACTTCAGCTTACCCTATTTCTTTATTTCCTGTGTACAAGGAAATAATATGCGGCAAAAACATTTTTGATAATTGTTACCTGGATATGCGTGAAGTACATATAAGAATAGGTTTTTGTAAGTGATTTTTGTAGAATATGTAGAGAAATTTCTGTGAATGCAGATATCAAATGCTTTTAATTGGAGTTTTATATCACAAAAAAAAAAAAAAAAAAAAAAAAAAAAAAAAAAAAAAGAAAGAGCTTTACGTAATGAAATTTCACTAACTTAATTTAGTGAATTAATTTTTTTCCTAAGAATCTAGACATTTTAATCTCCTTTTTTGCTTTCTCTAGCCCCATATGTACAATGTACATAGGGATAGAGAGGTATTATAATGTACCAAAAAATTCGATACCGAGATTTCACCGGAAATACAGGTTTTGGGGTCCCCTAAGTCCGAAAAAAACATTTTTAAAAAAATCTGTTGTGTTCCATTCACATGACTTTCTCTATATATCTGTAAATTATTATTGTTAATAAGCTTATCTTTTATTTATTTCATGCTAATCGAAAAAAAATTAGCAGAAATAGCCTTATTTGTTACTTTATTGTAAGTAGAAGCGAAATAAGGGAGTACCATACGTTAAAGCGAAAGCCAAATGCTGGTTGCTGTGTGACTGATGTTCCTTTGTTTGTATGGACAGGAGTTGATAAATTCCTGTATGAGAAAAGTATAAGTTTTTCAAAACTGAAACCAAGAAAAAGGAATATCTGAAAAACGATCAACTCCACGAAAAAAATGTATATAACATAAATTGTGTGTTTTAACGTACTCTACATTTTTTGTGAGTTAAGTTTTTGTCCATCTCTTACGGTCTAGTAGTTATGAAAAATTCATCCAGAATAAAGTAGTCTTCAGAGGCTATTCCCAGAAAATTCAAAATATACATTTTATTTGTCAGGTAAATAACTTTAATATACGATATTTTTATCAAACTCGTTAGAGCCATTTTTGAGACAATCAAAATTTTCGAAAAAAGTTCCATGTAAAGGGTAGTTTGGGGTGGGGGATTTTTCTCAAAATCTTCGTGTTGCATCCCTGGAAGATACTAAACTTAAATACCAAGTTTGGTATTTTAGCGACTTTTCGTTTTTGAGTTATCCTGTTCACAGGCACTCGGACACACTGACACACAGACACACTGACACACACACACGGACCTTTTTCTGAAAAGACTTTTTTTGGATACAGGGGACCCTAAAACATATATTTCCGGTGAAATCTCGATATCGAATATTTTGGTGGAGTGCAATACATTCTCTATACACTATGTACATAGTGAGTATAGAGAAAGTAAAAAGGTCCGTGTGTGTGTGTGTGTGTCTGTCTGTTTGTGGTGCGTCTGTGGACAGCATAGCCCCAAAACAAAAAGACCGTTAAATACCAAACTTGGTATTTAGGTTTAGTATCTTCCAAGGATGCGACACGAAGATTTTCAAAAAAATCCCCCCACCACAAACTACCCTTTACATGGAAAAAGTTTCGAAAATTTTGATTTTCTTAAAAATGGCTGCAACGATTTTGATTAAAATCCCATATATTAAAACTATTTATGTCCGAAATAAAATGTATACCTCGAATTTTTTGGGAATAGCCTCTGAAGACCTCTCTATTCTGGATGAATTTTGCTGAAGTTTGCTTAACTGCTAAACCGTAAAAGATAGAGAAAACGTACTACACAAAAAGTGTACCTCATGACAATACACACAATTTTTGTCCTTTACGTTGTTGTTGTGGAAGTAACCGTTTCTGAGATATTCCTTGTTATTGGTTTCAATTGTGAAGTACTTAAACTTTTCTCACACAGGAAGTGTCTGGTTTTCTTTTGTTCTATTCCTGGCCAAGCAAAGAAGTGATTTGCAATGACAATCGCATAACGATAGCTTTTAAAACATTTGACAATCCCTTTAGCATAGTGCATTCCCTTATTCCCTTATGGTTATAAAGAGCTAAGTAATAACATTCTGCTAACATTTATCTTGATTAGCATTGTGCACTCTTTTGTAGGAGTTTTTTAGAGCAGCTAGAGAAAGTAATGTGAGTGTACATCAGATTTTTATAATTACATTTTTGAAAAATTACTTATGGTATTAGGATACTTTTGTCATCTATAGTATTATGTGAATGTTTGGGAAGATCAAGTTCGTATGTAAGACATTGGGCCAGTTGAATAAAAGTCAATGTACTCTTTTACTTACATTATTTTAAGTCAGCACTGATAACAAATTGAATAAACCATAAGTAATTACAGTTCAGGATTTACTGGCTTCCGATAAGTTATTACTTTCACTTGTCTCGTAATTACCAGTTTTTCCAGAAAATACTTAAAATGTGTTTGAATATCATTCAGTGATTACTTATTGAGTTAAATATTTGTTGAAATATTTTTAAGTTTGCTGTACAGTTGAGTTGCAAAAGTAGCTGCAAATAACTATGGCAGTATTTTTACCCATACACCAGGTAAAGAGCTACAATAACTGAAGGGATATTAGTCACGGTGAAGACCATAGACTTTGTGGAAAACAGATTGAAGCAAAGGCAGGTGACTGGATAAAATTTCTAACCTCAAATTTGAAATTCAAGAAGCGAAAGAAAAAGGTCTTCTTGCTTTAGACTTCTTTCAGTTATTGGTGAACTATGTACAGTCTGTTACAATATACTGCTATATGCTCCTCTATGACAGGGCCTCCTATCCAGCTATTCATTTGTTTATTCAGTTTATAGTGAACATTTTTCAAGACTAAACTTATCGTTAATAGAAAACTGTTATTCAATTAAAAATCAGTAATTACTTTTACTGATCATCTTAACTTTCTTTGTCAAGTAATTACTTATAAGTGTTTATTGATTTTTATTCAGCTAAGCCATTGTTTTTCTTAATGAAGTTTATAACATCACGTCATAGAAGTCAATTAAATGTGAACACTTGATAGAATTTTTGCTGTTGGGGGGTTCATTAACAATAATCTCACGTATTGAAAAACTGGTTTAATTCATAAAACTGCAAAAATAGTGGCGAATTCTCAAACGTAAGGAAATTAATTTTCATTGGCGAGCTATATTTAAATAACGACGTGCGTACTGTGTGTTTTATTTATTTTCTAGCAAAAATAAGAACAAATGTATTTCGTGCTATGTTAAGTTTCTTATAACGGTATGCAAAATGTTGCTCTCGTATTCATTTAACATGAAGATCTAATAACAACTTTCAGTTCAGTGCACCCATATCAAACCGATATTGCATCATCAGTAGGATCAATAATTCTTTTATTGCAGTTCTTATATTTATTTTTACTTTCTGTACACATGCTTATGTATATAGGGCACTAAGAAAGTATTGTATTCTGTCCAAAAATTCGATACTGAGATTTCTACATGTTTTGAGATCTCCTGAATCCGAAAAAAATATTTTTTAGCAAAAATGTCTGTCTGTGAGCAGCATAGCTGAAAAATGAAAAGTCTGTTAAGTGCCAAACTGGGTATTTAAGTTTAGTGTCTTCCAAGGGTATAATAAGAAGATTTTCAAGAAAATCCCCCCACTCCAAACTACTCTATACATGGAAAACAATGCAAAAATTTTGATTTTTTGAAAAATGACTAATAATTTTGATTAAAGTTATTTACTCGTACATGACAAATAAAATGTATTTTTATATCTTGAATGTTTTGGGAATAATTTCTGAAGACCTGTTTATTCTGAAAGAATTCTGCATAATTTTGCATAACTGGTAAACTGTAACTGATAGAAAAAAAAAAAACTTACAGCACAAAACATGTAAAAGAACACTCTTAAAACACATATTTTATGCCATTTATGTTTTTGTTTTGTTTTTCTTTTTTTGTTTGTTTTGTGTTGTAGAGTTGACCGTTTCTGTGATATTATTTATTGTTTCAACTTTAAAATACTTACATGTTTCTCATACGTGAATGTTTCTACTCCTGGCCATACAAAGAAACGAATTTTAATTCTATAGCGACAGCTTTTTAAAGATTTAACCATCGCTCTGGTCTAGTGTATTCCCTTATTTCCCTTCCACTTACAAGGAAGCAAGAATAAGACCCTTTCCGCTAATAATGATCTCTGTTAGCTTGAAATAGTTAGAAGAATAAGCTTTTTACCAATAATTTGTTACAGAGATGTAGAGAAAATCATGTGAATGGAACACATCAGATTTATATTCTATGAGAATATTCGTTTCCTTCAAGTAATTTATATACATAGAGGTTGTTTATCCCGGTATTTAGAACTGTCCCCCTCCCCCGGCTAAGACTTACAAGCGGATGCCTAGGGGTCAGAAGCCTGCCGGGGAGACAACGGCACGATACCTAAGGACGAAGAACTTGGTGTGAGTGGTCAGCACGTATGAGCGTGAGGAAGTGGATGATATGAAATGCAAACGAAATAAATGATACGAAAGATGATGCTTCGTGTGTGGAATGGCGGGGGAAACCTGAGGAGGATATGACCTTACAGATGCCTCTTCGTCCACCACGCGGGCGCTTGGGGTGCAACCCTAGGTGGGAGACGAGCGATGCCTTCTAATTTATTTAGAGTATATTAGTTCTAACAGTTCAGTAGGAGGACTTTTAGTTAGATTAATATGTTTAGGGCAAGTTGATATGAAGGCTCCGGCGTTGTGTGTAGGACTTGTATTCGGTTGGTCGTGGGTTTGATTCCCACGGCCATCATTTCCGATCCATGGATTTTTCGGGGGTTTACCCGGGTAATTAGGCGAATTCTGGAGAGGTTTCTTATTCCCCTCAAACTTCTTGTACCTTCACTTTAACTCGATTTCATCCAAACCTCTTTCAAGGTTGTAAATGTAGGAGAGTACAGCTTTCGTGTATGCACAGCTCTTGGCGGCGGGATGGCGTTGGATTCTTCTGTTGGACCCAAAGGGTTCAGTCAGAAGTAGAACCGAGTGTCGGTCTGGGTGGTTCATTTGGATAGGTGCTGTCTTATTGATCCCAAGGTTGTGGGTTCAAACTCGGCCCAGACCATTTTTAAGTGTGCTTAAAAGCGCAATGTTAAAAACTCCCTCAGACAAAATTCCGGTACACCGTCAATTGAAGGCGTTGTTAACGAACAAAATATTTTAAAATTGTAAATATTTTGGGTGCGGGCTACTAGCGGTCCCTGCGTCTAGATGATGAACCTTGGAATATGTTAGAGACTCCCATTGGTACCTTTTTCTCCACGTTCCGATTTCGGTCGCCGGTCGATAACACTCTCATACCATCCTGTGTTCAAGGGTTCTGACTCACAATAAGCCTATGAGACGGCCCGAGTTCGATCCCAAGCTACCACATGTAACATTTGTGGTGGACAAAGCCGCGCAAGGGGGGTTTTCTACGGATTTCCCGCCATCGCATTACACCGGTGCTCCATTTCATTCCATGCATCATCAGTGTCATCGCCTTCGGTGTCATGTACTAAAAGCGAGCCTTGAACACCACAGTCCTTAGAAAACCCAAGATATTTCACTCGTAGCATCGAACAAAGTTGTATTTGGGAACCGTCGTCTTTTACTAGATTGCAGTTAAAGTTTCAGCTATATCCATCACGTGGTTTCGTTGCCATAGGCGATTAAATCAACAATAGTTTGCTTATTTAGATAGATGAAAAAAAGAAACTAGTTTCGTGCGGTGATTAAACACTTTTATTTAAAAGGATTAACGCCAAAAAAGATAAAAACTGAGTTGGATGGAGTTCATGGCACAACTCTCCTGCGTTTGCAACAATTTACAATTGGATAAATGAATTTAAACGTGGCCCTACATCCACAAATTATGAACATTATTCTGAAAGTCCAGTAGAAGTGACTTCCTCCAAAAAGGTTGACAAAATAGAGGATACGGTTTTGAGCGATCGACGAATCAAAGTTCTTGAAGTGAGACCTCGGACACATCACAAGGTACAGTGTTCTCAATTTTGCATAAAAAATTAGGTTTGATAAAGGTCTCGACAAGTTGAGTACAGCGTTACCTCTCAATGGAGAATAAACGCAATCATATTATCGAATCGAAAGCTGATTTGACACTTTTCCGTCGCAATTGAGACGAGTTTTTGTGTCGATATATAACTGTTGATGAAACATGGATACAATACTACACTCCAAAGGTAAAAGTAAGTCCAAACAGTAGGTTTTAAAGGCAAAGGTTGAGAAATATGCAGACAAGGTGATGATTACGGTTCTTTTTATACTCACGGAATCATCTATATTGATTACTTGCAGAAAGGAAGATTATTATGCATCATTATTGCACCGGTTGAACGGAGAAATCAAAAAAAAAAAAAAAAAAAAAAACGCCCTCATATGGCAAAGAAAAGAATTTTCTTCCCTCAAGATAATGCATGGGTGTACAGTTCTGCGCAGTTTCAATGACGAAAAAAGTAGAATTACGGTTCGAATTACTACAACTTCCACCGTATTCACAAGATTTGTCACCAGTGACTTTTTTATTTCTAAACTTGAAAAAACCAGCTCAGCGGAAAACGATTCACGTCTAACGAAGGGGTCATCTGCCAAACAGAAGTCTATTTTGAGAACCTTCGGAAATCCTATTTTTTGAAAACTTTAAACAATTGGAGAAACGCTGTGGGAAAAAAGGTGCCGAGCTAAAAGGAGATTATGTTGAACATAAAAAAAAGTGTCAAAAAATGTTGTTTCTCTACCTTTTTCTAAGGACTTATTGAACGCCGCTGTATCAAAAAATTTGATGTGTACAATTCATATGACTTTCTCCATATCCCTGCAACAGATAATTCTTAAAAAGCTTATACTTCTATTTACTTTATGCTAATCAGAAAAAAATAGTAGAAATAGTCTAATTACTCGCTTCCTTGTAAGTAGAAGCGAAATAAGGGACAACCGTAGGTTAAAGTGATAATCAAAAGCTGGTTGCTATGTCAATGAAGTTCCTTTGTTTATATGGATAGGAGTTGACAAGTTCCTATATGAGAAAAGTATACGTTTTTCATAGCAGAAACCAAAAATAAGGAATGTCACAAAAAGGACGAACTCCACGAAAAAAAATGTATATAACATAAATTGTGTGTTTTAATGTGCTCTACATTTTTTGTGCAGTAAGTTTTTGTCCATCTCTTACGGTTTAGCAGCTATTCAAAATTTAGTAAATTTCATCCAGAATAAACTACTCTTCAGAGGCTATTCCCAGAAAATTCATGATATACATTTTATTTGTCAGGTAAATATGTTTAATATATGAAATTTTAATCAAAATCGTTAGAGCCATTTTTGAGAAAATCAAAATTTTCGAAAAAAGTTCCATATAAAGGGTAGTTGGGGGTGGGGCGATTTTTCTCAAAATCTTCGTGTCGCATCCCTGGAAGATACTAAACTTAAATACCAACTTTGGTATTTTACCGACTTTTCGTTTTTGAGTTATGGTGTTCACAGACACACGGACACACGGACCTTTTTGTGAAAATTCTTTTTTTGGATATTGGGGACCCTAAAACATATATTTCCGGTGAAATCTCGGTATCGAATTTTTGGGTGGAGTGCAATACTTTCTCTATACACTATGTACATAGTGCGTATGGAGAAAGTAAAAATGAAAGTGAGAATCCCCTAGGGAATGTACTGAGCAATCATGCCCATATCGAAAATGGAAGTTTACTCACAAATTCATGGTTCCGCCATTGCAGTAGTTGCTTTCCTTGCCCGCAGCCGAAAGTCAGGGCTCCAAGGCATTTATTTATGCACGAGAGGGCAATCAATTGAACAATGTCTGGTCTACAGCAGTGGTTCCGTAACTTTTAAGTCCACGGATTCTTTTAAAAAAATCTGATGTGTTCCATTCACATAACTTTCTCTAGCTGTTCCAAATACAAACTACTCTTACAAAAGGTTATTTATTTATCCATATCATGATAATCGAGATAACCTTTAGCAGAATTGGTCTTAATACTTGCTTCCTTGTAAGTAGGACGGAAATAAGGGAATACGTTAGTTTAAAGCGATAGTGATATCTTTTAAAGACAGGTCGCCATGTAAAACAATTGAGGTTCAGTTCACTTTGCATGATTCCGTTTAAGAAAAGTTTAAAACTGAAACCAATAACAGCCAACTCTAAATTATGTGTTTCTATTTTTTTTTATCTTTATTTTTTAAGTTTTTGTGAATCCCTTATGGTTAAACGTTATGCAAAGTTCTGCGAAATTCATCCAATTCATCCATTTTTCAAAGGCTATTCCCAGAAAGCTCCAAATATACATTTTGTTTGTGATGTAATTTATCTTAAATATACGGTATTTTAATCAAATTCGTTTGTGACATTTTTGAGAAAAACATATTTTCAAATAGTTTTCCATCTAAAGGGTAATTTGCGGTGGGAGATTTTTTTTAAAAATCTTCGTTTCGCATCCTTGGAAGATACTAAACATAAATAGCAAGTTTTCTAAAAATATGATGTGTTACAATCACATAATTTTCTCTTAGTGTTCCAAACACAACTATTCTTACAAGAATTTCTTCTTTTATCTCCGTCATGATAATCGAGATAATCATTAGCAGATTTGATCTTATTATTTGCTTCATTGTAAGTACAAGACAAATAAGGGAATACATCACGCTAAAATGATAGTCAAATGTTTTAAAAGCTGATCGCCATGTGAAGCAATTGAGGTTCAGTTCACTTTGTATGGACCCGTTTGAGAAAAGTTATGTGATTTAAACTGATACCAATAATAAAGAATATCTCGAAACGGCCAACTCTGAAAGAAAAACGTATATGGCACTAACTATGTGTTTTAACGAAATATATATATATATATATATATATATATATATATATATATATTGTGTGTATCTTAGGTTTACCAGTTATACATAATTCCATACAAGTGAGTATGACGGTTACCAAAAAGAAGAACGTTTCTTTCACATTTTATGTTTGAGCCCAATTAATTACCAAGATATTTGTATATATTCACTGCTGTAAGGGGTAGTTTATCGTTACCAATTAAGTTTCATATTGTTGGTAATGCAATACAATTACAATGGCATTAACTAAGTTAAGGTACTTGCCTTACTATGTTAATACTTTTATAATTGTCATACCTTTTTGCAATTATTCATGTTACGTTATCATTTACCTCTAAACCCACTCCTAATACTAATGTAACAAATTCCTTTATTGATTTAAAAGTTGTTTTAAATACAATTTTTAAATTCACCGCTGCAAATAGTTCGCTGGACGTTTCGACGCGTAGACAGTACCACTGCGCGCTAACACTCCAGTCACTCACCACTGAGTACAATTCACAATAATTCTTTCTCCTTTAATAGCTAGAAAATGACGTCACAGAACTTTGTGGAAACATGTGGAAACCGAAACATTCAGACGTATGTCGAAGCTCGAGAAGAACGTTTCGCGTTTCGAAGGTTCCTGTTACTATTGCGCCACTCTTCCTGTGTTTACGTATCACAAGGTCTCCAACTGCGATGGCTCATAGGAAGGCAAACGTGAGAACCATTGCAGTAGAGGGAACTATCGGAATATGTATATGTTCGTATCTGAAGTATAAATATTAATTCAAGAGACATAATAGAGCAATTGTGCTACCAATCATGAATCTACAATAGGTGTATTAACCTATCAAAAGTGAATTATGTATTTTTAATGCAAAATATTGCATGCTGCCACAGTACTGAAGGAATTATCTGTGTCTGCTTTCCGCGCAATTGGTTATGGAGTTCATAGTAGCCGATATTTTTTATTTAATAAATACAGTTGTCTTGTCGGGATTACAACGCTGTATTCGTGTTTCTTTTATATATATTTCCATTTTCCCTACGTGTCCTTTGTTTTTTCTATTTGTTTACCGTTTTCTTTTTACTTATAAATATAATATATATAATATATATATATATATATATATATATATATATAAAAGCCGATTAAAGCGAGTGCAGTCCTACACTGAGAGCAGGGGAACTAACGCGATGATGCAATATGACTTCACCTTTACGTCATGGAATGCTGTATAATCCGGTTTACTTCACTAGCACGCCGCGGAGTATTCAGTGACAGTGATGGAATTCCAAGCATGTTATTTCTAATGTTCTTAAGTTTTCTGACGAAGAGAAGAAAGAATTTCAGAAAATGCTACTGAACGTGTCGTTTCTAACGAATTTATAAGGTAACAATATGCAATATCTGAGAGGCTTTAAGAACGTGGAACGAGCAAAATTACATCACCTCACAGGATTGGCAAACCTCTTGGAACAAAGTCATTTTGGATAATGTGGACGAGTGTGTCATTAGAAGAAAATATCGGCAGTATTGCAAGGTTATAAAGAAATACGCTGCAAAAATTATTGAACTTTTGAAAGAGGGAGATTAATGTTTTTGGGTGTAAAACGCTTGGGAAAATATTGAAATTTAAAACGTGTAGAGATTTACTGATAGAGTTCTCTGGCGTAGTGACTCAGAGCATGATTTCTTAGAATGCTATTGCGTCAATAATAGCAAATGACTGAAAAAACTCAGTTCAGAAGGTGAAAACTATTCAAGAAACATTGAAATATAGATGACCTAATGGAAGAAGAAACGGAAAGCATAATAATCAATCCAGTATTCGACAGCTGAGTCAGGGGAAGAAACGGTCACTGGTTTGGAGACCGACACATCAGCGAGGGAGATATCACAGAATAATACCAAGCACGTGAAAGAGATGTACAAGTGTATTGTAATGGATTTGAGAATATATTTGATTGCTTATGATATGAATATATACACGATTTTAACACACACAAGGGAAACGCCATCATGAACTGTCGCTAGCGCTTTCCCTACTGGACTATACCGGCGGGCGGGCAAGCTATTGCATGTACAAGTGGCGCTCCCCGGTGCAGGACTTTATTCGCCTTGGCCGCCTTATACATGTGTACAAATACCCATGCCCAAGACGAGAATCGAACACACGTTTCCCTGCGTCATGAAGCACCAGAACTGCGCGCCTACAAGGACCAGTTGCGATTCGAAGAAGTATCCAGCAGATTGCCTCTATTTGCTTTACTCAACCACCCCTGATCTATTGTATGCCCTTATTTTTCTTCCACAAGAAAATAAGTATTAAAACAATTGCTAATGTCTATCTACTTCAGCGTGAAATAGATAGAACAATAACCTTTTGAGAGAACAGTTAATGGTGGAATTGGTACTGAAAATCACATCAAATTTTGTTTGTATCAAGGATTTTGCAAGTAGTCTCACAATGTGCATTTTCGGTGATCTCTTACAGCGAATGTAACATTTCCTCTACCCACTGGGCACGTGGTACAGAAAGCAAAAACGGTGTATAAATGAATCCGGAGACAAAGCCGATCTGATATACTGTTTTAATCTGTGGCAGGTCTGATTTGTTAATTTGCTGGTGTTTGGGTGCGATTTTGCAGTAATCCCCATTGCAAACGCCAGAGCTTTGTGCTGGTTGGAACTCATAGAAGCTGGAGCACCACTTTATTGCCTGCAGCATTGTACGACCATGCGAAGCAGATAATCTGTAACCTTTGCTAACAACAAATGTAGGTTATGTGGCGCTCATCTTCACATTTCGTCAATTCGAGCAGAGTAGTCAGAGTTCTGCAGTGACATAAATGCTGATGTGCATAAAAGGTAACCTTTAATGTAATGCAGATATTTATGTTGCGACATAGTAAATAAATAAGTAAATAAATAAATGAAGATGTGCAATACTACACCCCGGTACCTAGTTCCTAAAACCGAGCATGCCTTCCAAATCCTTATTTCTTTACCTTCAAGCTTTATTTACACGTGTAAGATTTAATTTAAGATATTAATTAATCTGAACTAAAACATCCTATTACTTTCTCTACACGTGCATTCCACCCTAAAATTCGATACCGATATTTCAGCGGAAATACACGTTTTAGGGTCCCTTGTATAAAAAAAGCATTTTCAGAAAAATGTCCGCGCGTGTGTGTGTGTCCGTGTGTCGTCTCTGTGTACACGATATTCAAACACGAAAAGTCGACAAAATACCAAACTTGGTATTTAAGTTTAGTATCTTCCCGGGATGCGACACGAAGATTGTGAGAAAAATACCGCTACCTCAAATTACCTTTTACATGGGAAAAAAATAAAAAAATTTGATTTTCTCAAAAATGACTGCAATGATTTTGATTAAAATCACGCACATTAAAGATATTTACATGGAAAATAAAATGTATATCTGGAATTTTCTCGGAGTACCTCTAAAGATCTCTTTATTCTGGATGAATTTAGCTGAAATTTGCATAACTGGCAAACCGTAAGAGATAGACAAAAACTTACTACACAAAATATTTGGATCACGTTAAAACACACATTTTATGTCATATGTGCTTTTTGTTTCTTTGAATTGACTACAATGATTATTATTATTTATTAAAATTAATTTTATTTTTACTTAAGTAATTTACTTTCATTTGAAATTATATTCATTTCACTTATTTAACACATTTATTATTCCTTATACACTTACATACAAGGTGGAGGTAAATAAGTGCAACTATTTGTATCAGCATTTAAGGACGATGTGATGATCTAGTATTTGCACTTTTTATCTCTATTTTCTAAAGTTATATTCGTGAAAAATATTTCACAATATTTTAGAATGGCTATTACTCCCATCTCACACGTTTGACCCTCCTCTGCCCTCTGCCTTTTCCCCTGCCGACTGCAGATGGTGTTGTAAATACAGCAGACATAGGTCAGGGCCCTGAAATTTGTGCTTTTTATGACAATGCAAAAAAAATGAGATACACTTCCGCGCTATATGCATTGTTCTCTACTAAATATCAAATTATCCGCGCCTTTTCACCTCTATCTGTGTATTTATTACTGTATCTACTTAGTACGGGACGAGAGGGATGGAAAAGTGAAAGGTTTTTGAAAAGAGGTAAGTAATTGCGTGATTGACAGAGAGAAGCAAGAATTATTAAGTGCTAAGAAAAGTTTAGTACTATACAGTGAAATAAAGGAGGATTGGGGCAGAGAGAGAAGTATGTGGATATGTGTATAGGATAGGAAGGGAAGTTACGTGTAAATAGTTTAGGAGGAGATAGAAAGGTAGTGAATTTGGATACATGCGCTTTATGTGGAGGGCAGGATAATGACTTACTTTATATAAATTAGACTATGAACAAAGGAGGTTGTGGAGGGAGAAGTTTATACCTAACAAATGGGGGAAATAAAGCAAAGAGGTTCTGAAAATTAAGATAATGAAGTTAAAGAAAGAACGGGGTATAAATGTGTCAGGGGAATTTATGGCAAAAACAAGAGAAAAATTCTATAAGAAAATAAATATAAGTAATGTGAACTAGGGCAAGGCCACCATGCTCAAATAACCGAGAAGTTAAAAGAAAATGGTGGACCAAGGGATAAAATAACAGTTCAAATACAGAAGAGAAATACTGTAATATTTGTGTAAATTTTTATTGAAATTAATAAATAACATAAATACTACATGGTAAATAGGTAGAGAGGGCATTGCATTCCACCCGAAAGTCAGTTAGCAAGATTCTACTCGAAATATATATATAACTCAAAAATCTGATATGTTCCATTCACATGACTTTCTACTTCTGTGTAACAAATTATTGTTAATAGGCTTATTCTTCTATTTACTTCATGCTAATCGAGACAAAATTAGCAGGAATAGACTTATTACCTACTTGCAACTAGAAGCGAAATAAGGGAGTATCATAGGTTAAAGTGAAGTCAAGAGCTGGTTGCTATGGACTGAAGTTCCTTTGTTTGTATGGACACGAGTTGACAAATTCCTGTATGAGAAAGGTACTAGTTTCTCAAAGCTGATACCATAAACAAGGAATATCTGAAAAACGATCAGCTCCTCGAACAAAATGTATATAACATAACTTGTGTGTTTTAATGTGCTCTACATTTTTTGTGTGGTAAGGTTTTGTCCATTTCTTGCGGTTTAGCAGTTATGCAAAATTCATCCACAATAAAATAGTCTTCAGAGGCTATTCCCAGAAAATTCAAAATATACATATTATTTGTCAGGTAAATGTCTTTCGTATACAATATTTTAATCAATATCGTTAGAGCCATTTTTGAGAAAATCAACATTTTCGAAAAAAGTTCCATGTATAGGGTAGTTGGGGGTGGAGGATTTTTTTGAAAATCTTCGTGTCGCATCCTTGGAAGATACCAATCTTAAATACCAAGTTTGGTATTTAACGGTGTTTTTGTTTTTGAGCTATGCTGTCCACACACTTACACACACGGACCTTTTTCCAAAAATGTTTTTTTTTATTCAGGGGGATCCAAAACATGTGTTTCCGGTAAAATCTCGGTATCGAATTTTTGGGTGCAATGCAATGCCTTCTCTATACACTATGTACATAGTACGTGTAGAGAAAGTAAAAATGAAAACTAAGTTAAATATCAGACTTTATAGTTAGGTTCAGCATCTTCTAGAGATAACGACACAAAGAGTTTTAATAAAATCCCACCACATTAATCTCACTTTAAATGGAAAAAAATTCCAAAATCTTGATTTGCTCAAAAATAGTTATAAGAATTTTGATTAAAAATCGTGCATTAAAGATATTTAGTAACAAAATGTATATATATATATATATCATCAGTTTTCTGGGAATAATCTCTGAAGATCAAGGGGACCTCTGGAACTTTTTTGCATAACTGGTAATAAATAGACAAACACTTATTACCAAAAAAATTGTAAATCCTGTTATGTCAATTTGTTATATATTTTTTGTGGACTATCGCCTGTTATTGATTTCAATTAAGTACTTTATAACTTTTCTCAAACGGGAATTGCTCATCCCTTTTCTTTTCTTTTACTTCTGGTCATGTAATGATAACCGAGTTTCAAATCGCTTAGTGATTTTACTATTGCTTTAGCTGGTGTATCCCTTCATTTCCTTTTAGAGTTATAAGGAACTAAGTATTAATCATATTTATGCTAATGATTATCTTAACATTAAGTAGATAGAAGAACAAGCTTTGGTAAGAATAGTTTGTTACAGAATAGATAGAGAATTTCATATGAACGTAACACAAAATATTTTATTACATTTTAACATCAAAGCATTGTGTGAATACGCCTTGCGTGTGTAAGCGGATTGCTGCAGAAGTCCTCGCTAATTGTCACCGCGCATTGTTACACCTGTGTAAGTGGACATGCGAGTTCGTCAACGAAACTCCAACTGTTACACTTGCGTGAATTTGCGACGCCTGCGATGTTTTCCATGGGTTGTTGTTTGAGTAATAAAGAGCAGCTTTTGCTACACCACACTGTCTCCCACTGATTACAAATGAAAATGTTTTACAAATAATCGTCTTTATTCGATGTTTCTGCAACATTTTTGCCGTATAGTTTTCTTTCAGTGTCTGCTAGTGTTACACGCTAGAAATTTCCCGTCGAAACTAAACTCATCTGCTGTACGCCATGCACTCTCAATTGAAACGAACTCTCATGCATGCGTTCGAGATCTGGTAGCCTCGTGGTGGGCCTAGATATAGTTGCTGTATACCTATCCTTGTAAGGGCTTAACCACAAGAATGTAGGAGTTGGGTTAGAGTTTGGTCTGGTGCAGTTTAGATTGATGAAGTTAAGGAGTTAGCGCTACTGGTAGGCTCCTCAAATGCTTCTTTTTCAGAAGCAGCATCCTTTCCGCTGCTCCGGTGTCTTATTTGGTTTATTTCAATTGGTTTTGACTTTGATGACCACTCCCGTAAGTGGGAGTACTAGTTCG
This sequence comes from Hymenopus coronatus, assembly GCA_030762935.1. Taxonomy (NCBI): domain Eukaryota; kingdom Metazoa; phylum Arthropoda; class Insecta; order Mantodea; family Hymenopodidae; genus Hymenopus; species Hymenopus coronatus. The sequence continues at coordinate 129,655,917 of CM060895.1, forward strand.
GCTTTTTCTGTTGATTGGTTTGAAGCCTTTGTTACCGGGATGCCCACAAGCTATGCATGTAACTCGGATGTACCTGCATCTGCATTCATTTGGGAGGTAGTCCCCCAGAGATCTGAAAAGGGTGCTAATCTGGCTCACAACTTTTGAGCCCGGCGCCTAATCACATCCTCTATGTATTGGGGAGAGCCGAAGCTTTATGCAATAGCCTCAGGAAAGCGACGACAGAGTAGTTGCATCGTAGTTCTCTATTCTGTATTCGCGGAACCAGAGAAGCGAGGAGTCAGCTGCCATCTTCCACACCTAGTAGGCATAGAGCATCACAGGGACTATGAGCTCCTCGAAAAGGCATAACTTTAAGTGAACAGGCATTTGGCAGGCCATAATAGGGTAAAGGGCGCCAACCTCCCCTCCCTTATCTCTGTTCGCCGCATCCTAAATTTTGTTCACCAAATTTTGGGCCCTTGTCAAGAGTTTTTTTTTTTTTTTTGGTAAGTGTTTAACGCCCTCTTGGCAAGAGAATGATGCCTAGATAGTGGATGGTACTTCATCACTATCTTTGGCCCTGATGGGAAAAGTTGGGCATCTGGGTTGCGGGTGTGCGTTTCCTGTAGAACAGAATAGTATGACTTGTGCTCGAATTGATGGATATCCGCCATTGTCTTCACCAGTTCTGGACGAGACGACAATGTCTCTGTAAGGGGTTGAAGTCAGTGCGTAGGTTTTTATCTGTACGGTAGAGCAGGGCGTCATCAGCAAACTGGGCCAAGTTAACGTCCTAGTGCTTGCGTGCGTGCGTGTGTGCGAGATCTGGTAGGCTCGTGGTGAGCCTAGGTGTTGTTGCTGGTTGCTACCCTGGTAAGGGTTTAACCGCAGGAATGAGGTGAAGGTTAAGATTATATTTTTGAGGTTTCGTGTGATGTTAAGGAGGTAGCGCTAGATAGGCTCCTCGAGCGGTTGCATTTTTCCTTTCCTCTGCTCCGCTGGTGTTTAATTTTTGAAAATTATTTATGTTGGTTAATTTTGATAGACCATTCCCAATAGGAGGGGGGAGTACTTAGTTCAGCTATTTCGCAGTTGACTGGTTTGAAGCCATTGTTACCGGGGGTGCCCGCAAGCCATGCGGGGAACCCGAAACTGCCTCTTTCGTCGTTCAGTAAGTACTCCCCCAGCGATCTGACAAGTGCGTTCTCATGTTCGCCCAATCTGGCGTAAAATTTCTGAGCCCGGCGCCTAATGACATCTTTCATATATGGGAAGGCCGAAGCTTCATGAAGTAGCCTCAAAGGGAAACGTCGACATACAGAATATATGGACCGGAGTCCTCTATTCTGCATCCGCTGTAACCAGAGAAGCCATGAGTCTGTTGCCATACCCCTCACTTCGCAGGGGGACTATGAGTGCCTTGAAAAGACGTATCTTTAAGTGAACCAACATTTGGGAGGCCGGTACTGTCCGACGTTTCCCGCACGCGTTTACGAAAAGTTTGGCCCTTTTCAAGAGTGACGCCCAAATATTTGATGGAATTTCCCCACTCTATCCTCTGGCCCTGATAGGAAAAGTTGGGTATCTGGGCTATTGCGGGGTGTTTTCTGGAGAACAGAACAACATGACTTTTGCCCGGGTTAGCGGACATCTGCCACTGTCTGCACCAGTCCTGGACGAGACGGAGGTGTGTCTGTATAGGATTGAAGGCTCTGCGTATGTTCCTGTCAGTGCGGTAGATCAGGACGTCATCAGTAAACTGGGCCATGTTGACGCCCTACACTATAAGGAAGTCTGCCAAAAAGAGGTTAAACAAGGTGGGTGATAATACAGAGCCTTCGGGGACTCCACCTCGTAGAAGCTTTTGTGTTGTTGTTTGCCCCACAACCGCTACTACGAAGGTGCGTTGGTATAGGGAGCAGTGTATAATGTTGATAAACTGTATGTGTAGGCCAATCTGGATGAGTTTATATAAAAGTCCCTCACACCAGGTGGTTGAGAAGGCCTTCTCAACGTCCAATGACACCGCGGGCGTGAAGGCCCCACCCTGGAACCCCAGGGTGGCAGCCTCCACCACCCGCAGCAGCTGTTGGGTGGTCGAGTGCCCAGGGGGAAATCCATACTGGTGGAGTACCGCCTGCGGTGCCATTAGTAGTTAAAGCGGGCGTTAAACACTACCAAAAAAAAAAAAAAAAATACTGGTGGAGTGGGATGGCTTGAATGTGGACTACCTGAGGCGACAACCGGTGTAGTTCTAACCTCTCGAAGACCTTCGAGAGGGTGGGAAGGAGGCTAATGGAGCGGTAGCTAGAAGAAAGCGCAGGGTCCTTACCAGGCTTCAAAATGCACACCACCCGTGCCACCTTCCACTCGCGCGGAAAGTGGCCTAAGGTGAGGCACATGTTGAATACCTTGGTGAGGAACAATACTGCTCTGAAGGGAAGGTTGCTTAGCACGGCCGGTGTCAGCCCGTTCTGCCCGCAAGCCTTTTTGGTGTTAAGACGCTGAAGTGTGCCTTGGACTTCACTGGGATGGATGATTGGCAGGGGATTCTCCGCTTCACAAGACTGTTGTCGCAAGTAGCGGTGAAATTCCTCATCAACGTGGACAGTGAAGAGAACGTCCTGGTGGGGGGGGGGGGTCCTCTGTCGGCCTGCAGGTATCCTCTATGTAGTTCGCAAGCACATTTGCTTTGGCTTGTGGTTCGTAAACAGGGCCGAGGTTGCCTTGAAGCGGCGTGTAGTACTTATTCCGTTGGCGTCGGAGGCTTTTTGCAATTCGCTAGACGTCGCCACCCTCCAGGTCTTGCACGGCCATTGTGGCCCCCACGCTTGCACTCGGTGCTCGCGTAGTCGGATGCGGACCTCATGACGGATGTGCCGTAGATGACCTCGATTGTGTGGAGTCCGGTTCTAGGGGGAGGACATCAGGATGGGTCATCCTATTCGGGCTCGTTCTCTCCTTTTATACCTGCCGATGACGTGACAAATGCAGTAACTCATGCCACCACGATCTTACAATCACACGTAAGTGTAACAACTGGAGCTTCAAAGAACTTTTCGACGGCACACTGTCCACTTTCGCAGTTATAACAATCCACCGCAAAAATCAGCTATGAGTTGCATAGCAAGCCGCTCACACACTGCAGCGATTACGGGCTGTAAAGCGTAATCACAAAGCTAATAACAAAGTAACTCAAATACTAGTATTCAGTATTATTTAAAATTGGTATCCAGCTAAACATCGTATTTCTACAATCCTCTAAAGTCGTCGGTACCCGGTGACAACTATATGTACTGCTTTGCAGCTCATTAATAACCTTTACTTCCTTTTGTTTGTAAATATATAATAATTGTGCTTAAATCTAACTCACAGAGAATTCCGAACCCGTTTCAACTCTGAACAACCTTATTTAGTTAATTAATCATTTATTTGAATTTAACGTTCTGCTACAGAGCACTATTCCAATTATGGCAGCGTATACAACATATTACAAATAATATAGGTACATATTTTGTATAACATAAAAAACACAAAACATATACCCAAATTGAAATTATATGATAAAAGTGCATAACTATGAAGTGAGTAAAAACAGCAGTTATAGTCATATCTAGTTGTTTAGCACATAACAAATATGATAACAATGATGTATATGTAATGTATGTAAATTCCTTGTATGAATTATTCAAAGGCCAAAATAAATAGCGTTGAACTGAATAGAAATAAAAACTACAGTTTTAAACAGTAATGAAAAGTATATACGACATAGGGTGATATTACAATAAATAAAGCTGTAAGAGAGGTTATTAAATTAAATTAATGATTTAGCAAATGATACGCACTGAGAAAAGGTACCTTCAAAAGTGTTTTCTTATATTTGTGATTGAACTATTGAAATTCATATCAAAGCTCATGATAAGTTCGTTATACTGAGCTACCTTTTTGTAGGTAGGGAATTTTGATGAATTAATGTTTTTGATTTCTTATAATAAAATAAATGACATGATCTGAGATTTGAGGTTCCGGTGTTTAATTTATATGTTGAAGAAATTCACTGTTATCTACAATACTATTAACTACTTTATTTAAAAATAGCTGTTTTATTTTTCAACGGTTTTTCAATAGTATATTTTTATATACTTTTAGCAGATACTTCATATAATTAGGGAATATTATGGCATGTTTATAGTAAATGATTTGTAAACTTTTTTCTTCAGTCTTTGAATTTGGGATATATATAGTTTTTATGGTATTTAGGTCGACCATGCTCAAATTAGTAATTATAGGTCTGGTAGCTGCATATTTGTGGACCTCATTTAAGTGCAAGTTTCCAAAAATCAGAAGATCCACATGTGACAATCAATATTTTCGCATCTGCGCAAATACCATAACGCTACCAGGTACCAACTGTTGAAAGCACGATTATCCATAACTCAATATGTTCAATCGAAGGTCAACTAGAGTGAATTTAGAAGAAGTAAAAATTTTGGACAAGATTGACAGTGAAATGCAACTTAGCCAGGAATTAATAATTATTAATAACTGAGGTGAAAGGTTTCTGTGCACACAGAATACAATTTGACTCGACAACGAGCATGACAGATGGACGGACAGGTAAACAACTAAGGGCAGTGCATCCTAAAGAAATGAAATGCACACACCGCCGACCTGTCTCTTCCGTCATGTGTTAGAGCTATTGTAATGGAGTGCAGCACTTCTTTTCCGACTGTAGGCTTCGCGTGATTTGTTTACGTCGGAAGTCAACACAGACACGGGCATATAGCTGTACAATGTATACGTATACGCAATCTGACAACAAACCGCAATAACCTCTCATCTTTACGTACAAATTTATTGCCATAAAAATCCAGGTAGAAAACCCTGCCAACTGTTTTACTGTGTACAGTAAGGTGAACCTTTTGACTCAGCTAAGTGTAAATATTAAAAATAATTTATAAATATGTTGTTTTAGACACATGGTCAAGCATAAGCAATCGTATGAAATTTCACTATAAGTGCGATTAAGCTACTCGTATGAAAATTCAAGATATACAGTATATTTGACTGAATCTGTCTTCAATATACCATATTTTAATCAAAGCCATTGGAGCATTTTTTAGAAAATCGGAATTGTTGTAAAGAGGTTCCATATAAAGTGTAATTTAAGGTTGTAGGATAAACTTAAAAATCCTCACCTCGCATCCTACGAAGGTACCGATAATAAACACAAAGTTTGGTATTCATCCGACTTTTCGCTTTGGGTTATGCTGTTCACAGACATACAAACACACAGGCACACACACATGCACACATATAAATACAAACCACCTATTTCCGGTGAATCTAACAATAGTATTTTTGGTTGAAATAAATACATGTCATATAATTTCTTTTTCTGAAATGAATAGTTTTGGAGATATTGCTGCTATTCGTTTCAATTTTAAAATATTTATGATTTTCTCATATGGTAACTCATTCATTTTCGTCCTTATTCTTTCTTTTTCCTCGCGGTTATGTAAAGAGCAACAATTTCAAAGTATGATCCAGCGACTAGCTCTTTAAAAATATGACGATCGCAGTGTGATTTGAAATTGGATTAACAAGAATTATGTTGAACAAAAAGCTTTTTTTAAAATAACAGTAAGGCTAGAAGTCTGAGTAGGGAAAGAATTCTGAAACATGGTGCACACTTTCCAAAGAAAAGTAATGTTATGTAGCTCATATGCAGTAAGAAAATAACGATTTTGAAGACATACTGTTAGATCCAGCACTTACAGCTTGGCTTGTATTATGACGACGCTAAATGGTTGTGGCATAGCATAGCGCAGTACAATATGCAATGAAGGCTGAAAATAATGGTACGAGGCTTGAAATATGGTTCTACAAAGCAGAAACGTTATCGATTTATACAGTATATAAATTTTTATGACGAAGCTTCGAGCTGGTTGCTTAGCTTAGCACAAGCTGTGCTGGAAATTCTTCAATACACAGCTGGATTCGTTGTTGAAATTCATATTTTGAGTTATCATGTGTCAAAGGTGTTATTATATGTCAGATGACTTAGTTTCACCTGCGGTGCCACAAGTAGTAAGAGCGGGTGAAAAAAAAAAAAGACGACTTAGTTAATGAGGCAACGGCTTATTTTGCACCATAAACGACCTCAGTCACCTCAGATTCTACCCGCGTTGTCTAGTTAAATATGTACGTGTGTGTGTGTGTGTTAGGAGGGGTATCCCACACTGCAGTTGTGGACTTATTGTGCGTCGGACCCCTGGAGAAGAGGATGAGGTGAGTGTAATTTCTTAGGGCGGCCGATATCCGGGCAGGCAGTGAGCCGCCATGAGGATCCCTAATAGTTCACAAGAGTTCATCTCGAAGTGCCACGAGCCCGTGGCTCAGTCCCGGATATACCGTAGTTTTCCTGGGGCCGCTTAAGCGAATGCTGGGGAGTTGTATATCTAACTTAGTTCTTTTCGCTTTCGCCCCTTCATTTCATTTCCCTTCTTTATCTTTCAGGTTGGCGATAGGTATTGCTCGAGGCTTTGTAGCTAGATGTCACAGTTGCTTATTCCGAATAAAAATATCTTCCCCTGGTTGAGGCTAGGTGCCTTTGTACTGGCATTATTCCGACGGCCTCCCGGCGCCTTTATAGATTCTGTGGCGCGCCATGTCTGCCATCTAGTGAAACTATTAGGGATTTCCATGCGTTTCTGCGCTTAGCTCCGTCGTTTCCGGTATGCTGACCTGTGGTTTCCCTCCTCTCATGCCTCCCTCCAGCGGGTGGTAGGCCGCAATAGATCATTACTGGTCGCAGTTGCGGAGGTGTCCCCCGTCGTTACCATGCTCATACCCGGATAGATCACGTGATTCCGCAGAAAACCACCAGCACATCCCGCCATCGAGAGCTTATTTCCAGAGCGCAGTCACCTCCAAGGATGGCACCTCTGCCGCAGTCTTCGTCGATAATTATAGCTCTGAAAGAGACCGGTTGGGATGAAATGAAGAGACAGGAAGTCAGTGGAATGAGAATCCTCTCCAGCAGTCGCCTAGTGACCCGGGAAAACCCCCGAAAACCCATGGGTTAGAGAGATCGGCTGCGGGGAACAAATCCCACGATCTCCCGAATTCCAGTCCCTGACGAAACGCCTGAGCCACCTAGGTCGATTAAAGTACGTACTAGTAGAAAACACTTAAAACATTACATACACAAGAAAAATGTTCAGTAGTCGGAAAAATCATTGTTCTGTTAATTTCTGCGCACACAGATGAAACCTTCATGTTTCTAGGATAACTAGTTCAATTTCTACGAGCGATTTTAACTCAGTTACATACAGCAAAGAAATTGCTTGCTAGTTTAATGTACTCAATGTTTACCTTCTTTAACAAAGTATTCATACATCAAACATTTTAAAACATTAACACTTTTGTACTTGGGTTACATTTATAATTATTCACAAAATCATGTCCTGTTACTTAAATATATTACTTATCTTAATGTACACTTAAAGACAATGAAAATATGCTTGGCAATGTGATTTTGCTGAAAATGTGAACGTTTGACGAGGACCCGTGTCTTACCAAGATTTCTATTGGTACCAATCTGGTACAGCTTACTACTCGAATAAGAAAAGGCAAAACCGACTGGGCAATCCACCCCTTCATCCTCTACCCCGCTCGACGCTCACACAGAACAGATTGCCTTGTATATGCAGTGTGTTAATTTAGTCCACTACGTATTACCTTGGCGTTAGAACTTCATTATGTAGGGCAGAGAACAAAAGTAATATAATGTTCTATCACACGGTGAGAGAGGTCAACTACTGTCCAACCAGAGTTTGGGGATCACCAGTTCACAACTCATATCTTCATTTGTTGCAAGTTACGTATCATACCTTTTCTCTTCGTTAACGTGGCCTGTCCAATATACCTATAAGAGCAGAGCAAACAGGTGCAAAACATGGGCGGAGTCAGCGAAAAGACCCCGTCTTCTAGGCGTATTTTTAATGTCTTTGAGGGTACAAAGGTTTGAGTACCGCTTAGGCACTATATTTGTGTAGTTCCCTGATTGTTATACAGCTCCTTAGTTTGTGCTACGTATTCCATCCCAATCTCTGTGTTTTCTCTCCCATTCTCTCTCTCTCTCTCTCTTCCTGCTCTTTCTTTTCCACTTTTCTTTTACTTTCCAAATTTTGCCCTATTTCTTTAATTCTTCTATTTTCCTAGGTATTTAACATTTTCATTACTACCCGATATACTATCCCATTTGTGTTCCCAAATTTTTTCCTCCAATTTCTTACCTCCTTACATCAGCAATACTGTCCTGCTCCCCGCATAAAATACAACATCTAGTTCTATTCATACATACACTTGATACCGCAAACACGCTAGTTTCAGACAGTAGTTAGTCATATAAAATCAGCCCTGAATATGCAGCAGTATCTCTAACAATAATGTATTAATAGTCCTGCAGTAGCTATACTGTGTTTTGTGTTTAACGGCTCATGATATCCCAAAATATAAGAACAAGACCTAGAAATTATAATGAAAACACAACGTATTTTCAAGCGATTCAAAGTCATTAACGACTCATTAATTTATGTTCGTTAGAAGACAGTGACTAACGATGACGAATGCAAAGAAGGTGACACAAAGTATGATTCCTTGGTAATTCTTGCTGTTTTCTTGGAGTAAAAACCTGCCTAAAATGTGTTACAGTATTGCTAAATTAAAACAAAACGATTTTTTGTTGCTTTTTTTTGTTTATTAGCTATTGCAATGTTATCCTTTGATATGCCTTATACGGGGACCTCTATACAAAAACCGCCTCATAAAATAAAAGACAAATCTGATGTGTTCCATTCACATTACTTTCTCGACACTAAATCTTTGTTAAAAAGCTTATTCTTCTATCTACTTCATGCTAATGGAGATAAATATTATCAGAAATTATCTTATTACCTGTGTTCTTGTAAGTAGTAGAGAAATAAGAGAATACACCAGGCTAAAGCGAAAGTCAAATATCTTAGAAGCTAGTTGTCATGTGGATGAAATCCGTTTCTTTGCATTGCCAGGAATTGACAAAATGCCCGTATGTAAAAAGTTTAAGAATTTTAAAACGAAACCAATAACAAAGAACATCTAAAAATAGTCAACTCTACGAAAAAATGTATATGATAAAAATTGTATGTCTTAACGAGATCTACATTTTTGGTGTAATGAATCCTTGTCTATCGCTTACGGTTTACCAGTTATGCAAAATTTAATAATGCACCCAGAATAAGCAGGTTCAGAAAATTCAGCAACTACTTTTTATTTATTATGTAAATATGTTAATGTACGATATTTTATTGGGGTTATGGTTTCCGGTTTAGGCTCGTCATTTCTTACACTGTTCTCTGCCGACGTTTCGCTGCAACCTATGTTGAGCTTTTTTCCTTGGGTCAGTGGCTCTAAGGAAGAAACTGTAAAATGAAAAATAAAACTTAAAGCTCATATTGATGCAGGTCGAAAAGTAATTTTTGAGCCACATATTGTTGTGCGTTAACTAAAAATTTTAATTACTATTGGAACATTTCTTACACTGCTCTCTGACGACGTTCCGCTGCAACCTGTGTTGAACTTCTTCCTTGGGCCAGACAGCATAGTTTGCAGCGAAACGTCGGCAGAGAGCAGGTAAGAAATGACGCGACCTACACCAGACTATATGTCTAGTTCTAGTAAAGATATATGGGAATAGGCCTATGAAATTGTTAAATAAGATAATAGAAAAGATGGAAATGAAAATAAATGTGGATCCTTTATTAATTTTTTTTTCCAATTAATAATTTAAATTCCTTATGTAATTTATTAATTATTAAATTTCATATTATTACAGTGGAAGCCTAAATATATGCGGTATTTTAATCAGGATCGTTGTAGCCATTTTTGAGAAAATCGAAGATTCTACATTATTTAATGTAAAGGGTAGTTTGGGGTGGGACAAATTTCCTCAAAATATTCGTGTCACATCCTTGGAAGAGAATAAACTTACAGTGACTTTCAAATGGGATGAGGTTTGTCCTTGAGCGTCGCCAGGCCGGCAGCCAATCGGAATGCTGCTGAGTCCACATATTGCATTCAGTGTGCGAGTGAGAAGGAAAAAGAATGGGGGTAGCGACCTGGCAACGCAGAGCACGATAACGCATCTCATTCGCTGCAGAGTAGAACTCTTCCCGTTTGAAAAACATTATAAATACCAAGTTTGGTGTTTTACCGACTTTTCATTTTTGAGATATCTATTCATATATACATGTTTCCAAAAATGCATTTTGGGGGGTTCAGGGGAGACCCTAAAACATATTTTTCCGGTGGAATATCGGTATCAAACTTTTGAGTGGAGTGGAGTGCAATACCTTTACTAACGTACCATGTACTATGGGGAGAAAGTAAAAAAAAAAAGACATGCGCAGATTAACCTATTGACCATATCTTTCATAACCGAATTGTTCCATAAATTTCATCCGGATGGAGTACTCAGGCTCACACTGTATGTTAGAGTGGTAGATTGCAATGAAGAAACCTTTGCCAGATAATGCAAAATAAGGGGTATCCTTGAAGCAAATGAAAATAAACCAGAAGGAGAGAGAAGCTCAGTAATTGACGAACAGCCTCATAAAACCAAGAAGGATGTAAAGAAAACTATTTGAGAAAATTGGATGATCGTTTACAAGGAACTAAAACAGATTTATTATATGATTAAAGCAACTTTGTATGTCTCACTGTTAAAGGAAAGTTTGGTGCGGGAAAGCAGTTTCTAGATCAATGCCGAGCTGTGTTACTGACGAGAGAGTTACAACCACTATACTGTGTATCAAATCCTTACAATATCTAAGTGTGTGTGTAACTATAGTTTTTAAGGACCATTGCGAGTGTAATTTTTACTACAATCGGTCAAAAAATCGAAAATTGTTTGTTTTATCACAAATATTGTTGGAACGGCATCTATAGAGAACCATTTTTGCTGGCCTCCCCTTGCTGAAGGTTCTAAAACCATTTAAATATCATACAATACACATATTTCCTAACTATTATTTCATTAAACAATGTTTTCCTCAAAACTACACTTTCGCACTTTGAGAATGTTCCACTCGTCTCAGTTTTTGCATAAATATCCGAAAAATGTCCTAGACTGTGCATAAGTATTTATTGTAATATTACAAAGAACAAACATATCCTATCACTAATAGTATTTAAAAGCAAAAAAGTTATGAACTAATTATTTATTTTAGAGATTAAAATGCTTAAATATTTTGAAAATGTATATCAATTCAGTAATAAAAGTAATGAAAATATCCAATTTTAAAAATTAGACAATGCCAACCAGTTTTCTCGCATAAAAGGCACATGAGATATTTTGATTACACAATATATTTACATAATAACATGTATACAATAATTTATATCTTGCAAAGTATTCAGTTAGTTTCAATGAAATTTAGTATTAATATTAACATAACAACAACACAATTACAATAAGAGGTTCAGAAATATCTATATAAAAATATAAACACGTAGTTATGAAAAGGTGGCGTGCAGCTCACCAGAATTTCAATTTTCTGATTTGCTTTTATATTCTCTACCACGTACCAACATAGCAACTTGTAAAGGAATTTTATTCCAGCCAAAATCTCTGCACCGAGATTTAGCCGGAAATATATTTATGGTGGTCCTTGAAGAAAAAAAAAACAATAAAAAAATCTATTAAATAAAGGTCCACGTGTAGTTGTAACAAGCTGCACGATTTTTAAGAAAATTCTCTTGCCCAAAACTATCCTTTGCATTGAACATATTTCTAAAATATCTATTTTTACAAAAATGGCTCTGACGATCTTGGTTAAAATACCATATGCTTAAGATATTTCCATTACAGTTGAAATGTATATATTAAATTTTCTGGCAATACCCTATGATTTATTCTTCATTCTTGCTAACTTTTGCATAACCGCTAAACTAAAAGTTAGACTAAACCTTACTTCACAAAAACAAAAAAAAATTGGAGATTACGGTTTAAATGTATATATTTAATTTTCTATAAATTGCCATCAAACTCCCTTTTATTCTGAATAGATTTTGTATAATTGGCAAATCGTAAGAGTATATATCGTTAGAATACGCAATTGTGTCAGCAGCAGGTTATTTTCACCAGTTCCGAATTATCCTTTGTTATTAATTTGATTTTTCAAATGTTTATATTCAGTAGCATTTCGGAACCCTGTGTTCTGCTACAGAAAAAGTGGTTATGTTTGCCTTAATATACAGGACTCCTATTTCAATACTTTCCAGTCTAAATAACAAATGATGTTAATTTAGGCAAAAACTCAGCATAGGTATTGAAGGGGAAGTTTAAAACTGGTCTTCATTTCAATTTAGTCCCCCCCTCCCAACTCCGAGCCATCCCCCAAACTTTAAATGATATCGCTATAGGGTTTTGTGCTGAATTGTAAAATTAACTGACCTAGCTTACTCTTCTCCCCGCCGATAATGAAATATCTTTAAACATCCCTAAGCCTTCAAGATCTGCAGATATCTTGTAATGGTGGTAACAAATAAAATTTACTTCACCTTTAACAGGTATTAATAAATGCTTTAAAGAATTCAGTACAATTATGGTATATAATTTCTGGCTTTTAATTTTTGTAAACTTATATAAAATCTGGCTAATCATCATGAGAATGTAGTGTTAATATTTGGTAATACAATAAGCTCTTTTCTTTCTTTAACTAGCTTTCCTGGAGGATGCAAATTGTGAAAAAGAGATTCTGCAGCGTTCTCGTGGTCCTCAAATAGATGTATTCATTAGACTATAACAAATGCCAGATTTTTCCTTGACCATAAAGTAAATCCTCCTTAGTAGCTTTACTATTGAGACGTACTCAGAGTCCTTGCTTCATTGCTACGGCGTCCTAATATGGGGCTGCCATCTCATTGGTTGCTGACTTGAAGATCTCCTGCTTCGAGGTATGGCTTCCTGTCTTTTCCGCTTAGGACAGCAAAGAAGTCATATGACGTGGTACCTGAGTAATGTGCTCATCAACGTCATGCTATGAGGACGTAATCATACCGCGTTATTACGTATTGCTGAAACTAAATCCATCGTAAAGAAGTGCGCAATTTTTATACTTAAATACGAAAGAGCATTCATTTGTTTATCCATCTCATTCATGGATTTTACATCCTTTGATTAAAGTCGTTACCTAGCAATCTGGATTCTTGTTACTATGCAGGATCATTTTGAACATTTCCTGTGTATTAAATATTTGTAAAGTTGTTTATTCAATTCAAGAGAAAATAGAAATCATATCTCGTATTCTTAGAGCTGAAAACAGTTTTGCTCGCAGAAATGTCAATGCCTTTAACTAGAGGCATACTGGGAAAAAACAAAACACCATAGTTCATAGATCTAGTACTAAGTTTGCAGAAACTGGTTCTGTGTGCAATAAAGTAAATAAAAATATCTAGAAAAGTCAATGAAATTTCCCAGATTGAAACTAGAGGATTAGAGTATTGGACACATCACGTCTGTTCCAAAACTATCTGCTGTAAAAAACACTTAAACTGTTTCCATACATAAAGTGCTAAAAATGAACACATTTTAACCTTGTAAAATATAAATTCATCAACAGCTCAACAAAGACGATTTTGACGAAAGAGAGAATTTTCGAACAGATTTCTCAGAGAATCGAAGAAGCAAATGTTACACAAAGTATTTGTTTTATTAATTAAACGATCTTTTTTTTTTTTTTACATGGATTTATCAATAAACACAATAGTAAGTATTGGGATAATAAAGCTCTTGTAATTCGTAAATATAGCCAGTTTCCATAGAAGATCAATGTGTTCGCTTGAGTTATGGAGTATGATATTATTGGAATGGAATACACCAGTTTACATGAAATGCTCAAAATATTCTTCCATAATAACACCAACCCAGGCTGCTAGATTACAATTTAAAACAAAATATATAGCAGGCAGGTCGGTCAGTTGGTCTAGATTAAATATATATGCAGTCATCTCACTTTCAAGGGACCATTGTCATATTGATGTTACATATCAGGCTGGAAATTTTATTTTCTCTATCACGTATGTAGTAAGTAGAAAGTATTGTATTCCATCTAAAACTTCAATACCGAAGTTGCACTGCAAATATATTTTCTTGGATCCCCTGAATAAAAAAAAAAGTATTTTTACTTTCTAATATGTCTAGTATGTACAAAATAAAATAAAATCTGTAATAACACCTGTAATATCCTAGCATCTACATAGTTCCCTATAACAAGACGTATATTGCAACCTTTATAATTTATTTACCACATTACATTTTCATTCCTTGTTATTTAACAGATATAACTTAAAACGGTTATGCTATTCTTAAATGGGAGTCGTTTTAACTTTTTTAATAAACATCTTGTTGAAACAGAGATTTATGTTATATAGTATATCTATATCCATATATGGACACACACACACACACGAGGGTTGGGGCAAAAGTCATGACAACTGTTTATTTCCTTGAAGATACCAGTCCGGTTGGAAAATGTGAGTATACATAAGAAAGGTCAAGATGTTAACTACATGTGTGGACAATGAATAGCACTGAATATCGTAACACACTAATTTATTACGGTAGTATAATGGCAATATGGCCTTCACGGTGCAAAAGAATGACAACACCGTGCTACTGTCACCACACGCTGCCAACGATGTGGGAGGCGCTGAATACTATTAGCCGCAGCATTTGCTGCACCATGTGTGAATCGGGTCATCTGTTCGCGCACAGTATTAGCAATGTCCTCTCGTGTTGCAAACCGCTTACCACGTAGTGGTTCTTTAATCTTTTGATTGAGATCAAAGTCACAGGATGAAATGTCGGTATAGTACGGTGGGTGCTCCAATTCTTCCCATCCCCAACGTCGCAATACCTGCCCTACACACAATGCTTTATGTGGTTTTGCATTGTCGAGCAGGATTATTGCACTGTCCACAAGATCCGGACGTTTCTCCCGAACACCAAGTCGTACCTGTCGCACCAGGAAGTCTCTGTAGTACTGTGCGGTCACTGTCCTGCCATGTGGAACAACATGGCAACAATGTCACCCCTGACGCCATTCGCGACGATCACCATCAATTTGACTGGGGAAGGATTCTGCCTTACTTTTGCCTCCTTGGTGATCCAGCATGTCACCCCTCCGCGGACTGACGTTACAGTTCTGGTTCATATGCCCAAGCCCAAAATTCATCGATGGCGATTATTCGTGACAAGAATTGATCACCATCCTGTTGCCAGCGTACAAGGTGGTCGGAGCATATTGCATAGCGATCACCTTTGAACGACCGTCAGTACCCACCGCGATGCGACTTTGCGTAGTTCATTACACAATATCCTGAGGACGGTGCGCTTCTCAATGCCACTAGCCCTATCTAACTTCAGTAGCGTCCATCGTCTTGTCTCCTTCCAGGAGCTGCTTGATGACGGCACGTGCCACGTCCGTCCGCACACTGACAAGTCATCACTGGTTGACATACATCCTTGCTGAAACTTTCCTACCCACCATACTACTGTACGGTATGGTACGGCATTATTCCCAAGGGCTTCCACTAATTCACTGTGACATTTCATTGCATTTATCCCTCGGAGAACGGCTATTTTAATGTAAGCGCGCTGCTCAACACGGGTTACTTCCATCTCGCACGACACTCACCAACTGACTGATATTCACTGCCCTCGCTGCGCTACTATAAGTTATCACAGAGCCATCTATTGTTCAGCATAAACACTATGCCTGCAGAACTTTCAAACTACACATATACGTTTGTGATCCGTTCACATATCTACAAGAAAAAAAAACTAGTTGCCATGACTTTTGCCCCAACCTTGATGTGTGTGTGTGTGTGTGTGTGTGTGTGTGTTTGTGTGTGTGTGTGTGTAGAGTAAACCATTTAAATTGGTTTCAATTTTAAAATAGCTATTCTATTCTCAAATAGGAAGTAAATATTACTGTTTTTTTTTTTTTTTTTTTTTTTTTTTCACGTGCTCAAACAAAGAGGAAAAAATTTCAACGTTATTTCATATCGATCAACTCTTAAACGATTTGATTAACGCTAATTACTACCGTAATCCGTTAACCTCAAAGATATCTACAAGGGAATATGTAATAAAACCGTTTTTAGACTTATTTATATGGATTAATATAAAATACATACATAAATAAAGCTTTTGTAAGGATGTCTTGCTACAAAAAGGCAAAAAATATTCATACGATAGTATTAAACTGGATGTTTAAATTATCCACTACTAGACCACAGTTAGTAAAGCGTATTTCACCGAAAAAGTCGATATGGAGATTCCACTGGAAATCCTAGTTTTAAAAATCTGATGTGTTCCATCACATGGCTTTCTCTATATCTCTGTAACAAATTATTGTGTTGTTAAAATGCTTATGCTTGTATTTACTTCATGCTAATCGAGAAAAACTTGCAGAAAGAGTCTTATTACCTGCTTCCGTGTAAGTAGAAGGGAAATAGGAGAGTACCATAGGTTAAAGTGATAGACAAAAGCTGGTTGCTATGTGACTGAAATTCCTTTGTTTGTATGGACATGAGTTGACAAATTCCTGTATGAGAAAAGTATAAGTTTTTTAAAGCTGAAACTAATAACAAGGAATATCTAAAAAATGATCAACTCCACGAAAAAAATATATAGATCATAAATTGTGTGTTTTAACGTGCTCTACATTTTTTGTGTTGTAAGTTTCTGTCCATCTCTTACGGTTTAGCAGTTGTGCAAAATTCCATAAAATTCACCCAGAATAACGTAGTCTTCAGAGATTATTCCCAGAAAATTCAAGATGTACATTTGTCAGGCAAATATCTTGAATACTACCATTTTATACCATATTTTAATAAAAATCGTTAGAGCCATTTTTGAGAAAATCACAATTTTCGATTTATTTCTATTTAAAGGGTAATTGGGAGTGGGGGATTTTCTTGAAAATCTTCGTGTCGCATCCTTGGAAGATACCAAACTTAAATACCAAGTTTGGTTTTTAACGGTCCTTTCGTTTTTGAGCTATGCTGTCCAGACACACAGACTGACACATACGCGCACACACACAAACACACACGGAACTTTCTCCAAAAATGCTTCTTTTGGATTCAGGGGGACCCAAAACATTTATTTCCGGTGAATGTTCGGTATCGAATTTTTGGGTGCATTACAATACCTTCTCTATACACTATGTACATAGTACGTGTAGAGAAAGTAAAAATCCCTGAATCACGAAAAAGTTCTGAATAAAACATTCTCGCACCTATTAAAGAAGTAATATTTAGTAAAACTGAAGAGGCTTTCTCAGTACCATTTTATTTCAACTTGTTAAACAATATTTCATGATGCAATGTCAAAAGCTTTCGTTAAGTCACAAAATCTACTATGAACTGTATTATGTCTACGAAGTTATTGAAAAAAATCACTTCATAAATGCGATTAGAGTATCAATTACGCTGCGAGATCTGATGCCGAACTGTAAGTGTATAAAAAACAAATTTTCATAACATAATTTGCAATAAGTCCATTTAAAATAAGTTATAAAACGTTGACATGAATCGCAACCTACTAATAGACCTATAATTTAATTTGTGTCATTAGATGTATTGCATTTTTTACTTTCTCTACACGTACTATGTTTATAGTGTATAGAGAAGGTATTGTATTGCACCCAAAAATTCGATAGCGAGATTTCACCGGAAATAAATGTTTTGAGTCCCCCTGAAACCAAAAAAATATCTGATGTGTTCCTTTCACATGACTTTCTCTATATCTCTGTAACAAATTATTGTTAAAATGCTTATGCTTGTATTTACTTCATACTAATCGAGAAAAACTTGCAGAAATAGTCATTACCTGCTTCCGTGTAAGTAGGAGGAAAATAAGGGAGTGCCATAGGTTAAAGTGATAGACACAAGCTGGTTCCTAAGTGACTGAAGTTTCTTTGTTTGTGTGGACAGGAGTTGACAAATTCCTGTATGAGAAAAGTATAAGTTTTTTAAAGCTGAAACTAATAACAAGGAATATCTAAAAAATGATCAACTCCACGAAATATATATATTATATATATATATATATATATATATATATAGATCATAAATTGTGTGTTTTAACTTGCTCTACATATTTTGTGTTGTAAGTTTTCTGTCCATCTCTAACGGTTTAGCAGTTATGCAAAATTCCGTAAAATTCATCCAGAGTAAAGTAGTCTTCAGAGGCTATTCTCACGTGGAAAGTGAAACGGATTTTAACCACATAGCAGCCAGCTTTTAAAATATTCCACTATGGTTTTAGCCTAGTGCATTCCCTTATTTTCCTTTTACTTACAAGACAGCAAGTATGTTTCTGCTACTGTTTATCTCGATTATTATAAAGTAAACAGAAAATTACGCTTTTTAACAACAATTTGTTACTGCGATGTAGAGAAAGTCATGTGATTAGAGCACATCAGATTTTTACTTTCTCTACATCGCATTAAGTGGAGAAAGTATTGTATTACACCGGAAAATTCCATGTCGAGATACGACCGAAATAGTATATTATTTGAGTCCCCTAAGTGCAAAAAAAATTAAAGAAATATCCGTATGTTTGCGTGTGTTGTGTGTGCGTGCGTGCGTGCGTTCGTGCCTCTGCCTGTGAACAACGTAATTCAAAAACGAATTGTGGGTTAAAGAAGTTGTGCATCTTCCAAGGATGTGATAAGGAAAATGTCAAGAAAATACCCACCCCATACTATCCTTTAACTGGAAAAAAATTCGAAATTACCATGATTTTGATTAAAATACCATGTATTTAAGATATTTACAAGGCAAATAAAATAATATTTGCACTTCTTAAAATAAGCATGAAACTATCTTCAAGATGAATGACTTTTGTGCTGGTAAACCGTAAAAGATAGGCTATAACGTACTCCACAAAGAATGTATTTCTCGTTAAAACATAAGTTATGCCATAAGCAGTTTTTTTGTAGAACTAACGATTTCAGAAATATTATGTTTTATTGGTTTCAATATTAAAACAATTAAACTTTTCTCAGACCAGAAGTCCTCATCCCGTATGTCTTTCCTGGCCATGGAAGGAAACCCGACCCCCAATAACAATCGCAGAACGATAGCTTTTAAAACATTTGACTGTCGCTTTAGCCTAGTGTATTCCCTTGTTTCGCTTCTACTTACAAGGATACATGTAATAAAAGCGTTTCTGCTAATGCTTGTCTGGATTAGCATGAAGTAGATAGAAGAGCAATCTTTTGTAAGAATGGTTTTCCGTGCAGGTACAGAATGTCATGTCGATGGAACAAACAGATTTTTGTAGATATTTATAGAGTGTGGCATTAGAGGTTTTTACTTTTTCTACACCATAGTGTATAGAGAAGGTATTGTAATACACCCAAAAAGTTGATACCAAGATTTCACCGAAAATACAAGTTTTGGGTCACCCTGAATCCAAAAAAAGCATTTTCAGAAAAAGATCCGTGTGCGTGTGCATGTGTGTGTGCGTGTGTGTGTGTGTGTGTGTGTGTGTGTGTGTGTGTGTGTGGATGTCACAGCTCAAAAAGACCGTTAAATACCAAACTATCTTCCAACAATGCGACACGAAGTTTTTCAAGAAAATCCCCCACTCCCAAATACGCTTTACATGAAACAAAATTCGAACATTTTTATTTTGTCAAAAATGGCTCTAACGATTTTCATTCAAATCCTTATGTTTAAGTAATTTACATGACAAATACAATGTATATCTTTAATTTTCCGGGAATAGCTTCTATAAGACTTGTTATTCTGGATGATTTGTATGGAATTTTGCATAACTGGTAAGCTGCAAGAGATATACAAAAACTTCTGATACAAAAAAGTATATTACGATAAAACACACAATTTAGGTCATATAAGTTGGCCGCTTTAAAAATATTCCTTGCCTCTCACCTAGACGGCCGGGGTTCAATCCCAAGCGGCCGCATGTGAGATTTGTGGTGGACAAAGCGGCGCTGGACGGGTTTTCGCCGGGTACTCCGGTTTCCCCCGCCATCGCATTCCACCGGTGCTCCATCATAATTCATGTATCATCAGTGTCACCGCATGCGGTGCCAACAGTAGTTAAAGCAGGCGTTAAACACTTCCAAAAAAAATATTCCTTGCTATTGATTTCAGCGTTAAAATACTTTAACTTTTCTCATACGGGATCTTGTCTACTCCTGGCCACGCAAACAAACGGATTTCAATTCCATAGCAACCACACTTTAAAACTCTTAATTGTGGGTTTAGCCCAGTGTGTTCTCTTATTTCCCTCTTACTTAAAAAGGAACTAAGTAATAAGACCGTTTCTGCTAGTGCTTTAGCATTAAATAGATAGAAGAATAAGCTTATTAACAATAATTGTTTACAGAGATATAGAGAAAGTCATGTGAATTGAACACATCAGATTTTTTTCGATGATAGGGTAGAAATAGTGGATCATATATCTAGTGTATGACAACCCACGCGCAGAAATTGTTTTGTGATGTTTCACGTTTGACGTTTAATTACCGGAATTGTTTGTGAAACCACAGGGAGCTTTAATTTTTCAGCTTTCACACTAATCGTCTATTCAGTTAAATGGACATAAATATGTCATACCTACATGAAAGTTATATTTTAGCTTAATGAACCATTCACGCGTTCGAGTTATGTTCCATTGTTCTATATGCATTTTGCAAATCGATATTTGTAACTGACAAGAGGGGGACCATTTTTGGTGATTTGTGACATTTTAATTTTCGAAGAATACCTGATAGTTATAAAACAAAATAGACGTAAATGTAGCTTTAAGAGTTCATTTGGTGTCGTTTATCTTATATTTACATTCGGTGCTACGTGTAAAAAATCTGATGTGTAACATTCCTATGACCTCCTCTACTTATTCGGCAACAAGCTATTCTTATAAAAACTTATTCTTCTATTGCCTGGTGTTTGATATAAACACCTGCAATTTTTCTTTTTTTTTTTTTTGTTTATATAGACCCCTTTAACTACTACTACTACTACTGTCATATCGGGGGCTTCGAATTAGAAACAACTGTAGGTTTACGTTGGGTTTTAAACTATTTTATTTCCTCAAACACACACACACATATTCACTCTCACATACATACTTCCAGACTCTGCGGGGGGATAGGGAATAATTCTGGTTAAAGAAAAATTCCCCGCTCCAGCCGGGAATCGAACCCGGGACCTCCGGGTGAGAAGTCAGCTCGCTGACCACTCGACCACGGAGACAGTCAGTGAAGAGGTTTTTCTACACATTTCCTTGTCCAAAGAAGACAAGGTAATACACTAGTTTTGCGATAGCCAAATCTTTTAAGAGCTGGTCGCGATGTGAGGCACTGAAATGCATTTGGTCACTTGACCAATAGTGAAAAGAGTCATCGCACAAATAGGAATCGAACTCCGCGAGTTTGATGTGGAGAGAGCCCATCGTGTAGGTCGACGTGGCAATGTAAGGCGACCTATTGTGTGCAAACTGGCCCATTATAAACTCAAGGTGGCCATCCTTCGAGATGCTCGTTATTTACGGGGAACGGGAATAAGCATTAGCGAGGACTTTAGCCAGCGTGTAAGAGAAGAGAGAGAGTTCTTAAAGGGACACATGTTCGAGGCCAGGAGGCAGGGCTGTCATGCCGTATTGCGCTATGACAAGCTCATCATTAACGGACGAGTCTGGAACCGACAGGAGCTGGAGCGCATGGAACAGCCTAGAAGTAGTGCGGAAACCGAACCCAGGACAGGGCAGCTAGAGCAGGTAGCCAGTGCATCAGCCCAGCAGGTAGCAGGTCCCTCAGCAGAACATCAGGTGCCTCAAGTTATGTCGACAGGGAGGGGCAAAGAGGAGAGGAGGGTGAGACAGTCTTCGCCGGAAAAACCAACAACGCCCCTCCGTGCCCTTAGGCTGACAACAGCTCGACAAAGGGTCAGCCAAGTTGTAGGAAGATCAACAGCAAGGAAACAATAGGACCCAACCCCTTCTCTGAGGATTGTCACATGGAACATCGAAGGCTTCAAAAAAAGGTTGGGTAGCGAGAATTTCTTGTATTTCCTTAGTGATTTTGACGTTGTATGTTTAACAGAAACTTGGTTGAAAAACGGAGAAAATGTAACACTTGCTAATTTCCATAGTTTTAGTAGGGGAAGGGAGACACGGGGAAGGAGGGGAAGGTGGCCAGGAGGGGTATCAGTTTCATTCAGGTCTGAGCTGGAGGCTGAGATAACTAAATTAGAAATCAGTTTGGAAGGGGTGATTGCTGTATCTTTGGCACAGGGGGGAGTACAAATAATAGTCATAGGATTATACAACCAGCCAGCAACGTCCAAGTATGCAAACAGGAATTTCTTCAGTGACTTAACCGAAACGTTAGTGCAGTTACAGGAAAAGTTTCCAGGAACTGAATTAATTCTCTTAGGAGATTTTAATGCGAGGTTAGGAGGGGAGAATATTTCTCTAACGGGGGGTCATCAATGGGGGGAGGAATTCCGCGAAGGTCAACGGAAGAGCAAGGATAGTTTTATTAATGGGGAGGGCAGACAATTACTTGCTTTCTGTGATGCCTTCTCTTTAGAAATAATGAATGGCAAGTACGGTGAGGATCGAGAGGGAGAACTCACTTTCATAAATGAAAATGGGGGTAGTGTAATAGATTTTATTTTAGTAATTCAGGGTTTAATTGGCAGAATTAGAAAATTTTGGGTGGGGGATCGTATCGAGTCACATCACTGTCCGGTTGTCCTGGAACTGAATATAGAGACGGCCATGGTGGCGCATGCACCTGAAGAGGGGCAGGGGGACGAAGGGAGATTCATTAGTAAATTTATATGGAAACCGATAGAAAAAGAAGTATTTGTTGATAAATTAGAAAGAAGATTAGGGGACAGGAACGCAGACACAGCGGAGGAACTAACGCATATAATAGCAACGGCTGCGGGGACAATGAAAGTCCAAATGCATGGTAAGGTAAAACGATTCAATGGTTGGTATGACCAGCAATGCAGAACTGTAAAGAAACAAGCAGAGGAGGCTCTGTCAAAATTCAGAAGGGAGGGGGGAGATGACATTAGGAAAATGTTTACAAAAAAGCGAAGGGAATATAAACAGCTCTTACGGGAAAAGAGAACTATGTGGCAAGACAAAATTACTCAGAAAATTAGTAATATTTTAACGCGGGGGGATAACGCTGAGATGTGGCAAGTAGTAAAACATTTAAGAGGCAACCGTCAGGCGCCCAACGAAATTTCTCCCAGAAAATGGGCAATGCATTTTATGGGAATTTTCGGGAAAGGTGAAAGGGAAGGAATTTTTATAAGGGAGGTTCAAATTTTGGGAAATCTTGAGATCCCAATACTGGACGAGGAAATATCAGCACGAGAAATAGCACAGGCGCTAAGGAGTCTGAAGGGAGGCAAAGCTCCAGGGTTGGATGGGCTGCCCCCGGAAGTTTTTAAAGCCGCAGCCAATGTTAATGAGTTTGGTAGGAGTATGCTCCAGATATGTAACAGATTGTTTATGGAGGGGAATTACCCTACCTGCTGGGGAAAGGGCATTATTTATCCCATTTATAAAGGGAAGGGAACTATTGGAAACCCGGATAACTATAGGGTGGTTACTCTGTTGCCAATTATGAAGAAAATTTATTGTAGAGTGTTATATAACCGGATAAAGGACTGGGAATCTAAATTTGGCAAACTTTCAAAATTTCAAATGGGTTTCAGAGAAGGACACAGTACCATAGATGCCGCTTTTATATTAGACACTTTAAGGATTAAGCAACTGTTAGTTAAGAGGGGAAAGCTTCATTGTGCTTTTGTGGACTTTAAGAAGGCATTTGACTCTATCAATCGAAATGCATTATGGTACAAACTAGGCAGAAAGGGGTTATCAAGTAAAATGGTTAGAGCATTGCAGGCAATATATCAAAATATCCAATTCTGTGTGAAGTACGACAGAAACAGAGTGTCCGAGAGCTGCCGAAGCTATAGGGGAGTGAGGCAGGGTTGTATTTTATCTCCCTTGCTATTTAATCTCTTTGTGGATGATATTACTGATACAATGATAGCAGAGAATATTCAAGCACCAGTAGTAGCGGATTTGCAGATCCCAACACTTTTATACGCAGACGATTTAGTATTGTGCTCTACGACAGTAAACGGATTGCAACGAGGACTGGACAAACTTAAGAACTATTGCGATGAATGGCTACTTACAGTTAATGTGAATAAGACTAAGGCAATGACTTTCAAAAAGGGTTGTGTTTATAGCAGGGAGGAGACTTGGACATATGCAGGACAGATACTGGACAATGTTAAATCCTTTGTGTACTTAGGACTCACATTTACGATGAACGGAAAATGGACAAAACACATTGACATTACGAAACACAAGGCAAGGGTGAAAGCGGCGGAAGCTCTCCGGATACGCTACAGAATTCCGAATATCTCCATAACCTTAATGGAAACTGTATACGGAGCGACAGTTAGATCCACGATGACATACGGAGGAGAAATATGGGGGTGGGAACAAACAGGGAATCTGGATCAAATGAGGACCCAATTTTTGAAAGGAATTCTGGGTGTAGGGAGGGGTACGGCAAACTGCGGGATAATGAGGGAATTCGGGGTACATAGTGAAACGATAGAGTGCAAAATCAGAGCAGTTAAATATTGGATGAGAATCGTTCACGGAAACCAATCTCTAATTGGGGCAGTCTGCTACCGTGAACAGTTGCGAATGGAAGGTAATTTGACGTGGGCATCAAAATTAAAGAAAGGGTTGGAAACTATTGGGATGGGAGACATTTGGATGGTGGGGCAGGAAAACAGGCGAAGTATTTGGAGAAAAATTAAGAAACGTCTCTGTGATATTGACAGACAGCAAATAATTGCGCAATGCACAGAGAAGGTGTCATTAGAAGTACAGTCTGGGCTGAAATCGGAGTGGGGTATGGAGCAATACATCAAAACAGGTACCAAACTCATTAGAGAGGGGCTCGCGTGGATTAGACTAGGAGCATGGAGGAGCACGAAAATTTCTGACGAGAATGGTATAAGAATCTGTCCCATTTGCGAGGAGGAAGAGTCGTGGACTCACATCTTGGCAAGATGTAGGGGTACGGGGGAATGGCGGGAAAAATATTTGCCGCGATTTTTTACCACTGCGAATGTAGGGATAGAAGCATGTTGGACGTTACTGGCAGGCACGGAAAACATGGACGGGCTAGGTAAATTTATACTTAAGGCAAGACAGCTGAGATCTGAGGAGGCTGCCAATAGAGAAGGGGGAATAAGATCAACTAAACAAAAGTGACTACAATGTTCTACATACATGTATATTATATCATACTTAGGTCACTGTTGTGCTAGGGTTGTATATATTATGTGTATATATGTCTTTTAAGTGTAATTATCTATTATAAGAGGGTGCATTTATGAAGGTGTACTCTGTGCTGTAAATTTAAATTGATATATTTGAATATCTTTGTATCTTTATTTTCGGATTCACTCTTAATTTTTATTGTTGTTTAATATTGCTTTTGACTGTGTATTTCCTTTGTCTTTTTTATTTTCGTGTTTACTCTTTTAAGTCTTTGTTGTGGTTGTTGTTTTAATATTGCTTGTAATGTGTATTACAAAAGCACGTACGGTCTGTGGACCCGTGCGACTGTTGAATTTCTATGTATGATATTGCTATATTAATAAATACACTTATTCATTCATTCATTCATTCACTTGACCAGTCAAGTCTAAGACTTCTCTTTTGAGAAAATCATTAATTTTTAATTGAAAACAATAACAGGAATATTTCAGAAATAGACAACTGCATAAGGTGGTTTCGTGGCCGAGTGGTTAGACCGCTTGCCAACCATCTAGGTGGTCCGGTTTCGAGCCCAAGCGCCAGCCGGTCCCCATGGCCGCGCTCGCCAAGGCGTCACGCTTTGGTGCTTCGTAGCGCTGGGGATCGTGGGTTCGAGTCCCGCCTTGGGCATGGGTGGTTTATGTGTGTGTTGTAAAAGTAAAAAAAACAGCAATCCAGTAATAATACAGAAAAACAAGGTGAAAAAAAAAAGGTAAATAAAAAGTAGGGTATACAGTGCCGGAGTCCCGATCAGACTCCGGTACCGTATTTAAAAAAAAAAAAAAAGCGCCTGCATGTGGAATTTGTGGTGGACGAAGCGGTGTCTGGGCACGTTTTCTTCGGCTCGTTTGGTTTCCCCTACCACTCATTCCACTAATTGCTCCATCATCATCTTTCCTCCCGCTCATGTCTGGCTACGGGCCAACCACTCGTTCCAGATTTTCCATTCTGTGGTTTCATGCCATTGTCTTTCCGACAGGCTTCTGACCCCTAGGCATTTGCTTGTAAGTCCTAGGTGAGTCCTAATTAGGAGGAGGGTAAGCTGACTACAAACGAAAGAATATCTACATAAACAAAATATATCGGATTTTTGTAATTCTTTGGGTTTATTAGTGAGGTAAAAGTGGCCCACAACATGGAGGACAAAGATCATTCCCAAAAAACTAAAACTACACATTTTTTTTCACTTTCTCTAGCTGTATGCACGTACAATGTACATAGTATTTACAGAAAATATTGTATTCCTAACAAAAATTCGATGTTTATATTTCACTGGAAATGTGTGTTTTGAGGTCCCCGAGTCCGAAAAAAGCATTTTCAGGAAAAGGTCCGCGTGTGTGTGTGTCGGTATCCGTGGACAGCATAGCTCAAATACGAAAAGGCCGTTAAATACCAAACTTGGTATTTATGCTTAGTATCTTCCAAATTACTGTAACATTTTTGGAAAATTTTGTTTTTCTGAAAATAGCTTTAACAATTTTGTTTAAAATATCGTGTATGAAATATATGTATATCACGAATAAAGTGTATATTTTGAATTTTCTGAGAATAGCCTCTAAAGGATCTCTTTATTCTGGATGAGTTTCGCAGAATTTGCAAAACGGCTAAACCGTAAGAGATGGACAAAAAAACTTACTTTTATTACAAAAAAAAAAAAAAAGAAGTAGATCTCGGAAAAACATAATTTATACCATATACTTTTGCTTATTCAGTTATCGTTTTAGAGATATTCCTTGTTATTGGTTTCAGCTTTAAAATACTTATTCTGTTCTCAAATGGGATCATACAAAACGATTCGAAACTCAATTGTTTCACATAGCAGCGAGCTTTTCAAGTATTTGGCTATCGCTTTAGGCTAATGTCCCTTATTCCCCTTCTATTTAAAATGAATTAAGTAATAAGGCCAATTATGGTAATATTTATCTCTGCTAGCATGATGTAGATAGAAGAATAATAATCTTTTATAAGAATAGTATGTGTTTGGGACAGCTAGAGAAAGTTTTGTGAATGAAACACATCAGATGCGTTTATAGTAATGTTCTAAGAGTACTATATTTTTATCAAAATCATTAGAAACATATTTGATAAAATTATAATATGTATATATATATATATATATATATATATATATATATGTTTTTTTTTTTTTTTTTTTTTTTTTTTTTTTTTTTTTTTGTGGTCAGCTTACCGCCTCTTGTATTTTTAGGACTTACAAGTAGATGCCTAGGGGTCAGAAGCCTGTCGCGAAACCAACGGCACGAAACAGAATGGAGAATCTGAAACGAATGGTCGGCCTTTACCCAATCATCAGCGAGGAAGCGGATGATATGAAATGCAAGCGAAATGGATGCTAGGAAAGGTGATAATGAAGAAATTGGTGGAATGAGTGGCGGGATAAACTGGAAAATCCGTAGAAAACCGTCCAGACGCCGCTTTGTGCACCACAAATTCTACTGGGATCAAACCCGGGCCACCAAGTTGGAAGGTGAACGGTCTAACTACTTGGCCACGGCGCCGCCGAATATTTAATTTAAGAACAAACAATCATAATTTCGAAAAATGTTCTATATAAGTATGTAGTTTGGAGTAGGGGATTCTGTTTGGTCCATAACCGGCGTTTTGTTTTGAGTTAATGCTTTTCACATATACATATACACACGCGCGCGTGCCTTTTTCTACAAAGCAGTTTCTTGGGATTTAAGACGTCTCAAATCGTGTATTTGTATAATAGAGAAAGTAATAGGCGCTTTAAACAAAATATATTGTGTAGTGCAGTCGCAGTAGTGCAAGTGCCCTATACCAATTCTTCTATTCACATTACGTCATTTACATATATTTGCCTAGAAATCGCTTCATTTAAGCACAGAGGTATATAGAGGCTACGAGAGGTCTATTGAGACTACAACCTGCGAGGAAAATGAGACGAAGTGAAGAAAGCACAGAAGGCTATAGGCCGCAGGAAGACGTTTCACGGAGGTGCGAAGTCCCTAACATTTCCTGGTTCGAAGATCCATGTCCCGCTTCTAGTGATCCTTCTAGTGTCCACGGGGAGTATTGTTTCCTTTGAACAAGCTTCCGCGCCATCTATCCGCCACTGCCAAACGCTACGAAATCTAGAAGTGCATCTGAAAAATGAGCGTAGTAATGGAAATGAAATGATGGTTGATAGGAAACCATCTTAGCTTTTCTTACCGGGAAAGAAGAAGCACGAAAAACCCAAAGTCCTATTGGACGGTCGACCTAGAACTTCCAAAATGCGAGCGTCATACCTTACCATTGAGGTATCTCTGTCGGTAAAAATCATTGCTTAATTAAATACCCGTGTTTCCGAACCGACGTCCAGCTTGCAACCCAAATGACAACAGGCGATCTTAATCATCACATTAGCTCTATCTGCTTCTGTTTCAGTTATTTTATTCAAGGCAATGTATCCGTAAAATTTGACCAATAAGCTTGTACAATTAAATGCACTACTTTCGTAATTATATAATTAGAATTCTGAAGTTTAAGAAAATTATGGTTTTATTCAATTGAAGAATTTAAAATACCAATTACAGATGTTATCAAATGGACAAGCGTATGCTTATTAATAGGCATTCCAATTTTAAATCTTTTTCTCGCAATCACTTTTTCACAATTTTCCATATTCAAAATTCCTCACACGATGTAGCCATTTGTTTCAAAATGTTTGTATTGCTTCACAAAAATACTTTAAAGAATATGCCCACAGCTTTTCAAAATAATGTTCCATTTTGAGGAATGCATTATCAATGAAAAATAAGACTTTTGGATATTAAATAGTGATTTAATTAGTAGTTCCAGCTTAGTGTAAAAAAATCTTATGTGTTCCATTCACATGCCCTTCTCTACAACTCTGTACCAAATTATTATTAAAAAGCTTATTCTTCTATCTAATTCATGTTTATCGAGATAAAATTAGCAAAATGGTCTTATTACTTGCTTCCTTTTAGGTAGAACAGCATTAAGGGAATACACTAGGCTAAAGGGATAGTCAAATCTTTTAAAATCTGCTTGCATATTATTGAAATTCCTTTGTCAACTCCTGGCCATACAAACAGACTCCCTTAAGAGGAAAGTACAGGTATTTTAAAGCTGAACCCAATAACAAATAATATCTCAGAAACGGTCTGCTCTACAAGAAAAATGTTTGACACAAATTATGTGTTTTAACGAGATGTACAATTTTGTGTCTTACCAGTTATGCAAAATTCACCCAGAATAAAGAAGTCTTCAGAGGCTATTCCTAGAACATTCAAGATATACATTTTATTTTTCATGTAAATCTCTTAACAGGTGATATTTTAATCCAAATCATTAGAACCATTTTTGAGAAAATCAAAACTTTCAAAACATTTTTCCACGTAAAGAGTAATTTGAAGTAGGGTGCTTTTCTTGAAAATCTTGGTGTTGCATCTTTGGGAGATACTAAATTTAAACGCCTAGTTTGGTGTTCAACGGATATATTCTTTTTGAGTTATGCTGTCTACACACACGCACACACACACACTACCTCTCTCTCTCTCTCTCTCTCTCTCTCTCTCTCTCTCTCTCTCTCTCTCTCTCTCTCTTTCTCTCTGTCCTTTTTCTAGCAATGCTTTTTTTGTATTCAGGAGGTCTCCAAACATATATTTCCGGTGAAATTTCAGTATAAAAATGTTGGGTATAATGCACCATTTCCATGATACACTATGTGCATAGTGCGTGTACAGCGAGTAAAAATCTGATATTATAGGTCAATTTCTAAAGTCAGTTTCTGTAAACATTGAAGGTTATATCCAAGTTCCTTACAAGGAATTTAGAATGTAAACTATTATTTTTGAATAACTATGCAAGCTAGAATTTTGAAACACAATAAAACTATCACTGTTAATGTGAAGAGCTGTAAAGTTTAAACATATCTTGCATATATCCACAAAAAGTATTTTTACATAAAGTGTGTCTTTTTACGAAATGTTCCTTCTTAGTAGAATTTTTTTGTACCTCTTAAGGTTTGCCAGTTATTCAAAAGTCATCCAAAATAAAGAGGGCTTCAGATGCTATTCGCAGAAAGTTCAAGATATATATCTCATTTTCCACAATTATATCTAAATATGAAAATTTTAGAAACTCTTGTCATGTAAAGGTAATTTGGGGTTGGGGGATTTTCTTGAGAATCTTCGTATCGATCCTTGGAAGATCATGAACCTAAATATCAAGAGATATTTTGTTTTTAATTCATGTTCATAGACACACACTCACACACATCACCGACACACAGACCTTTTGCTGAAAACTGTTTTATGGATTCCGGAAACTAAAATTGTATTTCCAGGGTATCTGGGAAAATCTTTGGTGGAATTCAATATCTTCTCTACTATGTACGTTTTTAAGTTATTTGTTTGTTAACGACGCTATCAGTTGTCGGGATCTTATCAGCGCCACCGGTGTGCTAGAATTTCGTCCCGCAGGAGTGTTTTAAAATACCAAACAGTCGCTTTTAAGCATACTTTAAAACCGTAAGACCTTGAGATCAAAAAGCTAGCGCCTAAGCAACTGAGCTACCAATAAAATGTACTTGGTAGATAATGTAAAAATGTTTTGGAGAAAAGCGTTCCAGGGACGACAAAAAAACATTACCAGTGAAATCTTAGCTTTGAATTTCTGATTGGAATATAAAATCTCCCTGCTTGCTGTATTGGTAGGCAAAGTGATACGCTTCCCATCCAATAAAACTCGTAAAAGCTGATAGTTGATTTCACTTTTAATCTCCCCTCTGTTTTTACAAGTTATTCTCAACTTCTTTTTTCCCCTTCCCTTACTATGACAAAAACAAACGTTTGTTAAACTCAGTTAAATTACCTGAAAACCTCCAGCAGTCGAATTGCCCGAAGTTATTAACACACTGCGAACAAAGGTAAAAGTTTTTGTCTAACGCTGAGAGATACGAATCATCTTCTGTTGCCTGCGGATCGGAAACATTCTGTATAAATAGCTAAAAGTGAGAGTACCTACTGCTTTTATGCAACAGCTATAAGGATTAATGACTACTAAATGTAGATAAGGATGTGAGTGAGATTTAAATTTGAACACATCATTCATTTTTGCTTATTTGAAGTATAGACTCTCTTGATATACTGCCTTGATATCTATGACTCTGTATAGACGTCAAATGTATGCAGTATGGAATTTGAATTCCTTTTTATTTGAAAATAACAATTATAGTGACGGCACCGTGGCCGAGTGGCTAGACCACTCACCTCCCATCTAGGCGACCCGGGCTCGATCCAAAGCGTCCTCATTTAGAATTTGTGGAGGATGAAGAGGCTTCTGGGCGGGCTTTCTCTGGGTCCTCCGGTTTCCCCTGCCCAGCATTTCACCAATTGCTCCATAATCACCTTTCCTATCTTCCATTTCTCTTGCATTTCATATCGTCCATTTCCTCTCGCTCATGCCTGGCTGGGCCGACCACTCGTACCAGGTTCTCCATCTTATGGCTCTCCGACAGTCCTCTGATCCCCAGGCACTAGCTTTTAAGTCCTAGGGCGGTGGGAGTCCTAAATACAGGAGGGAAAGCCGACTATGAAACGAAAAAATTACAGTAGTGCATAAATAGCTGAACATATAACATTATAAATTAAATAAATACACATTTTATTTGTTAACAATTGTCAGGGTCATATCTACACCGCCAGTGTACCAGAAGTTCATCCCGCAGGAGTTCTTTAATATGAGAGTAAATCAATTGACATGGGGGCTGTCGCTTTTAAGCACACTTAAAGACCATCGGACTGGGCCGGGTTTGAACGACCTTGAGTTCAGAATACCAGCGCCTAGCTAACTGGGCTACCCAGACCGACTACATTTAAAATCATAGCTTTTATAGATTACCCATTTTATTTCTAACCTCGGCCAACTTCGGGGTTTTAAGGAAAAGCTTTTCAAGTCCATTTCCTTAATTTGTTTGCTAAATCATACTTCATATACTGGATTAAAGTTTTTGCTTTCTCTACTTAGTGCACATGTACTCGTACTTACATAGGCAGAGAAGGTATTACATTCCACACAAATATTCCGTAACTAGACTTCACTGGAAATATAAATGATTTTCCTTTTTTCCTTGCTTTAGTTATTTAGATACCTATATGATTTAATCCTAACAAATCTCAGGTACGGATATGCTTGGCCTTCCGGATTATAAACCAAACAATAACACAGAACTGTTACTACCGGTCGATAGAACTGCTAATTCCAAAATCGTGCTCTTAATATCGTTCGTGCAATGGTTGCCTAGAAACGATGACGTAATCCAGCTGCTGAACCTTAAGTTGAGAGAAAACGTGTACACAGGATGGAAGGTAACCTATTATCATCCATGAACAAGATGACTCTTTGTAAAGGTTAAAACAAAGCATTTTAGGGCAGTTTTGCTGTTTCAAAGTAGTTCTTGAGAAAAGCGAAACTTGTTTAACACTCTTTTAAAAGAAGGTTTTACAAAATCTTAGTATTTCTTCAACCATTTCTTAGAGGATATTGAACGATAAATACAAAGTCATCAGATTAACAGGCTACGCTTTTAACGGCACCTGTGTCGCGGTCGCGCGCCGCCTCCCTCCCGACACATTTTCCCTGCGTGTACAGTCTTACGCATCGAAACGAATAGTAAAAACGGATGAGGTCAACTAGGACCATTATTATTCCACAAATTGCAATACACAAATTATTAAAGAAAACTCAAGACATACACAATAAAATAAATAATTATACACTAGAGGTTGTAAATTTTCTTTACAAAACAATTTTGCAGCGTCACCAAAAATTCCCACAAACAACTTTATTAGAACCTTTATGAAGATGAATATAATATAAAACTGTAACAAATGTCTTTATTGGCTTAAACATCTCTTACAAATACAGTACTTGATTCACTGCTGCAAATAATTGAGCGTAGAAAATTTACAGCTGCACGCCATCCATGGTTCGCGCACCGCTCAATGGTTTGGGAGATCCATGGTGATCCCTTACAGCCAGCGTACAGTCTCAGCTAATAAAAGGTGTGACCACCAATAGATTCATGCTACGATGTTATCCTTGTTGCAAAATGTAACAAACATTCCTCAATATAATTTCAGTTGGCGCGAGTATTCGCTTGTACTGCGCTATTTTGCTTTGCTACATGCCATTTTTACATGTAATGTACTGTTGTGCCTTGTGCTAGAGTTTTAGTTTGTTTGTATATGGATTATTTTGTGCTGCAGCCGTGAACAGGACGAAGTGGCAACAGTGTGACAGAGCGTCAGAAGGTAAGGCAACTGTCAGAGGTCACTATCGATCTCTCCGACTTTAACACTCCAGTCATATTCGACCTGGTATAATTCACAACACCTGCACTGCAATTTTTCCTCCATTTATAACTAGAAAATAACGTCACAGAACTTCCTGGAAGCTTCTGGAAACTAAAGCTTGGTGAAATATCTCGAATCATAATGCCTCGCGTTCCAAAGATCCCTGCTACCGTCGCATACCAAAGCGAATCTGAACAGCACAGTCATACACGGACGGCAATGTTACAATAATTTACGTTCTAATAAGGTAAAAATTACCACTCCCTTACATTTCTTACCTTTTCAAAGAAGATGTCGGAAATGTTCTCCTTTTGCTCGAAGGCATTGCAACCTCTTAATAGATTTCTTGGGAAATGTTGGTTATTTCTTCCCTATATTATTTTGTAGCTCTTGTAATGTTTGGGAATTAGATTTTTACAATCTGTAGCTTTTTGTGATGACCCATGGCTCACTCCTGCTTATTGCGTTAACTTCGAGAGAGACTTCTTTGGTGAACGTTCTAACTGCGCCCCAATACGAGTGTCAGTATTTATATTTTGAACCTTGGATTGCTGTAGGTGCCATCTGGTGTTTTCACTGAAACGTTGAAATTGTTGACCTTATTCTAATTCAGATATTTTGTCAATAGAGCGTTATATATATTTTGTTTTTTTATAATGACTTTAAAACTTATCTCAACGGAAAGGTGGAATTAACTCGTGAAAATATTCCTGCGATATTATTTTCTATGGATTGCCAGGACAAAAGTGCATTGATAAACTTACTTTACATTTGGGTATGAAGTTCATCCTTTGCCACTGTGAAACGCCGGTATAACGAGCTTAATTGTGGCCGCCGTTCGCTCAATCAGTTGCGCCAGAAAATGTTAATGCTGTGCATAACCTTGATAGTGCAAGACCGTCATGCCACATTTTGTAAGATAGAAGCAACCCTAGCCTTATTTCCACCAGCATATATAAAATATTGCATGATCATTTAGCTATGAAAAAGGTTTGCTTTCGTTGGATCCCACATAATTTGACACAATCTCAAAAGGATACTCGTGTCGATTGGTGGACTCAAATGCTGAATATATACAATGCTGGGGCTACAAAAGTCGTAGAAAAGAGTATAAAAGGTTACGAATCATGGATTTACCTATGCATATGAGCCGGAACGTTAACAGCTGTCGGCTGTGTGGGTATTTCAAAATGAACCAAATCCAACACAAGTTGTTCGCATTCAAGCTATTTTTTTTCTATAAAATCTGATCATGGGGAATAGAGCCTTTAGGGGAGCGTAAAGTGGTCAATTCTGACTGGCACACAACCATTTGTTTGCTGGAAGTCGTTGATAAAACAAGGAAAACAAACAAGCGCTTGGATCGTTCTTCATCAAGACAAAGAGAGCGTTCTCACAACTCGTCTAACAACCGACTATTTGAACACTCAAAAAATTGAATTGATAACTCATCTACCATACAGTCCTGACTTGGCAACCAATGATTTCTTTCCCGAACATCAATAAAATGCGTGGACAATGGTTTTCATCGGCAGAAGGAGCCGTTGATGCGCTCAAAAACCATGTTTTGGATGTGTCTCAAATAGATTGGAAAAAAATATGATTCAAACGCATGCAAACGTGTACTGGTCATAAAGAAGGGTATTTTGAGAAACAAAAATGCAATTTTCAATGACAAATTACTGTTTTTTATTATTAGGTTCAAAATATAGTGTCCCTCATCTCATCAATCTTTTCCTCTGTTAAAACGTGACGTTTTATATATTTTTCGAGACTAACACTCATTCTGTAATTTTAAATATCTTGACTATTTTATATACTTCTGTTAGGGGGATTAATAGCAAGAAAGCGTCTCTGAAATGCGCTACCACACAGAGAGGGAAATTCGTATTTTATAAAGCTGTAACAACTGAAAATTATTTGCTCTGTGGTATATTGGACATTGAGTGCACTAACACAACTGAGAACCTCCAAAGAACGTTCTCTTCTGCCTTCGTTTATCATATACGTGGCATGAGTCAAAAGGTCACGCCAACTCAATAGCGGGAACTGCAATTCAGCAGGCGCGTGGCGCGCGCCTGGGACCCACGTGCCGATAAGATCGTGACCGTTTAATGTGATGGCACCGCATCTTCATTTTGATTAGATATGTTTTGAATTAAAACAACATGCATTCTTACGTATATATTATTATTATAAGCTTACAGAATTTCTTTCATTTTAATCTACACGCTGAACACGTCATCGTGTTCAACACAACACGATGAGAACACTTATAATGGAAAGGCACATAACCTATTTGCTTATTACACTTATAGCTTTCAATACTGCAGATTATCAATTATAAAAGGTTTACTTTATTAATATCAAAGATCTTGAAGCGCTGCTTATTTACGCGATGTTTCGCCTTAAATTCATTTCCAACAAAATCCCCCAACCCAACTACACTTTATATAGAAAAAAATGTTGAAAATGTTGTTTAGCTCAAGAATGGCTCTAACGATTTTGATTAAAATACCGTACACTAACGCTATTTACATAAAAATCAAAATATATATCTTGAATTTTCTGGGAATAACTTCAGAAGACCTCTTCACTCTTGATGAATTTTGCTGAATTTTACATAACTGGTAAACAGTAAGAGATACACAAACACTTAAATAAAAAAATGTAGGTCTCATTAAAACATACAATTTACGTCATATACAGTTTTTCCTGAAATAGACCGCTTTCGAGATATTCCTTGATATTAGTTTGAGTTTTAAATTACTTAAAAGCTTTTCTCATATGGGAACTTGTTGACTCCCCGCCACGCAAAGAAACGGAATTCAATCGCATAGAAACCACATTTTAAAACGTTTAACTGTTGGTTTAGCAGAGTGTAGTCCCTTCAACTTATAAGGAACTAATTAATACGACTGTTTCTGTTAATGTTTATCCGACTAGCATGAAGTAGATAGAAGAATAAGCTTAGGTAATAAATGTAAGTTGTTACAGAGATGTAAAGAAAAATATGTAAAATGGAACATATTAGATTTTTTAACTGGGAATGCATCGCATGCAGCAGTTGTTTCGCTTTTGACAAAATTGAAGCCACGGAGCTTCGGAAGAGAATTGTTGCGAAAGCATCGAAGAACGTAATTCATTTGTGAAAAGATTTTTGTTTGTAATCATGGAAGAAATAAAGAATTGGATAAACAAAAGAGAGATTTTGTTACACTATCATTCAGTTTAACCCTTAATTGTATGGTGGTTCACTTAAGCAACAAAGGTGATTAATAAAAGATTCTGGTACTTTTAGTGGACTTTTTTATTTCTAATTTCGTATTATTCGTGGGCATAAAATTGAGCTAGTTATATTTGTTTTATGTTGTAAAATTATTAAAATGCTCAATAAAATTGTAGTGTTTTTTTTAAAATAAAAAGTAAAAAAAGCAAAATCCGTGCAATTGCAGTCAAATGTAAGCTCGTCAGCATCGGTTATTTTACTTGGGCCCACCCCATCCTTTAGTACAGGCACATCTGAACCAACTCACGACGTTCGGCTTTGAATAAATGGCCAGTCCATTTCGTATCAAACAGACGATCGCGCCTATTCAAGTCGCTTCAGTTGTGGTACTGGTGAAAGGGATATACCGCAAATATCGGTTTGTGAATTAGAGGAAGAATGACATATATAGCAAAATAATTCTTGCAATAAAGGGTTAAGCACATACGCTTATAATTAATCACGCCTTCCTCCTCTAGCTCCGACATATGTTGTGATTCCTTGCATACTAATCGTAACGAAACCTTTTCATGAAGGTGGTACACAAACCAACCGTAATTTCGCATAAATTACAAACCTTGTTCATTGTTTATTCATTTTATTTTAAATTATATTTTATTCTACCTCTCTTTACCAGCTTGGCCATCTCGTGACGGATTTATTTGGTAAGATAATTCGGTAAGTAGTGGACTGTAGCCTTCTTATACCAAACCGCTTAAGCTTCGCGCCAAGCAATTAGGCGACGAACGAGACGTCCGGTGTAGCTGATTGTCCATTCGTAGCTAGATGACGCCGCGACCAACAGATGGCGTTAGGGTTGCGTCCAATATGGCAGTGCAGTCGCAACTACCTCTATTTTCAGTTTTAGTATTTATTATTTTACTTGTTCTATTTATTTAACGTAGCTTTAACAGGTTGATCATATCGCGACGGTTCTGTTTGTGATAATCCTTTCATCTGTATGGTGGATAGTAATATTTATGGTTTTTTTCCCCGTGTGCATATTACATTCGTTTCACACCAAGCAGACGGTGCAAGGGTATTATCCAATCTACTGATTTCTCGCCATCTCTACTCAGACGGTATACAGCCGGCCCTCTAGGTCTCTGCCGCTTACACCATACTTCTGTGCTCCGCTACAGGCAGATGGCACTGAGGTACCTCCAGAGCAGCTGCTTTTGCTGTCCGTGGATAGATGGCAGAGTAATCACGATTACTATCTTCTTTCAGTTTTGCTATTGTTCTAGATGAAGATGGAACTTGGTATTAAATATTTAATCCAGTATTTACCATGGCGAATGAGAGAAACCTCCAAAAAAAAAAAAAAAAAAAAAAAAAAAAAAAAAAAAAAAAAAAAAACCGCCAGATTGGTTGACCCACGGAATTTGAAATGAAGACCCCGAATGCGGGCCGCAGAAGCCTTATTACATTTTTACTTTCTCTAGTCCATATGTGCAATGTACATAGTGATACAGGAGGTATTACACTGCACTCAAAAATTCGATGTCGAGATTTCACCAGAAATATATATTTTGAGGTTCCCTGAACCCGAAAGAATCATTTATAGAAAAAGGTCTGTGTGTGTCTATATGTGTGAGCGTGTGTCAGTAGACAACACAGCTCAAAGGCCTAAAGTCCGTTAAACAACAAATTTGATATTTAAGTTTAGTATCCTCCAACAATGGAAACTATCAGTACAATTAGAGCTTGAATTATTCTAAAATGGTGATTGCTTTTATAGTAAATGGTAAACAAATAAATTAAGGAGTTAAACATTATTCAATTTAAGAATCTTCCCCCAACAACTGCAAATACTATTAACTGGTTTTCAAGGAAATTCTCTCACCCCCAACTACCCTTTAAATGGAAAAAACATCAAAAATTTGTATTTTCTCAAAAATGGTTCTAACAATTTTGATTAAAATCTTTTAATTTAAGCCATTTACACAGCAAATAAAATGTATATCTTGAATTTTCTGGCAATAGCCTCTGAAGACCTCTTTATTCTGTATGTATTTTCACCCTCACATCTAATTTAAGGGACTCGCTTCGCAGCGAGAGGTAAAACTGAGGCAAAAAATCTGATGTGTTCCATTCACATGACTTTCTCTACTTCTGTGTAACAAATTTTTGTTAATAAGCTTATTCTTCTATTTATTTCACGTTCGAGAAAATATTAGCAGAAATAGTGTTATTACTTGCTTCCTTGTAAGTAGAAGCGAAATATGGGAGTATCATATGTTAAAGTGAAGTCAAAAGCTGGTTACTAGGTGACTGAAGTTCCTTTATTTGTATGGACACAAACTGAGAAAAGTATAAGTTTTTCAAAGCTGAAACCAAAAACAAGGATTATGTCACAAACGAGCAACTCCTCGAAAAAAAAATCATATAGCATAAAGTGTGTGTTTTAATGTAATCTACATGTTTTATGTGGTAAGTTTTAGTCCATTCCTTACGGCTTAGCAGTTATGCAAAATTCCTCCAGAATAAAGTAGTCTCCAGAGGCTATTCCCAGAAAATTCAAGATATACATATTATTTGTCAGATAAATAGCTTTAATATACGATATTTTAATCAAAATCGTTAGAGCCATTTTTGAGAAAATAAACATTTTCGAAAAAAGTTCCATGTAAAGGGTAGTTGGGGATGGGGGGGGGCTTTTCTCGCAAATCTTCGTGTCGCATCCTTGGAAGATACCAAGTTTGGTATCTAACGGTCTTTTTGTTTTTGAGCTATACTGTCCACAGACACACACAGACACGCACACACACGGACCTTTTCCTTTTTTTTTTGGATTCAGGGGGACCCAAAACGTGTATTTCCGGTGAAATCTCGGTATCGAATTTTTGGGTGGAATACAATACCTTCTCTATACACTATGTGCATAGTACATGTAGAGAAAGTAAAAGTTACATTTTCCTACATGTGGATGAACTTACAGGGACGCACCCGTATATGCAAAATCCTATACAACTGGGGAGAACCTAATAAGTCAATAAAAAGGACGTTGATGGGTAAGCTTAGCTACTAAATCAAAGAAAACATGTCGAAATCAAATGGCACTTTATAGCATTACCTTTGGTTTCTTCGTGGCACGAGGCCAATCTTGTTGTCTTAGTTGCATATGTTCTCTTCACTAACTTTTCAATTAAAAAAAAAAAAAAAAAGCAATACTACGCTTACCGTGGTTTTAATGAATGTTCAAGTTGGCAATGTTGCCAACATATATATATATATATATATAAATTACAATGCTACCACATCCTGTGCACACAGCCAGGATGTGACATCATGATTTTTACTGAATTTTACACATCCGGTAAACATAAGCGATACACAAACACTTGCAGCACATAAAATGTAGATCTCGTTAAAACATATAATTTATGTCACATACTTTTCTTTTACGGAATTAACCGTTTCCGAGTTATTCCTTGTTATTGGTTTCGTTTCGTAGTCGGCTTACCCACAGTTAGAACTGATACCCCCTTAGGACTTACAAGCGAATGGCTAGGGGTCAAAAGCCTGTCAGGGAACTAACGGCACGAAACCACAGAATGGAGAACCTGGAACGAGTAGTTGGCCCGTAGCCAGCCATGAGCGTGAAGAACTGGATGATATGAAAAGCAAGAAAATGGATGATAGGAAAAGTGATGATGGAGCAATTATTGGAAGGAGTGGCGATCCCACATCTGGCGCTTGGGATCGAACCCGGACCACCTAGATGGGAGGTGAGCCACGTTATTGCTTTCAGTTTTAAAATACTTACACTTTTGTCATAGGGGAGCTTGTCAACTCTCGGCTATGCAAAGAAAGAGATTCCGACCCCATAGCTACCAGCTTTTTAAAGATTTGACTCTCGTTTTAGCCTAGTGTATTACCTTATAAGTAATAAAATTATTTCTAAAGTAAGAGTTGAAGCTTTCCTGACAACGAACCAATCAGATGCTGGTTTCACTCGGACACTATAAATACGCGAATCTGGACTTTCGGGGCATCAGTTTATCCTGAAGACGAAGATGATGTACATCTTGAAAACGTGGAGTCAATCCATTAGCTTACCTAGCGAGAAGTTCTAGAATACCTAGAGTTAAGAGCATTTCTGCTAATGTTTATTTCGATTAGCATAAAGTAAATAGAAGAATAAGCTGTTTAACTATAATTTATTACAAAAAAGTAGAGAAAGTCGAATTTACTTCTTGTCTAGAACTCCAACAGGGGATGCATAAGTACACATACATTTTTAACGGTTCATCAGTCAGCTTTGTAAAGATACGAGAAGCCGGAACGTTTATCATTTATTATTTCACTGACGGCTGTGAATTTTTCATTGTGAAGCAACTCTGAGCTATCTCTTAACTCAGAACAAAGGAATTCTGCTTTTACGCCCAGATGTTTACGCTGCAAAGGCCTTTGGCAGATTGATTTTCTGGGAAAGAGTGATAGGCACAACGTGAGATGTATTTCGAATACTCCAGCTTCAGTATCGAAAATTTCCGGTACCTTCTAATGCATTACTTTCTCTAGCGCACATGTGCAAAATACATAGCAGATAGAGAAGGTATTATATTATACCCAAAAATTCGTTACCGAGATTTCACCTGAAATATATGCTTTTAGACCCATTGAATCCACAAAAGTAAGCAATTTTAGAAAAGTCAGAGTGTGTGTCTGTTTGTCTGTCTGTCTGCGTGTCTGTGGACAGCATAGCTCAAAAACGAAAGGTCTGTTAAGTACCAAACTTGGCATTTATGTTTAATATCTTCCAAGGATGTGACACAAAGATTTTCAACTACCCTTTCTTTGGATAAATTGGTGAAACATTTTTTTTCTGAAAATGACACAACAATTTTTATTAAAATACCATATATTTAAGATGTCTACATGTCCAATAACATCTATATATCGAATTTTCTGGGAATAACCTCTGAAGTACTCTTTTATTATGAAGCACTTTTGCATAACTAGTAAATGGCAAGAGGTTGACAATAACTTACTACACAAACATGTAGATCTCGTCAAAATTAATAATTTATGTTCTCTACATATTTTTTGTAGAACTAACTGTTTCCGAGATATTCCTTCTAATTGGTTTCAATTTTAAGACAGTAGCCGTCCATGTTTCTTTTGCTTTACACCTAGCAATGGAAAGAAGCGAATTTCAATGGCAATCCTATAGTGACAGATTCTAAACATTTGAGTGTCGCTTCAGGATAGTGTACTTTCTTATCTACTTATAAGGAACTAAGCAATAAAAACATTCTGGTCCCCTATCTCGATTTGCATTTGTAGAAAGAAGAATCTTTTGTAAGGAAGGTTTGACTGTAAAACAGGTAGAGAATGTTATGTGAATGGAACACATAAGATTTTTAAGTTTTCTTCCACGTGTAATTTATGTTGAATAGAGAGTGGAAGAGACAAGTTGTACTTTCTTGTGGTAAGCCATTTTCTTTTATGGCAGTGTTGAGCATACATATTCATGCCATGATCCAAATTTGGTTCACACTATGCATGCGATTATATAAAATGAAGACATGGGGTTATGTATTCTTAGCACCAGCACTGCAATGAAATATCTCTGACAGGACAAATTAAAAGCGAGAAGGAAGGCAAAAGAGAATTTAATTATTTTCTCTCGCCATTCCAGAAGACGACATTGATAAGTGGGAACGTCTGGGAGTGGAAACTCAAAAGTAGAGCCTTGCCAAACCAATATTTTATTTTGCATGAAAAATGGTACATTCAGTGAAAGCTTTTAACACACCGAATAAAAGTTACTGAGGGCACCGGTGGTTAGTATCTCATTTCGCTAAGTTAACATTAGTAAATTAAACATGTTTATTTCATATTAAGGGAACCAAACTGTGAACATTTAAATTAAGTATTTTTTAAGGAATTACGTTCATTTTACTTCTACACATGTGCATAGTGTATAGAGAAGGTATTGTATTTTACCAAAAATTCGATATGGTGACTTCACCGGAAATACATGTTTTAAGACACCTGAATCCCAAAAAGCATTTCTAGAAAATGGTGAATGTGTCTAAAGCATAACTAAAAAACGAAAAGTATTGGTATTTAAGTTTAGTATCTCCCAAGGATACAATATGAAGATTTTCAAGAAAATTCCACCACCTCAAACTACGCTTTAATGGAAACATTTTCGAACATTTTTATTTTCTCAAAAATGACCTTAACGATTTGGACCAAATATCGTATATTAAAGATATTCACATGACAAATCAAATGTATATCTTGAATTATCTGGGAACACCCTCTGACGACACCTGTATCCTGGATGAATTTAGCTGAATTTTGCATAACTGGTAAACTGGCAAGAAATAGACAAAACTTTACTACATAAAAATCTGATGTGTTCCATTCACATGACTTTCTCTACTTCTGTGTAACAAATTAATATTAATAAGCTTACTCTTCTATTTATTTCAAGCTAATCGAGAAAAACTTAGCAGAAATAGCCTTATTACTGGTTTCTTTGTAAGTAGAAGCGAAACATGGGAGTATCATAGGTTAAAATGAAGTTAAAAGCTGGTTACTAGCTGACTGAAGTTCCTTTGTTTGTATGGACACGCGTTGACAAATTCCTGTATGAGAAAATTACAAGTTTTTCAAAGCTGAAACCAAAAACAAGGAATATCTCAAAAACGATCAACTCCCCGAAAGAAGTACATTGTGTAAATAAATTGTGTGTTTTAATATGCTCTACATTTTTTGTCTGGTAAGTTTTTGTCCATTTCTTACGGTTTAGCAGTTTTGCAAAATTCATCCAGAATAAAGTAGTCTTCAGAGGCTATTCCCAGAAAATTCATGATATACATATTATTTGTCAGGTAAATATCTTTAATATACATACATATTTTAATCAAAATTGTTAGCCATTTTTGAGAAAATCAAAATGTTCGAAAAAAGTTCCATGTAAAGGGTAGTTTGGGGTGGGGGGATTTACTTGCAAATCTTCGTGTCGTCGCTTTGGAAGATACCAAACTTAAATACCAAGTTTGGTATTTAGTTGTCGTTTCGTTTTTGAGCTATGCTGTCCACAGACACACAGACCCACTCACACACTCGCACGGACCTTTTTCCAAAAATGCTTTTTTTTTTTTTTGATTCAGGAGGACCCAAAACATGTATTTCCGGAAAAATCTCGGTATCGAATTTATGGGTGCATTACAATACCTTCTCTATACACTATGTACATAGTACGTGTAGAGAAAATAAAAAGATGTAGATCTTCTTAACATATAATTTAGGTCAAATAAATGTTTTGTAGAGTGATCGTTTCTGAGATATTCCTTGTTATAAGGAAATTGTTTCAGTTATAAAGTACTTAAAACTTTTCTTATACCGAAATTTGTCAACCCCGTCTCCAAAGAAATGTATTTCAATCTCATAATGACCGGCTTTTATAAGATTTGACTATCGCTTTAGTCTATGCTACTCGGTTATTTCCCTTGTACTTAGAGGGAAGTAAGTAATAGGACCGTTTTTGCTAATTT
This sequence comes from Hymenopus coronatus, assembly GCA_030762935.1. Taxonomy (NCBI): domain Eukaryota; kingdom Metazoa; phylum Arthropoda; class Insecta; order Mantodea; family Hymenopodidae; genus Hymenopus; species Hymenopus coronatus. Next base: position 129,700,488 of record CM060895.1, read on the forward strand.
TATGTCGATTAGCATAAAGCAGATAGAAGAAAAATATGTTTAGCAATAGTTTGTTACAGAGTTGTAGAAAAAGTCATGTGAATTGAAGCCATTTTTACTTCATAACTCTATTACAGTGTGTAGCTAATTCTGAAATTCTGAGACAAGTGTATCAAGTAGCTTTTCCAGAAAACAATTTTTATTTAATTTTAACTACTTTACCAAACAGGTAAAGTTTCCAAAATGTTGTAACAAAACTTCATATTTACATTATCGCATGAGTTTCAGATTAATTAACTCTTACCACAGAAAAAGTTATAATAAATTAATCGTTGATCTTTTTTCATTATTTTGGTGGATTAGTTAATTTTGTTAATAAAATATATAATTAAATGTACTTGGAAGATTAATTAAATGATATGTATTTACTATGATGTTAAGGTTCTCTTGTAGAAAAGTCAAACTGATTATTTGAAATGTGCACCGTTAGGAGCATTTAACAATTACATGCATGTCCCTACACGCACTATATACATAGTGTATAGAAAAGGTATTGCACTCCATCCAAAAATTCGACACCGAGATTTCACCGGAAATATATGTTTTAGGGTCCCCTTTATCTAAAAAAAAAAGCATTTTCATAAAAAGGTCCGTGTGTGTGTGTGTATGTGTGTGTGTGTGTCCGTGTGTCTGTGAACACGATAACTCAAAAACGAAAAGTCGGTAAAATATCAAACTTGGTATTTAAGTTCAGTATCTTCCAGGGATGCGACACGAAGATTTTGAGAAAAATCCCCCCACCCCAAACTACCCTTACATGGAAATTTTTTCAAAAATTTCAATTTCCTCAAAAATGGCTCTAACGATTTTGATTAAAATATCTTATATTAAAGATATTTACCTGGCAAATAAAATGCATATCTTGAATTTTCTGGGAATAGCCTCTGAAGAGTAGTTTATTCTGGATGAATTTTACTGAATTTTGAATAACTGCTAAACCGTAAGGGATGGACAAAAACTTACTACACAAGACATGTAGAACACGTTAAAGCACAACATTTTTGTTGTATACATTTTTTCGTGGAGTTCGTCGTTTTTAAGACATTCATTATTTTTGGTGTCTGCTATGAAAAACTTATACTTTTCTCATACAGGAATTTGTCAACTTCGGTCCATACAAACACGGGAATTTCAGTGGCATAGCAACCAGCTTTTGATTATCAATTTAATCTCTGGTACTCCCTTATTTCGGTCGTCTCCTTAGCGCGGTGGTAGCGCAGCTGCCTACCAAGCGGGAGACCTGGGTTCGATCCCCAGTACCGGCGTGGGGATTTTTCCCCCGCTGGGAGACCTGGACCGGGGTGCACTCAGCCTCGTGAGGTCCCTGGGGGGCCAATTGAGGAGCTACTTGATGGAGAAGTAGCGGCTCCAGGTCGTGAGGACCGCATTAACCGGCCGGGAGGGGCTCGAGGCGCTGACCACGTCTCACCCTCCAATACTGCACCCCATCCATGACGTCTGTAGTGGACCGAGATGGGGGACGCAGCGGCCGGGCGGTAGGCCAAGGTTCCCCGTGAGCTGTCGTGCCATGGAGTTATGTTACTCCCTTATTTCGCTTCTACTTACAAGGAAGCAAGTAATATGGCTATTTCTGCTTTTTTTTTTTTTTTTTTTTTTTTTTTTTTTTTTTACTGATTAGCATGAAGTAAATAAGAGTATAAGCTTTTAAGAATAATTTGTTGCGGAGATGTAGAGAAAGTCATGTGAATGGTACAAATCAGATTTTTACTTTCTCTAGCCCCGTACGTACAATGTACATAGGGATAGAGAAGTATTGTATTCCACCCAAAAATTCGATAGCGAGATTTCACCGGAAATACATGTTTTAGGACCACCTGAATCCAAAAAAAGTATTTCCAGAAAAAGATCCGTGTGTGTGTGTGTGTGTGTGTGTGAGTGTGTGTGTGTGTGTGTCCGTGTGTCTGTGAACACGATAACTCAGAAACGAAAAGTAGCTAAAATACCAAACTTGGTATTTAAGTTCAGTATCTTCCAGGGATGCGACACGAAGATTTTGAGAAAAAAAAAACCCACCCCAAACTACCCTTTACATGGAACTTTTTTCAAAAATTTTCATTTTCTTAAGAACTGCTCTAATGATTTTTATTAAAATATCATATATTAAAGATATTTACCTGTCAAGTAAAATATATATCTTGAATTTTCCGGTAATAGCTTCTAAAGACCTGTTTATTCTGAATGAAATTTGCTTAATTTGGCATAACTAGTAAGCCGTAAGAGATAGGAAAAAACTTACTATACGAAAAATGTAGGCCTTGTTAAAATACACAACTTACGTCACATACATGTGTTTCGTGGATCTTACCGTTTTCGAGGTATTCATTGTTATTAGTTTCAGTTGTAAAGTAAGTACTTATACTTTTCTCAGACGGGAGTGTCCGTTTTTCTTTCGTTCTATTCCTGGCCAAGAAAAGAAGCGATTTGTAATGACAATCGCATAACGAAGCTTTTAAAACATTTGACTATCGATTTAGTTTAGTGTGTTCCCTTATTTTCTTCCTACTTATAAGGAACTAAGTAACAAGAACATTGTGCTGAATGCCTCAATTAGCAAGGTGCAGAAAGAAGAATAATCTTATGCAAGAAGTTTGTAGAACGGCTAGAAAAACTCATGTGAGTGTAACGCATCAGATTTTTAATATTTGAAGTGTCACTTGTTACCATTAAAACTTCCATTTAAAGGCTCGCGATAAGTATTTAAATTGCAAATGCTTGAAAATAACTTCGGCACATTGATCTACATGAGTCACAGTCAATTTTTACTTTCTCTATACATGCTATGTATAAAGTGTATAGAGAAGGTATTGCACTCCACCAAAAAATTCGATACCGAGATTTCACCAGAAATATATGTTTTAGGGTCCCCTGTATCCAAAAAAGGTATTTTCAGAAAAAGGTCCGTGTATCCGTGCGTTCGTGTAGCGTGTGTCCGTGTGTCCGTGAGTCTGTGAACACGATAACTCAAAAACGAAAAGTCGGTAAACTACCAAACTTGGTATTTAAGTATAGTATATTCCAGGGATGCGACATGAAGATTTTGCGAAAATCCCCCCCACCCCAAACTACCCTTTACATAGAACTTTTTTCGAAAATTTTGACTGTCTAAAAAGTGGTTCTAACGATTTTGATTAAAATATCGTATGTTAAAGATATTTACATCACAAATAAAATGTATATTTTGAATTTTCTGGGAATAGCCTCTGAAGACTACTTTATTCTTGGTCAATTTTGCGGAATTTTGCATAACTGCTAAACCGTAAGAGATGGACAAAAACTTACCACTCAACAAATGTAGAGCACCTTAAAACACACAATTTATGTTATATACATTTTTTTCGTGGAGTTGATTGTTTTTTTAGATATTTCTTGTTTGTTTTTTTTTTCAGCTATAAAGACTTATACTTTTTCTCCTACAGGATTTTATGAACTCGTGTCCATACAAACAAAGGAACTTCAGTCGCAGAGCAACCAGCTTTTGACTATCACTTTAACCTATGGTACCTCTTATTTCGCTTCTACTAACAAGGAAGCAAGTAATAAGACTATTTCTGCTAATTTTTGCTCCATTAGATGAAGTAAATAGAATACTTTGCTGCAGTGATATAGAGAAAGTCATGTGAATGGAACACATCAGATTTTTAAAGGTTGGTTTCCTTAAATATGACGGAGTGAGCATTGAAACGTTGTAGCAAAATAAAATTCATAGACACATGCAGAGTTTCAAAATGGTAAACTGGATATCACATTGTTACTTCGTCTTGCGACCGCAATAGCCGCGCATGTGTGAGCGACTTGTTTCGGAAATCATAGCTGATTGTTGCACCTGCATGAGTGGACACATGTTCCGTCGGCGGGTACTTTTAACATTGAAATTGCGATTATTAAACCTGCTTGAGTTTGACACCTGAGGCGGTTTACACATGCGACTGCTTAGGGAAGTTTCTTGCCACGCCATCGGCAGGTACAAAAATCTGCTGCGTACCATGCACATGAGAGTTTGACACCTGAGGCGGTTTACACATGCGACTGCTTTGGGAAGTTTCTTGCCACGCCATCGGCAGGTACAAAAATCTGCTGCGTACCATGCACATGACTTTCTCTAGTTGTTCTGCAACAGATTATTCTTACAAAAGCTAGTTCTTCTCTTCACTTCTGCTAATCAAGGCACTTATAAGTAAATGGGAAATAAGGGAATACACAAAGCTAAAGTGATAGTCATATATTTTAAAAGCTGTCGCTGAGCAAAATCATTGTTATTCGGTTCTCTTTCATGGCCACGAGTAAAAGAAAAGAGATATGACATGAATGAGGACTTCTCGTTCGAGATAAGTTTTAAGTATTTTGAAATGTAAACTAGTAACACGAATATCCCGGGGGAAAAACAAACAAACAAACAAAGAAAAAAGAAAAATTCCCTGACATAAGTTGTGTGTTTTAACGTGATCTACACATTTTGGCAATAAGCTTTTGTTTATCTCTTACTGTATACCTGTTTGCAAAGATCATCCAGAATGAAGAACTTCAGAGGCTATTTCCAAGACATGCAGGATGCACATGTTATTTGGCAGGCAAATATCTTTAATAAATATCATTTTGATCAAAATCGTTAGAGGTATTTAATAGAAAATAAAACAAAATTGAAAAATGTTAAACGTGAACTGTATTTGGGGTGGGGAATTTTGCAGATATACTGTCCACACACACACAAAACCATATTTTTCAAAAATACTTTTCTTTTGGTTTCAGGGGGCATACAACTTGTATTTCCGTTGAAATCTCGGCATCGAATTTTTGGGTGGAATACAACATACATTGTGCATGCACAGAGAATTCACAACGAGCAGTAGTTGAGTCAGCTTTTGACTGAAACTTGGAGTGTGCAATCTTAGTCACAGCCGCATCGATCCGGATAACGGCGTAAGGGTCCCTAACGTTTCCAGATATGAGGTAGCTATCATCTTCGGCGAATTCCCACAAGCTCCTGAACTTCCGTTGCACTGTAAAGGAGCGTCCAACTCAATAGCCGGAACATCAAGTTTGGAATCATGGGGACCTCAGCGCGTCTCTGCTGGCCTGCCTGTGGCCTATAGCCTCCTGTGCTTCCTTCACCTTATGCGTTCATCATGAGGGAGGAAAGCATAAAAGATCCCGGTGGATCCAGGTATGAGTATCCTCTACTTTCCCTGCTAATTTGTTCAGTCATGTCCAGGTTTCATTTTGAATCGCCTCCTAAGATGTAGAATATTATCTGCGTTGAGTTTAGGTACAAGGTATCCTCTCCGTTTCCTGCTAATTCATTCAATCATGTCTAAGTTTCATTTAGAATGGCCTCCTAGGATATAAGATATTGGAACGGAGAAGGACATCTCGCTCACGGAGGGAGATAAGCGTAACAGATCCGCGATACAAGGTAACCCTCCGTTTCCTACCAATGCGTTCAATTATGTCTAAGTCATTGCAAATCGTCTCCTATTATCTATACAGTCTTAAATTGATTCTCGCCAAAACAAAACACCGGCGACTAGTGCACCATTATATATAATGTAGCCTTCTGTCAATCGCCCCAAAAATGCTGTCATACTTTCAGGACCATGTAACACGTAAACGCAGCATATTGAAATGTAAAATGAACAGATACCTTTTCTGATAATTAAACGGTAATTAAAATATTTTGTTAGACATAATGGTGACGATATCGATATAAATAACAAAATAAATGGATACACGTGTAACAACTCTAAAAACACGAGCGAAAAAACATGTATGCGATAACTTACATTTATACACTCTCTGAAAGTGGCTCTATTCCTTCTAGATCAGAACTTTGGTCTGAGCTGTTTGTGCTGCTGCTTCTCATTCCAAGGTTGATATCCAGGTTATCAACAACAGTGCCATTTGATCTCCCAAATCAACGCTTCTTCTTTCGTTACATGTAGCATTTATCAACTGTTTGCGCTCATCTTTTAAAAAGAAATTGTGCACTATAAGTGATTTGAATTCTTCACAAAATTATCACACTCTTGCATCCCATATTTCACATGTTTTTTTTTTCCCCAGGTGTAACCACATATTCCGTTTCAGATGTTTCTTTTTGAGTTCTATTTATACTTGTAGCAGAAACACCGGTGAATTCAGAAGTGAATTCCACCACTTCTTTTACAGTAAGTGTTGGATATTTCTCACGCAATTAACAATAAACATTCAACACTTTGGCTTTTTCACCAATAGTCAACGGTTTACCAGCATTATGCTTTATGTAACTCGGCGAAGATGCAAGAGGAAACTCAGAGCGACCGTCCTCCATGATTCTAAGCAGCAACCGTTATTGTGTAAACAATATTGCGGAATAGGATCTGAAGCTTTGCTGGCGACGAACATATTCTAGATGTTCTCGGGCTTCAAGCCAGGTTTAGTGATGAAGAGTCATCCACGTTTCGGGAGCGTGCATCTCTCCCATCATCATCCTGATGCACTCTCCCGAAACGTCGATGACTCTTAATCACTACACCTGGCTTGAAGCCTGAGAACGTCTAGAATATTGCGGAATTCTGGTGATTCGTACGTTGGCACTTGTAGCTCTGTTTAACGGTACAAATTGGCATCGATCTAACTGTTAGGTGTTTGTATACAATATAATACCAATTAAGAATAAATTCAGTCTATAATTTAGATTGTTAGCATGGGATTACATTCTTCTGTGCACTACTACTGTGTTGTACTGCGGTGCACTGGCAATGAATCCGTTTTGGCGCGGATCAACCTACGAGTGGATAGAAAATAGGATTATGATATTGGAACGGAAGGGGACAGCTCACTCACTGCGATACCATGATAGGTCAGTTGTGGCTACACACCCTTGGAGGCATGGATAAGGTTAAGAGCCTGACGAGGTCCCGAAGGTAGAGAGAGAATCTCTCAAAGATGCGCAGAGATCCCTAACATTTCCATTATAAACACCCGTACATCAACATTCACACACACGCGCGCGCGGACCTTTTCTAAAATGCTTTATTCGATTTTTCGGACTCAGGGGACTCTAAAACATATTTCCGATGAAATCTCGGAATCGAATTTTCTTACTTTATTGTACATACGGCTAGAGAAAGCAAAAAGGTCTGCGAGAAAACAAGGTTAGCTTCAGAACTGGAGCTAAAGATAAATATTTTCTTTATTTTTAGAATTCATATTATTTTGTTATAAAACAAATCATATATTAATTTTTCATAAATTTGTGTCAAATTTTGTAGATGCATTACAGTAAGTTGATACAATTAAGAAAGCCTAATCTATGGCGATGACATGAAAATCTTCTTGGTGACAGGCCTTCTTGGTTATTAGATTTATTTCTACATAAAATAATTTTTATGGGTCAAAAATCCAACCAAGGAATTTATATAATTCTGACAGTTATCAGCATCATTAAATAAATATAATACCTATTACCTGTCTCTCTCCCTCTCTCTCCCTCCCCCTCTCTCTCTCTCCCCCTCTCTCTATGTGATGAACGGCATGCGTTTGTCTTTGGGTTATTGAAGTAAGAAGTCAGACAAAAGAAAGTTCCATAAAACTTCCATTTACACAGTTATACACACTAATAAAATATGAAAATTCAATATCATATAGTGAGGACTTTCCCTGTTTCGAAACAGTGTTACCAAGGCAAGTTGCTGTTATCATCGAGTACTGTCATTTATTTTATTACACGTCATTAAAGAAATCTAGTACTAAATAATAGTTAACATTTGAAGGCATTTCAGTTAGTGCTACAATGTGTATTTGTTAAAATGGAAATAGTGCTGTATTGATCAGTGATTCGGTTTTAACTTTTGGATAGGAAAATATGTGAACACATAAGCGAAACTCAGTGCTGTTTATTGGGACTTTTTACCATCTTTGACAACAATTTATACTGGTTCAATAACTTTGAACGTAGTCGAATATCCGTTTTAAAGAGGAGCGCCTAGGACGCCCGTAGATATGGTTACCGAAGAAATAATTGAAAAGGTCCACGATATGATTCTCGCTGATTGATGAAGATTCGGTAAGTGGTATATAGGTTATAGGTGTATCGACGGAACGGCAGTTCATATTTTTCAATTTAATTGGAATGCGAAGGATGTCATACTCTTTTACTTCTTAGAAAAAGGGATACACAATTACTGTACAATACTTCAGTGAGTTATTGGCAAGTTATTGATCTTTAAATTAATTTAGTTTGGTTTCTCCTTAATAATAGGTGGCCCAATTACCTCGATTTAAAACATTCGGCCACAGTTTTACTCCTCTCAATGAGCGCGACCCACTCACCGTATCCTCTGATAAGCAACAGTGTTAAAACAAAGGTCGTTCAGTCAGTTCCCCACTTACCGCTTTTAACTTGAAATAGCCCCGTTGAGTTCTGTTACACTTGACGTATGTACAATGTCTTTAGTATGTAGAAAAATTATTGTATCCCCCCCCCGAAAAAAACAAACAAATTCCCTGCAAAAAATGCATTTTTAGAAAAAGGCCGGTGTGTGTGTGGCGGGGGACAGATAATTCAAAAGCGAAAAGTCTGTTCAATACCAAATTTAGTATCTTCGAAGGATGCAACACGAAGCTTGAGAGAAATCCTCCCGTCTAAACTACCCTTTACATAGAACATTTTGGATTTTCTCAAAAATTGCTCTTAAGACTTTAATTAAAATGCTATATATTAAAGATGTTTACACGACAAATAAAAGTATACTCTGAATTTCTTGGCAATAACCATGAAAACCTGTTCAGTTTGAAGGACTTCGGCATAACAGGTAAACCGTAAGAGATAGGCAAAAGCTTACTTCACGAAAAATGCAGACCTCGCAAAATATACAACTTATGATTTATACTTTTTATAGAACTAACTATTTTCGAAATATTCCCTGTTATTGGTTTTAACTTTAAAAAGCCTAAAACTTTTCTCAAACAGGAAGGTCTCATTTGCTTCATTTCTCTTTTGTTTAAGTATTGGCCATTCAAGGATAACCGAATTTCAATGACAGCCACATAGTCGCTTTTAAATGATCGCCAACATTAGCCAATGTACTTCCTTATTTCCGTTCTACTTAAAAGGAATTGAGTAATCAGACCGCTTCTCCCAATATTTATCTTGATTAGCATGAATTAGACAAGAATTCGTTTACAGATTAGGTAGAGAAAGTCGTGTGAATGGATCTCGTCAGATTTCTTGTGGGGTTAACAGTTTCCATGATATTCCTTGCTACTGGTTCCGTTTTCCAATACCTAGAATAATTATTCGTTTTTCTTTCTTTTCTTCATACTGTTAATGTATTTAGAACTGAATTTCAAGGTTATCATATAGCCAGTGCTTCTTAAAATATTTCACTATTGTTTTCCATGTTTCCCCTTGAACGTTTATGAAAATTTATAATAAAACCACTTTGCTATTGTTTATTTCAATTAGCATGAAGCAGATTGGCTGTTTTGAGAGTAATTTGTTGCAGAATAAGTTGATAAACTTACGTGAATGGAACTCCCCAGATTTTTACTTGGTCTACACATACTATGTACATGGTGCATAGAGGAAATTCGATACCGAGATTTAACAGGAAGTATATGTTTTGAGTTCCGCTGAGTCAAAAAAAGCATTTTTAGAAAAAGGCCCGTGTTGTGTATCTGTGGACAACACAGCATTTTCCATGGATGCGACAGCCACTCCAAACTACTCTTTACATGGAAAATATTCTAAAATTTTGTTTTTCTCAAAAATATCTCTGAAAATGTTGATTAAAATACCATTAAAACTAATTACATCACTAATAAAATGAACATTTTGATATTTCTGGGAATAGGTTCTGAGACCTGTTCGTTTTGGTTAAATTTTGCTTAAATTTGCGTAACTTGTAAGAAATAGACAAAAACTTAATGCATAAAAAAGTAGAATCGTTAAATCATGATTTATGTTACATACATATTTTGTTGTAGAGTTGACCGCTTTCGAAATATTCCGTGTTATTGGATTCAATTGTAAGCTACTTAAACTTTTCTCAACGGTAAGTCATCTTTCCTTCGTCTGTCGGCTGTTTACCTATTCCTGGCAAGCAAAGAGAACGGAATCTCAGTTGTTTCACATAGCGACCGGCTTTTAAAGGAATTGACCATCACTTTAGCTAAACTTTATGCTTACTTCCCTTCTGCTTACATAGTATGAGGGAATAACACCAATTCTGCTAATATTTATCTCAATTAGCATGATGTAAATAAACTAATTATAATTTGTTCAGCTAGAGAAAGTCATGTGAATGGAACATATCAGATATTTTGTCTCAGCAAAGATTTGTCCTTCCGTAGAGGATAATTGGAGTTGCTAGACCCTTGTGCTTGTATACATTACTCCGAACGTGACTATAGCGGTGTAGATTGAGATTTAATGGGAGGTATATAAACAGTAGAACCCCTCGATCCGTTCCCACAAGAAGAGCAATGCGATATTGCTAAGAGGCGCTCAATATTTATGGCATTGCTTCGAGACCATGTGGCCCACTGTTTTGTTAATCGCTTTGTAATACAGTTTACTATGCTATGATTGTCCAACACAAACAGTCTGGAACGACATTGCAATAATGTGAACGTGTTAAAACACACACACACAAAGCACGCTACTATTACTTGTACGTTGTTTAACCATATTTGCTTATAATCTGTACGTTTGTTAGTGCCTCTACTGCTAAACCACCATTGGTGAATGTTCTTCTTGTAGAATAGTGCAGCATTTCTGGCGTTTTAACATCTCTTACAAGTACCTGGTACGAGGCACTTGGCAACACCAATTGCTGTAGGTGCCATCTGGAGTTTCCACTAGAAAGTTTGACACTTTGGCTTTAATTTACTTCAGATATTTTGTCAATAGAGCGTTATTTGTGTTGCTTACATTGACTTTAAAATTCTGTCTCAGTGAAAATATAAAATTAGCTCGTGAAAATTATCATGCGATGATGCATTGTGATTTTTGACGTGGATTATAAGACAACAGTATAGACCAACTCAGTACAACATTTATTTTTGCGATGAAGCTCCATATTTTGCCACTGTGAAACGCAGGTATAACGAGTTTAATCGTGATCTCCGTTCGCTCACTGACGAAATTCGTGAAGGTCATCCAAAATCAGTTATTATGCCAGAAAAAATTGATACTGTGCAAAAATTATAGTGCAAGATGGTCATGCCAGTTTCTGTGAGATAGAGGCCACATAGGTATTACTTTCACCCACATATATAGACTATTGCATTGCCGTGAAAAAGGTTTGCTTTTATTGATTTCTCACATAATTTGATACAACCTCAAAAGGATGCTCGTGTCGATTGATGCACATAAGTGCTTAAGAGATACAATGATGGGGCTTCAAAAGATGCATATATAAGATTGTAACAAGTGACGAATCATGGATCTATGCGTATAAGCCGGAACATAACTCCAGTCGACTGTTGTGTTTCAAGATAAACCAAATCCAACAAAGTTGTTCGCACTCGAAGCACTTCGAAACAAATCGTCGCCTGTTTTTCAGAAACGGTGGTGATGTGGCAACAAATATCTTTAAAGGAACATTAACTCTATGGGTCACAAAGGAAGTCTTCGGTGAAATAAGGAAAACAAGTACCGTCGGATTGTTCATCATCAAGACAAAGCGAGCATTCTCACATATCGTTTAACAACCGACTATTTGAACACTCAAAAACTCAAACTGTTGACTTTTCCTCCGTATACAGTCCCGTTTTGGCACCCAATTGCTTCTTTTTCTTCCCGAACATCAAGAATAAAATGCGTGGTCAATGATTTTCGTTGGCAGCAGAAGCCGTTCAAAGGGTGTCTCAAGAAGATTGGAACAAATGGTTCGAACGCATGCAAAAGTGTATTGATCATAAAGAAGAATGTTTCGAGAACCAATAAGGAATTTCAATGCCAAATGATTGTTTTGTTTTTTTATTAGACTCAAAATATAAATAGTGTCCCTCGTAGTAAGAAGTGGGATTTCGTTTTGAAGACGGCTGAATTAAAAAAGAATACACTGAAATGAAATTGATTTTAATTCAGCATGTTTCAAGAACACAATACGAAGATTTTCAACAAAATCCTCCCCCGCCAAACTACTTTTTCATGGAAGGTGTAAATTTGCATTCATTTGGTTAAAAATGGCTCTAAACATTTTGATAAGAATACATGTATTGAGGATATTTACATGAAATATAAATTTGTAATTTGAATTTCCTGGGAATGACTTGATAAGTTATGCTTGCTTATTCTTGAGATCTTTTGCACAACTAGTAAACTGTAAGAACTAGACAAAAACTTAATCGATAAGTAATGTAGATCTCCTCAAAATACACAATTTATATAAAATAAATGTTGTTGTTGCTAGATAACCACTTCCGAAGTATTCCTTGTTATTGGTTTAAATTTTGGAATACTTATTATTTTCTCCAATATTATTTGCTTATTCACATTATTTTATCCTGATCAAGCAAAGAGAACGAAAATTCAATACCATCATATAGCAAACGACTTCTTAATGATTTGATTATCGCTGTATTTTTTTTCTCTGCATAGTACATAGTACGTAGGTAGAGAAGATATTGCACTCCAGCCAAAAAATGGATACCGAGACTGCACCGGAAATAATCGTTTTAGGGTCCTTTGTAGCAAAAAAAAAAATAATTTTCAGAAGAAAAAAAAAAAAAAAAGGTCCGTCCGTCCATTCCTATATCTGTGTGTGTGTGTGTGTGAACCCAACACAAAAACGAAAAGTCGGTAAAATACCAAACTTGATATTGGAGTTTAATATCTTTCAAGGATGCGACACGAAGATTATGAGGAACTTCCCCCACCCCAAACTATCCTTTATGTAGAAACAAATTCGAAATTTTTTATTTTCTGTAACACGGCTCTTAACGATTTTCATTGAAATACCGTATATTAAAATATTTGTATGTCAACTAAAATACATATCATGAATTTCCTGGGAATAACCTCTGAAGACGTTTTTATTCTGTTTTTTCATAATCTGCAAACAAAAGCTTACTAACCAAAAATGTAGATCTCAAAATACACAATTTCTGTCATATACATTTTTTAGGTAATCATTTTTGAGATTTTCTTTGTTATTGGTTGCAGTTTTAAAATACTTAAACTTTTCACATACGGGAATTTGTCAACTCGCGCAATGCAAAGAAACGAATTTCATCCACATGCCAACCATCTTTTAAAGGATTTGACTATTACTTTAGCATAGTGTACTCATTTATTTCCCTTGTACTTGCAAGAAAGCAAATAATAAGAGTAATTCCGGTAATGTTTATCTTGAATAGCATAAAGTAGATAGACGAATAAGCGTTTTAACAATAATTTGTTACAAAAATGTAGAGAAAATCGTGTGAATGGAGCACATCAGTTGTTTGTATTCCCTTATTCTTCTTTTGCAATGAAAGAGTATGGAATAACAACATTTCTGCTAGTATTTATCTTGATAATTGCTAAGAAGGTAGAAGAATAAGATTTTATAATAATTGTTTGTTACAAAATAAATAGAGTAAGTTGTGTGAATGAAGGATTAACATTTTTTTTTTTTTTTTTTTTACTTATTTCATTACTCATTATATTATACAAATAAAGAGAATAGCAATAGAGACGCTCTTAAGAGCTGGTTGCTAATTGCTGACCTTTAATTTTCGTACCCTTTCCCAGCAATCGCGAGAAACAAATATAAAATAAAACAAAATCTTTAATACTCCATCCCAGCAGTTGATACGTAAAGTAGGGTGTATATTGCCAAAATTTAATTTTACAATAGCTCTTACATTATTATTAGACAGCTAATTAAGGATAAAAATTTGTGAAACCCTGAAAATCCACAGTATTCAAGATATCTTATTGAAATATATACTAATTAGTGTACATAATAATAGAGCTATCTCTGCGATGCATCAATATTCCGGCTTAGATTTTATTTGCATAATAACCCCCGTATTTGTATAAATAAGACACCACACTAGGACCCAAAAACTAATGCCTAGGTGTTAGAAGCCTGTCAGGGAGCCAACGCACGAAACCACAGAATGGAGAACCTGCTACGAGGGGTTGGCCCGTAGCCAGGCATGAATATGAAGGAGCGGATGACATAAAATGTAAGCGAAATTGCGGATTGGAAAGGTGATGATAGTGCAATGGGTGAAATGAGTGGCGGGAGAAATCGGAGGACCCGGAGAAAACCTGCCCAGACTCCTCTTCGTCCACCACAAATATCAGATGCAGGCGCTTGGGATCGAACCCGGTCCGTCTAGATGGGAGGCGAGCAGTCTAACCACTCAACCACAGCGTCGCTGTAATTAACTTTTTGTTGGCTCAATTCATTCTTCTGACAAAACTGAATCACGTAATGCATTTTAAATAATATTCACAGAGAGAAGTCCAGCTGTACAGTAAATGAATTTCCAAATAGATGTCATATTATATTTTTAGTTTCTGTACATAGTACATGGTACATAGATAAAGTGTTGCACTACATCCAAAAATTCTAATTCCAATATTTCGCCCGAAATACACGTTTTAGGAAACCCTGATTTAAAAAAAACAACAACACATTTTTAGAAGAAGCTACGTGTATGTCTGAGTGCCTCTGTGTCTGCTAACACGATAACTAAATAAGTACTAAGACCTTTACTGCTAATGTTCGTCACGATTAGAATGAAGTAGGTAGAAGAATAAGCGTTTTAACAATAATTTGTTACAGAGATATAGAGAAACTTATGTGATGAAACACATCAGATTTTTTATATTGTCGTAATTATTGTAGTAAAATCATTACTGTTCATACGCTCCAAAACTCTTATTTTTCAAAATTTAATCATCTTATTTATTAAAATTAGAGTATCATTTCGAAAAAGTAATACGAACCTTTTATTTTATGTGTTTAACAGAAGCAGTATAAATTGTTGCAACGAATTAGTGAAAAATTGCGTAGTGTGGAACATTTTAATTATGAAAACATGCTGGAAAAAAGCTTTCCAGAGAATAATGTTTAAAGTTGACAGTGTCTATTAATAAGTATTATATATCCAAGTTAGTTGGTAGTTGAAGTTTGCCCAATGGGAAGGAATATATATTTTCTTAAAGTTCTTAAATAGTATTTTATTATGAGTATAACACTTTTTGAATTTTTCACATTTTTTGTCAAATTTCACAAATGCATAGCTATTACAAATCAACTAAAAGAAAAATGAATAATAAAAATACTAAAAAAACTTTCTACCGTTCACTAAATCAAAATAATCATTTTTAACAATAAACTTTCAACTGGTAGGCAGTAAAAGTGCAACTGATATCCAGGTAACTATAAAACTATATAATTACAGTAGCGAGCACCTCTATAATTACAAAGAAAAGTTAAACAAAAATCTGATGTGTTCCATTCACATGACTTTCTCTACATCTCTGTAACAAATTATTGTTAAAAAGCTTATGATTCTTTTTACTTCATGCAGATCGAGAAAAAAATAGCAGAAATAGTATTGTTACCTGCTTCCTTGTAAGTAGGAGTGAAATAAGGGAGTACCATAGGTTAAAGTGATAGTGAAAAGCTGGTTGCTATGTGTCTGAAGTTCCTTTGTTTGTATCGACAGGAATTGACAGCTTTCTGTATGAGAAAAGTAGAAATGTTTCAAAGCTGAAACAAAAAACAAGGAATATCTAAAAACGATCACTTCCACGAAGAACATATACCTACGAATATATAACATAAATTGTGTGTTTTAATGTGCTCTACATTTTTGTATGGTAAGTTTTTACCCATTTCTTATGGTTTAGCAGTTATGTAAAATTCATCCAGAATAAAGTAGTCATCAGAGGCTGTTCCCAGAAAATTCAAGATATACATATTATTTTTCAGGTAAATATCTTAAATGTACGACATTTTAATCAACATCGTTAGAGCCATTTTTGAGAAAATCAAAATTTTCGAAAAAATTTCTACGTAAAGGGTAGTTGGGGGTTGAGGGATTTTCTTGAAAATCTTCGTGTCGCATCCTTGGAAGATACCAAATTTAAATACCAAGTTTGGTATTCAACGGTCTTTTCGTTGATGTTCTATGCTCTAATTCCTTTCTCTAGCCGCGTATGTACAATGTATTTAGAGAAATTTCACCGGAAATACATGTTTTAGGAACCCCTGAATCTAAAAAAAGGCATTTTCAGAAAAAGGTCCGTGGGTGTGAGTCTGTCTTGTGTATGTGTCTGTGGACACTATAGCTCAGAAATGAAAAGACAGTTAAATACCAAACTTGGTATTTAAGTTTGGTATCTTTCAAGGATGCGACACGAAGACATTAAAAAAAATCCCCCCACTCCAAACTACCCTTTACATGGAAAAATGTTCGAAACTTTTGTTTTTCTTAAAAATGGCTCTAACAATTTTGATTAAAATACCACATATTTAAGCCATTTCCATCACAAATAAAATGTATATCTTGAATTTTCTGGAAATAGCTTCTGAAGACCTGTTTATTCTGGATGATTTTTTTTCTGAATTTTGCATAACTGGTAAACCGTAAGAGATAGACAAAACCTTCCTACACAATAATGTAGATCTCGTTAAAATACACAATTTATGTCATATACATTTACCGTTTTCGAGATATTCCTTGTAATTAGTTTCAATTGTAAAGTACTTATACTTTTCTCTGGCAGGAAGTGTCCGTTTTTCTTTTGTTCTACTTCTGGCGAAATAAAGAGACGAATTGCAATGACAGTCGCATAATAATAAATTTTAAAACATCTGACTACCACTTTAGCATAGCGCATTCCTTTAGTTCCCTACTACTGATAAGGAACCAAGTAATAAGAACATTCTGCTAATGTGTATCTCGATTAGCATTGTATAGAAAGAAGAATAAGCTTTTGTAAGAAGTTCGCTTAATGAACAGCTAGCGAAAGTCATGTGAGAGTAACACAAGGTTTTTTGCATTTAATTTGCCTATAACCATATTTGCTTAAACCATTATAAAGACTCGTTTCCTTTAAAGGGAATTTTCTTCAGTCTTTTACCCTAAATTTTCAATGCAAACTTTTCTTGAAATTACATTTTAAAAACACAAATGTTAATCTTTCTTAACTTTATTAGAACCATAATTTCATTTACTTTTCATTATCCACTTTATGGCCACATCGATATTTTTAATACTTTTTCTTCATGGCGAAAATAACTCCGTCCTTAATAGCGCGGGAAACAATTATTGTATACCGAAAAGACTTCAAAATCGAGTTAATATTAAACGCTCACTACCATATTAATCTTAAATCTGTTTTTTTTATAATTATTAATGTTAAATAAGTTAACTGCTTGTAAAATTATAAAAGGCCCGTGAAATCCTTAATTACCACCTAGTGCAGAATACAGGCGTCAACAATGCGTGAGTGAACGCAGAAACAGATGTGATGTGTTCCATTTACATGACTTTCTCTAGTTATTCCGTAAACAAACTTTTTATACATTGTGCTAATCAAAATAAACATTAGCAGAAATGGTCTATTACTTGCTTCGTTGTAAATGGAAGGAACACTAGGCCAAAGCGCTAATCAAATCTTTTAAAAATCTGTTCGCTATGTAAAACAATTGAAATTCGGTTATCTTTTCCATTCCTGGGAGTGAAACAAAGAGATGAAAGTTGAGTTTCCGCTTGAGAAAAGTTTAAGAATGTAGCTTAAAACTGATACAAATAACAGAGAATATTTCGGAAAACCTACAATTTTATATATATTTTTCGTGCACTTGACAGTTTTCGAGACATTCCATGTTATTTGTTTCAGTTTTAAAATACCCAAAACTTTTCTCATACAGGAACTTGTAACTCCTGGCACATAAAGACACGAATTTTAATCCCATAGAAACTACATTTTAAAACATTTGAAGTCGGTTTAGCCTAGTGCATTTCCCTTATTTTCCCCCTAATTACAAGGAACTAAGTAATAAGACCTTTTCTGCTAATGTTTATCTCGATTAGCATGAAGTACATAAAAGAATAACAATAATTAACAATAATTTTCACAGAAGTGTAGAGAAAGTCATGTGAGTGGTACACACCAATTTTGTTTTCTTTTTAATTTTGCCATATTGACAGTATGTATAGTTGTATTTGCTGTGGTTGCTTTGAATGTACTATTTATGTATATAACAACTTGTGAATATATACCCAGAAGTTGACGCTGATGACTCACGTAGCTTTGCGCCACTCATTATAAAAATCTGATGTGTACCATTCACATGACTTTCTCCATATCCGTGCAACAAATAATTCTTAAAAAGCTTATACTTCTATTTACTTTATGCTAATCAGAAAAAATTAGCATAAATAGTCTTATTACTCGCTTCCTTGTAAGTAGGAGCGAAATAAGGGACGACCGTAGGTTAAACTGATAGTCAAAAGCTGGTTGCTATGTCAATGAAGTTCGTTTGTTTATATGGATAGGAGTTGACAAGTTCCTGTATGAGAAAAGTATACGTTTTTCATAGCAGAAACCAAAAATAAGGAATGTCACAAAAACGACGAACTCCACGAAAAAAATGTATATAACATAAATTGTGTGTTTTAAAGTGCTCTACATTTTTTGTGTAGTAAGTTTTTGTCCATCTCTTACGGTTTAGCAGTCATTCAAAATTTAGTAACATTCATCCAGAATAAACTACTCTTCAGAGGCTATTGCCAGAAAATTCAAGATATATATTTCATTTGACAGGTAAATATGTTTAATATCCGAAATTTTAATCAAAATCGTTAGAGCCATTTTTGAGAAAATCAAAATTTTCGAAAAGGGTAGTTGGGGGTGGGGGGATTTTTCTCAAAATCTTCGTGTCCCATCCCTGGAAGAAACTAAACTTAAATACCAAGTTTGGTATTTTACCAACTTTTCGTTTTTGAGTTATCGTGTTCACGGACACACACACACACACACACACACACACACACACACACACACGGACCTTTTTGTGAAAATGCTTTTTTTGGATATTGGGGACCCTAAAACATATATTTCCGGTAAAATCCCGGTATCGAACTTTTGGTGGAGTGCAATACTTTCTCTGTACACTATGTACATAGTGCGTATGGAGAAAGTAAAAAGCTACACTTCAGGAGACGAAGGGTACATAGTAATTAAATACATTGAATAAAATTAATATAATTCAGAAGAATGAAGTTCATATTAATGAGGTTAAGGAATCCTAAGGTTTTGAAAAAAAGCAATCAGTCACCAGTTGACGGAGGGGACATCTAGCATTTCGGCACTCAGCGGTTCTTAGGTGTTTACACCCACGGAATAAGCGAATGGGGGAACCTCAGGAAACGAATGGACTCTGGCCAGCGCAGATGTTAGAGACGCGTAGACTTCCTTAATGGTTCAACGCTTGATGCCCGGTTCTATAACGTCCAATGGGACCGGAGATTAGAATTAGGATTACACAGTATTATAGGCCCTACGTGAAATAATATAGGTCGTTTGCGTCCTATGTGATTGCAGGGAGGGCCGTATGAGAGAAAGGGCCCAAAGAGCGACCAGTTTGGCATCCAACGGGCTCAAGATGAACGGAGCTCCTAACGGTTACAGATAGAACGCCTCCGACGCCACCCGATACCACTAACGAGCCCTGAAGGCCCCAAGCCCGAAAACCCCAAAGGTGGGTCCCAATAGAACAAGACCTTCGCGACGCCAGCATAAACACTTTTCGGTACACAAGCCATCAAGCCGCAATACGCCGAACACCGGCGTCTGTTTTTTCAATCCTGAAGCTAATGGTGGATAAAATGGCGGGAAGGAAATTATGGTAAGGAATTATGGAAGGAAAATATTCGGGAATGTAATGAACCTTCACCATAATGGTCTGGCAACCCGGAGAAATCCCGAAAAGTTTAAGTTAGCATTTTCCAAAAATGCGCCCCGAAGATTTCCAGAAAAATCTTCCTACCCAAACTGTCCTTTACATTTGACAATATTTCGAAATTTGCTATTTTCTCAGAAAATGGTTCTATTTTATTAAAATTCTGTGTATTAAGGATGTTTGCATGACAAATGAAATATGTCTTTCACGAATGAGATACCAAGACTTTGATAAAACCATCTCAATCTTAACTACCATCTGCGTGATAGATGTTTCAAATTTTCTATTTTACCAAAAATGGCGCTAACGATTTTGGTAAAAATACCGAGTATCGAAGACATTATATTGATAAATAAAATGTATATATTGAATCCCTGACGTCCTCTTCATTCTGAATGACTTTTGCATAAAAGGTTAACCGTTGTTTCTAGAAAAATGACCGTCTGTCTGTGTGTATGTGTGTCTATGGGCAGCATAGCTCAAAAACGAAAATACCTTAAATACCAAACTTGATATTTAGGTTCAGAATCTTACAAGGATGCGACACGAAGATTTTCAAGAAAGTCCCCCACCCCAAACTACCCTTTATAGAAGTTTAAAGAATTTAAATAAATTCTATTTTCTCAAAAATGGCTCTAACGATTGTAAGATCTTTACATGGCAAATAAAATGTATATCTTAAATTTTCTGGAAATAGTCTCTTTATTCTGGTTGATTTTTTTATTGAATTTTGTAAACTGTAAGAGATAGACGAAAACATACTACACAAAAATGTAGATCCCGATAAAGCACACAATTGATATCGTATACATTTTTTTCGTAGAGTTAACCGTTTTCAAGATATTCCTTATTATTGATTTCAGTTTTAAAATACTCGTAAATTTCTCATGCAGGAGCTTGTCAACGCTTGGTCACGCGAAGAATCGGATTTCAATCCCATAGCAACCGTATTTTAAAACATTTGTCTGTCGGTTTATCCTAGTGTATTCCCTTATTTCACTTCTACTTAATGAGGAACTAAGTAATAAGACCATTTCTGCTAATATTTATCTCGATTAGCATGAAGTAGATAGAAGAATAAGCATATTAAAACTAATTTCTTACTGAGATGTAGAGAAACTCATCTGAATGGAACACATGAGATTTTTTTATTTTGTTTTGTAGCTTACGTCATTTAACCTGGTTGGTCCTGTCGGACTATGAACAACTTTGGTAAAATAATACTCAAATGATCTCGGGGTACGTGTCTTCTCAGGATAAGGGAAAGCCCCCAAAAAACCTTATCCGAGTAACTCACCCTTAGCGAGATTCGAACTCCTGACCTACTGAATGTAACACAGACACGCTACCACTTCATTACCCAGGCGGGCAATTTTTAATTACTCTCAGCTGTATAAAAGTTCGTCTTAGCTTCTTCGTAGAAAAGGAAATTAACAAGATCAGTATGATCCTATTACATTATGTTGGAGAGTGCACTTGGTTACTGCTGCACTTAATTATCACCCAAGCTTTGAACTTAACTTAGTGGAAAGTTAGAAACTTTAATCAGGAAAGTTCAGTGTACACTACCCACAAAAGGAATATTAAGCTTATAAGTGGAAACCCTTCAGCAAAGAGTACTACTTTGGTCAAAATTGAGGTTATTGAGTCGCTGGCTCATT
The DNA here is from genome assembly GCA_030762935.1 of Hymenopus coronatus. Classification (NCBI taxonomy): domain Eukaryota; kingdom Metazoa; phylum Arthropoda; class Insecta; order Mantodea; family Hymenopodidae; genus Hymenopus; species Hymenopus coronatus. The sequence continues at coordinate 129,722,107 of CM060895.1, forward strand.
AGAAATTTAACTAAATGGAAGGAAACGGTAGATTTTTACATTTTCTTCTAAATAGAATACCTATGGAATCATTGTATTCCTCCCAAAAATTCGATGTCAGATTTCGGCGGAAATATTCTTTGATCTAGTTATTAGGATTGATAAATAGTATTGATAAGTTGATCAATTGTAATGTAATGTGAAATCTAGTAAGAGCTGATACTGATATTACGAGGGATGATCAGTAACTAAGGTTATAAGATCCATATTCGACGCGTATCATCGTTCACAGTGAACTTAGTAGTGTACGGTAATTCTAATAAAGCGTTTGGCAACTGTGTAGAGTTTCAGCCAACTGCCATCTACAGCGCTACTGCAAGGTAAACACAAATGGCAAATCGTATGGAAAAACTGGTGTCGCTAAGAATTCCGCTCAGTTTCTCGATTTTTGTTGGCAAAATATGTAACCACGGCTAGCATTCGTCGATAGCTTTTACAGATTTGTGAAGAGACTGTAATGTCTCGCCTGCATGTCGCAAAATGGCGTCGAAAATTTGCGGCCGGTAGAAAAAACGTCACCGACGAGGCTCGCAGTGGCCGACACAGCACGGCATCCACAGATTTGAACACAGCTCGCGTGGAGGAGCTGATTCAAAACAACAGGAGGATTACGTTACGACATATGGCGGTAGAACTGAGAATGTCTATTAGAAGCATTCATCATATTGTTCACGATACTCTGCAGTACCGGAAAGTTTATTCGCGATGGGTAACACGAAATCTGTCCAACCAAAACAAGGAGAAGCGCTTTGGAGCCGGGGGGGGGGGAATCTGCAACGGTTGCCCACAGAAGAGTATATGGATCCACCACTAGCCGCAGCAGTAAGCGGCTATTAATGTGGAGCGGCAACACCCTCTTCTCCAAAGAGAAAGAAGTGGCGCCTTCTGTCGGGAAGCTAATGGCCACAGATTTTAGGACAGCGTGGGTGTCATGCTTGTGGAGCTTTTGGAAAGGGGGCACATGTTAACCGCTGACCTATACTGCGAGACATGACTCGATTGCGCGAAGCAATCGGGAGGAAACGACCATGACTATCCACCTAGAGTATCATCTTCCTTCCGATAACGCGCAATCTCATACAGCCAAGAGGACCAGTTGAAGCAGTTTCGCTACAATATCATCGATCACCGTCCCTACAGCCCAGATCTCGCTCCAAGCGACTTTCACCTTTTTCCTCACTTGTAGGAGCACATATGAGGCCGGCGAATCGCATCAGATAAGGAGGTGCAACACTTCACGATAACGTAGGTGAACACGCAAGGGCAGGATTTTAACCAACTTATTCCACGAATGTGTCTCAACCGATATGGAGACAAGGTGGAAAATAATCTAATGTACTATTAGATGTCTGTATTGGTTGTAAGAAATAAAATATACTCGTTTCACTGCAGGCTTTGTAACAAACATCTCTTAAGCTATTTGGCTACTGTTTTAGTCTACGGTCAGTAAGAAATTTCCTTGTGACTGACGCTTGTGGGGTGTGGCGACTGTTGGCAAGGGCTTATGGGTTGCCAGCCAATATAGTTTAAGAATGCATTATCGTCAGACCCAGCATGTCTTTGGCGTTGCAACAATTACGAGTTCATGAAAATTTACGCGTGCCTTCTCATGCACGATTGATCTGTGGAAAGTTCGGCTCTGTTATAAACAGTGATTCCTTAAGGATTTACATTTACAACCGCTACTACCTCTTATATCTCGCGGACATTGCTTCATGATGAGTGTCACTGTGATTTAAAAATGTCTTACAGCCCTGTTGTAAACGATTGAAGTTACGTTAGCTGAAATAATAAATATTTACGCCTAGTGAAGCCTAGGAATCAAGTTTGAAAGTAATATATAAGATAACTAGTGAGAAATGGGGAAAAGTAATTCAACATACCAGAAGTGTGATAGAAAATGCATGGAAAGAAGAAGGCATTTTAGAGGAAACAGTGAAGTGTGTGCAGCTGCACACGAGCAGGCAGTAAATATGGCAACAGCGTACCGAGGCAGCCACGTATCAGCAGAAATGTAATCACAAGGTAATTTCTCACCGATTATAGTGTACTTCCTTATTCCTCTTGTCTCAACAAGGAAATAAGTAATAAAGCCTTCTCTGCTAATACTTATCTTGATTAGCATGTTGTTTATCTTGGTATCGAATTTTAGGGTGGAATACAATTGCTTCTCTACCAACTATGTATACACATGATATTTGCTATAGAAATTTCCCATTCCAGCTTTAAAAAACTACCTTGCACCATCGGGTAAGCCAGGTAATACATGTAGATACATTCTGTCATGTGAGGGTGGTGACGTCACTAAGATAACAGTACCCTATTTGACATCCACTTCGCTCACTAGCTTGCGATCTAGAAGTGCAATGTAGCAGCTTTACAGATGTAGTGCAACCGTGCAGAATACGAATTAAACGTCTTAAGGGTTTCCACTGCCTGAGACGTTACTCATGGAGGGGGGGGGGGTCGCTCGTTAGCGCATTTAGGTCAAGGTTGCAGATTTAATTCTGGGTTAGGAAAATAGTATTTAACTACTATAGCTTCATCCGAGTAGCTATGTAGTTGTAAAGAAGTTTGCGGTACAAATTTTGTTTCAAAACATGTTCAAATTAAAAGGTATTTAAATCCCTTAAAATTGTTTCATTTTTACTTTCTCTCCACTATGCAAGTACATAGAAGACAGAAAAGGTATTGTATTAATTCCAAACAATCTATTTTTAGATTTCAGCAAACATGTTTGTTTGAAGTCCCCTGATTCCAGAAAAAACATTAAAACATGGGTCTGTGTGTCGGTGTCTGTATCTCTGTGTTTGTGGACAGCATAGCTCAAAACGATAAGGCGGTTAAATACCAAACTGGGTATTTAAATTTAGTATCCACCAAGAATGCGACACGTAGATTTTCAGGAAAATCCCCGCAATCCAAAATACCCTTTTCACGGAAGAATTTTCAAGTTGTTCAATTTTTTCAAAAAGTTTTGTCTGTGTCTCTGTGTTTGTGGACAACATAGCGCAAAAAGGATAAGACAGTTAAATAAAAACTGGTATTTAAATTTTAAGTATTCTCCAAGGATGCGACACATAGATTTTCAGGAAAATCCCCGCAACCCAAAATATCCTTTTCACGGAAAATTTTTCGATGTGTACCATTTTCTCAAAAATTGCTTTAGTAATATTGATTAAAATGCCGTATTTTAAAATATTTACATATGAAATAAAAGTCATATCTTCAATTTGTTGGAAACAGCATCTGAATTCCTCTGCATTCTGATAGAAGTGTAATTATCAATATCAGTATCATATTGGAAGAGGACTGTTTGCGGAATAGGTAGACAAAATCATCTGAGAAGAACACATCAGATTTGTACTTTGTCTATTTAGTACATAGGTGCGTGAAGCACTGCTTCCATCCAATAATTTGAAACCGTGATTTCACTGGTAGTTTACTTTTAGGATCCCCGAATCTAAAAAAAAAGAAAAAAAAAAGAAAGAAACAAACAAAATAAATATAATTTTTAGAAACAAATGTGAGTATGTGTATCTGCGTATGACTGCACAACATAGCTCAAAAACGTAAAGTCGGTTAAATAACAAAGTATAGCAAATATTTAAGTTCAACATTTTCAAAGTATGCGCCACAGATTTTCAAGAAAATCCCAACCCCAAACTATCCCTTCTAATGGAAAAATTATGAACATTTGGAATTCCTCAAAAATGGTTCTGATAAATTTTATCATAATACCGTATATAAAAGAAATTTAAATGCAAATGAAATATATATCTTGAATTTTCTGGAAATAGCCTCTGAAGATCTCTTTATTCTGGATGAGTTTTGCATAACTGGCATACCTTAAGAGATATACACAAAATCTTATTCCACAAAAAATGCAGATCTCATTATTATCGTGCTGCTGAAAAGGTTAACATGGTCGGCATCAGAGGCTGCGATATGATTGCCGGTATTCAGTAATACAGCAGGCAACGTTGTCACGTTTTCTCTAAGTAAACTCGCGTTACACGCATGGACAGTTATTTCTCAGAGTACCAAGTGAATAATAACATTAGCAAGGTTCTTATCAAGTGCAACGAGAGTAACACACAGTGATAATACTAAGAAAAACAAACATTTCAAAAACCTTTCCATGTAAAGAGTAGTTTGGGGCGGGGGATTTTCTTCAAAATCTTCGTGTCGCATCGTTGGAAGATGTTTTATATAACCAAATTTTGTACTTACATTACACTGTGTCTTCGCCTTCCTCGCTGTCCGTGTCATCTTCACTCACATATATCACAAACGAAGCTTTGTCTTGCAAAATATTCCGCAGTTGAAATCTTCGCTCTTGTTGCATGGTGTGTTGAGCACAACTTTCCCACACACTCGTTACACGTTTCTTAACACTTTGCACACACTGTCACTTATAGGAGTCGCATTCCGCTTTCTTATGGCATGTTGAAGGCATACCCATATCAGCTCATCCGGATTGAAACAACAATGATATGGTGGTAACCTGAGAACTTCATGGCCATAATGTTTTGCCATTTCGTCTATTACATACATTTTCTATATACTGGCTTCCCGAATTTTCTCCTAAAGCACATCTTTTATAGTAATTGGACATGGTAAAACATCTAAATGATGTGCTTCCATGAATTTTACCATCTGCTGGACATGGTGGAGATTTTGTTTTTAGGCGGGAATAATAACTAGCATTTTCTAATACAACACTCTGAGGAGGAATGCTTTTCAAAAGTTTGTTCTTTAACCAAACTTGAAATATTTTAGCATTCATCTCGTAATGTGAATCAGTCAAGAATTTTCGAATATGTTTAGAAGTAAAATATAAGCAGCCCTCAATCCAACACTGGCTACCGCCTTCATGCAACATCATGATTCTTTTTCTACATGACACAGGCGCAGGAAGGCAGCAAGAGCAACTGCCGTTATCCCAACCTTTTCTTAGATCATGAGTATCGTACCAAGATACATCTACATGACACCCTTTCTCCCTAGTTTAGTCTACTCAAGTACCGAAATCTCCATGCCACAATGTATCTGATTCCATAATCTCGCGCCTCTTGTTTGGCGTACGAAAGCGGAACCCTAACTTCACTAACCAAATCCTTTTTGTAAGGAAAACTAGCTGGATTATTGACTGTTACTATTATTTCTAGCAATAAAGATGTATTCCAAAACCTCCACATATTTAAGAATACACAGAAAACACCATTTGCACCAGTGAAGTTCATAAGAAAACTGCATGAATGGAATGAACAGAGAGAAAACAGCGAAGATGTAACGTTGTGTTTTACTCTACGTGTAGTTAATGTCTTTTTGTCATTTGTGACTTCTAAGAATTCTTTGGCTGAAATGACGCGTTCATTGGTGTACTGCAAAACATCGGCAGCTTCCCAGAATAATCAGTGCGTTATACGAGAGGTTTATATTAACAATGATAAAGCGCATGTCAAACTTTGCAGTAACACGATAATAAAATACACAATTTATGTTATATACATTTTTGTGGAGTTAACCGTTTCCGAGGTATTCCTTGATTTTGGTTTTAATTTTAAAATACTTGTAATTTTTATGTAACGGCTACGAGTCATGCATTTCATTTCTCCTTTGCTTTACTCCTGGTCATACGAAGGGAACCGAATTCCAATTTCATTGCATAACCACTGCTTTTGAAAGATATAACTATCACTTTAATCTAGTGTATTGTCTTACTTGCCTTCTACTTAGAAAGAACTAAGTAACTAATAAGACTATTTATGCTAATGTTTATCTCGATTAGTATGAATATATAAAGGAATATTTTGTAATAGAACAGATAGAAAAAGTTATGTGAATAGAACACGTCAGCTTTTTAACGCGCAGTAATATTTTATACACAACAACGAAATTCAAATTTTGATTAACTCGGTAAAATCCTGAGGGTATTTTGGTTTAAAACCCGGATTTTGGGCGCATTACTGTATATATATATATATATTATAATGCTGGATTTTTATGTGTGAGATTTTGAATTAATTTGATGAATTAAATAATATTTAGGGAAATCAATGGAACAATCCAATATGTTCCATCCACATGGATTTCTATACCCGTTCTACAAGCAATTCCTACAAAAGAGACACAATTGTCTACATCAAGCTAATCGAGATAAGAACAAGAAGAAATGGTCTTACTACTTTAATCCTTTTGAGCAGAAGGGAAATATAGCTTAAGCGGTAGTCATATCTTTTAAAACTTGGACGCAATGTGAACAGTTGAAGTTTGATTCGCTTTACAATGCCAGCAGTAAACAAAAGCGAGATGAAAGGAAAGGTAAGCCAGTTTGAGAAAAGTTGAAACCAATAAAAAGTACTATTTTGGAAAAGGTCATCTCTTCAACAAAAACCTATATAACGTAAACTGTGTGTTTTATCGTGATCTACAGTTTTTGTTTAGTAAGTTTTTATCTATTTCTTACGGTTTATTAGTTACATATGTAAAATTCAGCAAAATTCATCCAGAATGAACAGACCTGCAGAAAATATTACTAGAAAATTCAAAATCTATATTTTTTGTAATGAAAATACCTCTAATATATGGTATTTTAATCAAAATCAATTTAGAGCCATTTTTTGAAAAAAAAAATCAAAATTTTTCCAATGTAAAGTACAGTTTAGAGTGAGCGGATTTTCTTGAAAATATTCGTATTCTTCTACAGTTTTTGTCTATTTCTTACAGTTCCTTACGGTTCAAAAACATTTATTCAGAATGAACAGGTCTTCAGAAGCTGTACCCAGAAAATTCAATATGTACATTTTAGTTGTGATGTAAATGTTGCTTATATATATATATATATATATATATATATATATATATATATATATATATCAAAATCGTTAGAGCCGTTTTTGAGAAAAACAAAATTTTCAAATCATTTTCCTATGTAAAGGATAGTTTGGGGTAGGGAATTTTACTTGTAAACATTCGTGTCCTATCCTTGTGTAGAATATGGGTGTACACTTGGGTATTCTCCCTTTTAGTTCCCTAACCATTTATACTTAAAATCCATCTACTTGATATTAAAAGCACTGACTTTCCTGGCACCCTTGGTGTGTTTATTTATAGCATCTCCCCAAATCTACACCCTCCTGCACCTCAAAATCTGAGGCCCCCTTCTTCCTTCTCTGAAACTACTACCACCTAGTAATGCACATGGTAGGGCTAACCTTTAACCTACACTGGGAATCCTACAATATAACATATTTTTTAGAAAACTGTTAAAACATGAGAAAAAACAGCTTACACTCACAAGTGAATACATATTAAGGCTCGAATTTATTGTATAAATATCTAAATCTCTAAACTCTGTATAACACTATTTCTAAAAATTTCACCCAAACTGGAAAACAGGCAGAAAATGCTCCAAACGCGCCTAAAATTTAACACTTCTACATTTCATTTCATTATCTCAAATCTGGTTTTCAGTAACTGACTCCAAAAGCATCCCTGCATTTTTAAAATCGCGATAGTCGTTGCAGTGCAGGCTTGCAAATAAGGCACAGACATTTGGCTGTTTTACTGCAAATTATTTAGAGACAGATACATTGAAAATAGAAAAAAAACAAAAAACAAAAAAACAAATGAAACTTCTTAGACAAATGGCGCCGAGACTTGCTGCAACAAACCGGAACGATCTTTCAAGGTCGATCGGTACTACCCACACATCCCCTTTTTAGCTACTGTGTGCAAAACTTCAGCTTGTTTTGTCTTTAAAATGTATTACATTAATATAATCTTGAATAAATAATTAGTTGTGTAGCGATTAATAATGACTGTGCTTGACAAACTGTGATGACAAGCGGAGATAAAAAACATCAATTCACTTGTTTATCATTTTCTCTACTTAGTGCAATTAACCCAAATATTCGATACCAAGAATTTCACCGGAAACACACATTTTAGAGTCCCATGTATCAATTTAAATCATTTTACTTCCTCTAGCTCATAGAAAGGGTAGGAATGGCACTCTATCCAAAAATTCTATACCAAGATTTTACTGTAAATACAGGTTTCAAGGACCCCTGTATCCAAAGAAAAGGCTTTTTGGATAAAGATCGTATGTTTGTGACTATATCTGGAAACGATTACTCAAAAACGAAAAGTTGGTTATATACCAAACTTGGTATTTCAGTTCAATATGTTCCAAGGATGTAAGACGAAGATTTTCAAAAAATCCTTCCCCAAACTAGCGTTAACATGAAAAAATATCGAAAATATTAATGTTCTTAAAATGGCTCAAACGAACTTTACGAACTTTAAAGATATTTATAAAAGAAATAGAATGTATATCTCGAATTTTCTGGGAATAACCTCTGAAGCCGTGTCATTCTGAATGCCATTTGTATAGCTGGTAAATCGCAAGAGATACACAAAAATGTATTATGAAAAATGTAGAGCCCCCTAAAACACAATTTATGTTATATAAATATTTTTTCCAGTCAACAATTTCCAAGATATTCCTTATTATTGGTTTCAATTTTTATCTACTTAAAATGTTTCTCAAGCGGGAATTCAACTTTCGTTTCATCTCTTGTTTTACTCCCGGGAATGCAAAAGAGAATCGAATTTCAATTGTTTCCTATACTGATAGTATTTCAAAGAAATGACTATCGCTTTAGCCTAATGTATTCCCTTCTACTTACAAGGAAGCAAGTAATAAGACAATTTCTGCTGGTGCTTATCCCGATTAGCATGAATGATAAAATAATAATATTTTGTAAGGAAAACGTTCCTGAGACAGCTAGAAAAAGTTGGAATATAATACCTCTCTAGCTTCTAGGTACATTATACGGGCTAGAGAAAGCCAAAAGAAGCCACTTAAAGATAAAATTCCGTTTGAGTATGTACGTAACTTAAAAAAAAAGCCCATTACACCAAACTTAATATTTAAATTCATCTACAAGGGTGCGACACGAAGACTTTCAAGAAAATCTCCCTAACTACCCTTTACTTGGAAAATATTGATTTTCTCAAAGCGGTTCTAATGATTTTGATTAGAATACCACATGTTGATCACATTTTGATCGCAAATGAAAGGATTATCTTGAATTTTTAGCAATAGCCTATGTAGCCCCTTCATTTTGGATTACTTTTGCTAAACTGATCATCTGTAAGAGATACACGCTGGCTTACTACACAAAACAAATGTAGATATAGTTTAAAAACATCATGCAATTTTTTGCGCAGCTTAACTATTTCTGAGATATTCTTTGTTTTTGATTACAATTCTGCAATACTTAACTTTGCTCAAATGAGAAGTTTATTCGTTTTGCTTTCTTTTGGTCAAGCAAGAGAAGAGCGTTTCAAAGCAATTACCTACATAGTGACCTGCTTTTAAAATATTTGACCATCTGTTTAATTTATTGCATTTCACCCCTTTTTCCTTTCTCTACATGTACCAGGTACATAATGTCTAGAGAAGGTATTGTATTCTACCCACAATTCGATAATGATATTTTCCCGGAAATGCATGTTTTGAGATCCCGTGAATCTAAAAAAAATGCATTTTTAGCAAACGGCCAATGTGTGTATCTAGCTGTGTGTGTGTGTGTCTGTCTGTCTGTCTGTCTGTCTGTCTGTCTGTCTGTCTGTGGACAGCATAGCTCAAAATTGAAAAGTTCTTTAAGTACGAAACTTGGTATTTAAGTTTAGTATCTCCAAAGAATTCAACACGATGATTTTCAAGACAATTTCCCAGCCAAACTACCCTTTAAATTGAAGAATTTTCGTAAATGTTTATTTTCTTAAAAATGGCTAACGATTTTGATTAAAATATCGTATATTAGTTATTTATATTAAAAATAGCATGTAGATCATGAATTTTCCTGGGAACAGCATCTGAAGACCTCTTCGTTCTGAAGTTTGTGAATCTTGCTTAACTGCTAAACCGTAAGAGATGACAAAAACTTACTGCACTAAATATATAGATCTCGTCCAATTACATAATTAAAGTCCTTTACATTTTCGTTGTGTAGGTAACCGTTTCCGAGATATTCCTTGTTATTGGTTTCAATTGTAAAGTACTTATGCTTTTTTGAGACAGGAAGTGTCCGCTTTTCTTTTGTTCTACTCCTGGCCAAGCAAAGAAACAAATTGCAACTACAGTCGCTTTAGTCTAGTGTATTCCCTTAGATCCCTTCTATTTATAAGGAACTAAGTAAAATTCTGGTAATTTTTATCTCGATTAGTATGGTGTAGAAAGAAGAATAATCTATTGTACGAATTTTATTTGTGGAACAGCTAGAGAAAGTCATGTGAGTGTAACATATATTTTTTTCCCTAGAAATGTCTGTTTTGTATTAAGGGTAAAAAATCATTTTTCCCGATGAAATTTTAAGGTGGAATATTTAGGCTGAATTCAATATTTCCTCCTGTTTCTATAAGTGTGGATGCTAGAGAGAGAGAGAGAGAGAGAGAGAGAGAGAAGAAAAAAAAAAGGCAAATCATTTCTAGAAGCCATTTTGGAATGTATCCAACGGAAAGTTTCTTGACGTAGGTCCTGCTTGAGATCGTAAAATACAGACCTCCAACCTCCAAGCTTCCAGAATAGCATTTTAACCCAAGTGTGTTTTCAGGTCTTAGATGGCACGAAAATTAGTGATACCAAACAAGTTGAACTAAGTTTGTCACACGACTGTTTGCCGTCACAAGCCTCACAATAAAACGATTTAAAGTTGTAGGGTTATGTTTGTTACTTTATTACTGCAGAAGAGAAACGCAATCAATGTAATACGTTTTACTTTCTCTACAGATTTCTTGCATGTGGTAAAAGATATATTGCATTTCAACCAAAACTCATTACCAAATGCTCAACGGAATGCACGTTTAAAGAATTTCTCTATAAGGAAAAGTATTTTCACTTCCTCTTCCACGTGCATAGTGGATACAGATAATTGTATTGCATTCCACTCAAACATTCAATACCGAACTTTCACTAGGAATAACATGTTTGGGTTTTCCTGAATCCCCCCCCCCTCAAAAAGAAAAAAAAATGTTTTTAGAAAAGGTTCAGCATTTGTGAGAACAACATAACTCAAACAATATGATGTGTTCCATTCACATAACTTTTGCTACATCTCTGTAACAAACTATTGTTAAAACGATTATTCTTATATTACTCCGTTAGGCTAAAGTTATGGTCAAATGTTTTAAAAACTGGTTGCCATATGGTTGTAATCCATTTCTTTGCACTGCCAGGAGTTAAAAAATTCCCGAATCAGTAAATAGTATTTAAAACTAAAATCAATAACAAGGAATATCTAAAAAATGGTGAGCTTCTCGAAATATATATACGACAAAAATCATGTGTTTTAATAAGTCCTATAATTTTGTGTAAAAGAAAGATTTTTCTTTCTTTTACGGTTTACCACTTATGCAGAATTCAGCAATATTCATAAAAAATGAAGGGATCTTCAGAGACATTTTTGATAAAGTCAAAATGTTAGAAAATGTTTCCATGTAAAGTTGAAACGGTAACATTCAGTAGCATCGCCAATTACGGGTATATTAATTATTTATATAATATTTGTTTGTTCCCACGTATCATGTATAAACGTCTGTTTCAAGAAGTCTTTGGGAATACAGGATTTCACGAACAGAGGGTTGAACCCAGGCAGAATCTCTTTGTTTAAGCTAAGGGAAAGTGTTTCCAACGTCGACTAGCGGATCTCTCCTACCCCCGAAATTCCATTGTAACATTTTAAGCATTCAGGAAAGATGTGTATGTTTGCTACCTGGACAGAAGGTATGAGGACAGAAAGGAGTTGAGATGTGACGTGCAAAGAGTCCGGTTGGATATACAAGTGTGACAGAGTGAATGTGCTAGTGTCGCGCAGTAATAACATAAGTCCGAAATATTGTAAGCTCAGTGCTTGTAACAATAATTATGCTAAACGACGACGAACCCTATTTTCAGCTAAATAAAGTATATGTGGCAGTTCTGTGCTATGTGTTATTTTAATGTGTATTCCCATTTGGTTCTCCATTGGGTGAGTCGAAAAACATGCTCTACCAATGACTCCGAACCAAACTTCCTGAGTAGCCGAGGGCAACAAGTGTATTAGTGCCGAACTATAACATCAACCAGATACGTCACTCTGAGGACCTGCGATCTTGACGTGTACACACACACACACACACACACACACACACACACACGCGCGCACATACAGCATGTCGCAAAGTGTAATTTGGTATCGGGAAGATTTTCCTTAAATGCCAAATGTAAACACCAGTTTGTTATTTGACCGACTTTTCGTTTTTGAGTTATAGTGTACATACACAGACCTTTTTCTAAAAATGCTTTTTCTGGATACCTTGGAACCCCAAAACGTCTATTTCCGGCGAAATCTCGATATCGATATTTTGGGTGGAGTGCAATGCCTTCTCTACCTGTTTAACATATACAATGTAGAGAAAGTAATAAGAAAATTCCGTTGAACACCTAACGTATTTAATTTCAGCATCTTCCGAGGAGGCGACCCGAAATATTTCAATCAAATTTCCGCATCCAAAACTATCTTTTTCATGGAAAATATGTCAATATTTTGACTTTTTGAAAAATTTCTGAAGATTATGATTAAGATATACGTTCTAAGAACATCTTCCGATACATCTACTTCGTCACGACGTATATATAACATCTCATCTTAATAACCAGGGTAAGAGAGTATAGATATTTCACCTAAAAATATGTTAATTCCTTTATAAAAAAGAATAAATGATAATCAAGTAAAAAATGCAATGCCATAGCCGGAATCTGAAACACGGATCCTCCGCTCTCTATCCGCTTGCTCTAACCCCTGAGTTACAATGGCAATATGCCATCACATCAATAAAAGCCCAACAGACTGGCATGTTTCCCGATGAACCATAAGGTGATCTCAAATAATTCTGATGATAACCCCAATGACAACTTACAATGTCGTAAGTATTTTTAAGGTTAATATTAATTAATAATAAGATTTTAATTACTTAAAAACTAATAATGTTGACCCGATTTCGCCGTATAGCCGCGGTTGCTGGTCCAGCTGTTTCAAATCTGTTAGGGTGTATTCCTAATAGCCTTTGCCCGGAAGATTTCTTCATTCTGGATGGCTTTTGCATAAGTGGTAAACTGTGACAGACAAAAACTGACTGCAAAAAAAGTAGATCCCGTCAAAATACACAATTTATGATGAATATATTTTTTGTGGAGTTAGCCATTTACAGTATATTGTTTCTTATTGGTTAAATGTTTTTTCTCTAATACTTATACTTCTGTCAAAAGGTAAGTTGTTACTTACATTTTTTGTTGCTAGGAGAACGAAATATCAATGCCTTCACATATCGACCGGATCTTTGATTTAATAACGGTTTAGCTTATTGTATTCCTCTTATTCCTTTTGTATCTACGCACAAAAATATGTAAGTAAAGCATTTCTGCTAATGTTTAGCTCGACTAGCATGACGTAAGGAGAATAAGCTTGACAAATATATTGTTGCACAATAGGAATATTGAATGTCTTGTGAATTAGATGTTTTTATTTGTCCTCAAAAAATTTCCTTCGCTAGAATATGCAGTGGAGGAATTTATAGGTTTAGAGGAATAAAGTCCTATGAAACAAGAATATTAGTAAAAACCAAAGAGGGGAATTCTCCTAACAGCTGTAGAGGATGTATTAACTCGTGGAAGATATAGGAGGAGAAGATGGATGGAATCTGTCAAGAGTGGAGTGATGGAAATTGAGGAGTCAGTTACAGACAGGATTAAAGGGAGGATGTTACAATGATATATACATGTCAACCGAGCGGATAAGGAGAGATGGCCCAGGACATTGTTGCAATGGTCGCCTTGTGGATGGAGGAAGAGGGCACGAACTAGGGCTGTTGGAAATTTAGTTTGACCAAATGATAAGAGAGAAAAATCTACAATTTGGGATTGGAACAACCGAAGAAGATGGTAAAGTAACCGCTGGCATGTATAGAGGCCATCAAAAGAAGGTAAGTAAGGTTTAGCGATCCCGTTTATCCTGATGGCTCCCTGGAACAGGATACAGGGAATTTCTCCTAAAGTTGTCAACACATCAATCTAGATTATCAGGTTTTTACTAAATAAAAATGTGTTGCTCAAGCATCAATTTATCGGTAGACATTTCAGTAGATTATTAACAAGAAATGAGTAGTAACAATAACAAGAACACACAACCGTCTTGAATAAATGTCTTTACAGCACGAACAGGAGTACTGACGCAGTACGAGTAGAATCAGATGATACAAGTAAGTCTTGAGTGGGTCATTCATCACTATCGTGTAGTGGATAAATACTGAGGCCACTGCAGTGAAAATGAACTACACAATAGACCAGGTATGAGTGAAGTTTGCCGGTCCCCGTGGCGCGCTCGCTAAAGTGCCTAGCTTTGGTGCTTCGTGGCGCAGGGTATCGTGGGTTCGAGTCCCGCCTTGAGCATGGGTGTTTGTGTGTTTGTAAATGTGTATATCCCTGTGAAAAGAAAACTATAAACAAAAGGTTAACAAAGTATACGTAGAAAACTGAGAAGAAAGAAAAAAAAAGAGGAAACAAAGGAATACAGCACCGAAGTGCTGATAAGACTCCGGAACTGTATAAAAAACAAAAAAACAAAAAACAAAAAAGCAAAAAAAAAAACGCGTCACTCGATTAGGGAAGACGATGGAATGGGAACTTTGGCGAAATGCTGCTATCAGAGCAATGGCATAATGCGGATCTCAGTTTAGAAAATCTGAGGTGTTCCATTCACATAACTTTCTCTAGCTGTTCCAAATTTGAACTGTTCTTACAAAAGATTATTCTTTTATCTACATTATGCTAATCGAGCAGAATTTGTCTTATTACTTGCTTCCTTGCGAGTAGAAGGGAAATAAAGGGAATATATTATGCTAAAGCGATAGTCAAATATTTTAAAAGCTGGTCGCTATTTGAAACAATGGGGTTCGGTTCGCTTTGCATGGTACC
Source organism: Hymenopus coronatus (assembly GCA_030762935.1). Lineage (NCBI taxonomy): Eukaryota > Metazoa > Arthropoda > Insecta > Mantodea > Hymenopodidae > Hymenopus > Hymenopus coronatus. Next base: position 129,737,171 of record CM060895.1, read on the forward strand.
GTTTGAGAAAAATTAAGGCAGTTTAAAACTGAAACCGATAACAAGGAATATGTCAAAAACGGCAAACTCAAAAAAAACGTATTTGATGTTAGCTGAGTTTTAACGAGAACTAAATTCTTTGTGTAATAAGTTTTTTATTAACAATTTAACCGTTGTGCAAATTCTGCAAAACTCACCCAGAATAGAGAGTCCTGAGAGGATATTCCCATAAAATTCAAAATATGCATTTTATTTTTTATGAAAACATCTATAATATACGGTAGTTTAACGAAAATCGTTCGACATTTTTGAAAAAAACACCATATTCAGAACTTTTTCCAAGTAAAGAGTAATTTGTGGTGAGGAGGATTTTCTTAAAAATAATGCTGTTGCATATATGGAAGATGCTAAAGATAAACCCAAGTTTGGTATTTAACCGCCTTTTCGTTTTTCAGGCTAGGCTGTCCATAGACACGCACACACGTGCGCGCACAAATATTTTTCTAGAAATATTTTTTTTCGTACTCGGAGGACCTCAAAACATATTTGTGGTGAAATCTCGACTTCGAATTTTTGGGTGGAATACCACACTTTTCTAGCTACTCTGTACATTATATGTAAAATACATATGTGCTTGAGAAAGTAAAAATGCAGCGCACATTTTAAGTGATAAAACAATATCAAGTGTTATTATTATTATTAATATTATTATTATTATTATCATCATTATTGTATTGTTATTGTTATTGATATTATTGTTACACACAGAATAACGGTTTGAAACTCAAAATATCTCCTACTTGTCAAATTGAGGAAATAAATATAATATCGCTTATAACTAACCTTTCGAGTAGCAATAATTAATACTTAGTTTTTATAATAAACAAATATCATCTCGCTTCAACTGAAATTGACTTACTCATTGGAAGTTTACTTTTGAAAGAAGCCCTCCCACATATGTTTGCAGATTATAGTTACGTATTCAGTTGCAACTTTATCAGATATTTGCGTTGCTTACAATTGCAATTATTTGTTTATATCCCTTTGGCTTGTACTCTCGTTAGCTTAGGCAAATAACCGAAGTAAAAAAAAATCTGAGTGAATCGTAAAAAAAAAAAAAAAATAAAAAAAAAAAATAAAAGCAAATAAACAAAAACAACAAGTTTCCTTAAAGGCCTAGGAAAAAATATCCAGGAAACTGCAAAGAAACACTGGCAGAATTTCTCAATTTTTTAATTTGAAACATTTTAAAAAGCAATCATTAAATGTATAACTGTTTTTACCTACTGTTAATATATTTTGCTTAGAATAAGTTTTACATTTTTTACATTTGTAAATTGCAGACATTGAATTCATAATTTGAAAACTAAATCTTTCAATGAAAAAAACAACTGATTGTCCTGACTGGCAAAGTGATTCTTTTTTTCAAAATAAAAACAATTCAAACTTGCAAAAACCAAAACCAATCCAATCCCACAATTTTGTCCAAGCCAAAAGAAAACCCACTTTGCCTACCCTTGGCAGCTATGCAACGAAACTTGACTGTGTTACTAAGAACGATTATCCCTCGGCAAATTTCCTGCTAGACTGAAGAATTGTCTCCCATGGTGACCCGCCAAAGAACGGAAGGAATGAGTAGTTTGAACTTTTCTCGTCGTACAGTTTAAAGATGTTGGGAATCCATTGCAAGGCTACACTCCTTTTTAAGGGACGCAGGTGCAATGGATTGGCTCTGAACAATACAGATAGCACAAGTCCCAGGTTGAAGTACGCCCGGAGAAAAGACGGGAATCTATTTCGTAAACGAAGAAGAAGAATAGGAAGAAAGGTGTTGTTTATTCCAAAAATGCGTGATGTCAGCAATATAACCATCTTGTGGACCGAGGAAAATAAAGAGTTCAATCTTTGTATACTTTTTTGAGGCAACATCAAAACACGAGAAGCTCTAATTGGTAATAGTTCCTTGTGTGTGTGTGTGTGTGTGTGCGTGTGTGTGTGTGTGCGCGCGCGCGCCAAAGGGTTAAGGTAAAGGCAGGGTCAGTCCACACACCGTGACTTATTGTGCGTTAAGATCCCCAGGTAGAAGGGATGAAGTGAGGGAACCACAGGCTAGATGCAGACAAGCTATACAGTCACGCAGAAACCCAATTTGGCTGATCGTTCTGCACCTCAGCGTAGGAACGCCACGCAGTCAACAATATCATGGGTTCTGGCTGTCGGTAAAACAACCGTCCCCTGCCTTGCGTGGACAGCGAACACAACGGTTGAGAGCAGAATTCATAAAGCAGCACGCCACCTGTCAGCACTGCCACACATCTCGAGTCCAGAGGCTACGCACCTGAAAGTAAAAATAATGAAATGGAGCTTTATTTATGGATGCTCTTTAACTGCTGTGGTTCTCACGTCCCATTCGATACTGGGCGCGAAAGACCGCTAGATTTTGCTCAGAGGCCTCTTTTACATGCTGTGAATTTACTCACGGGACCAACAGCTTTTCTTCCCTTCCGAAGGAAGCCATACTAAGGATTTTTACGCCTGGAAAAATCCATCGTCCTTTGACGGGTTTGAACCCGCGACCTTGGATATGAGTTATCGTAACCATTACACCATGGATGGAGACACACCTGAAAGATGATACGCAAATGGTGTGCGGGGGAATGGGAAAAGGAAAGTCGTGGAGAATAAGCACCTCAGTATTTGCTTAGGTGATAAGTGGGGACCACGAGTGCGAAACCCAAAATCAGAGCGGGCGGTCGATGGGATGGAACCCGCGACCTCCCGAATGCGAGTCGCACACGCAACCTCGGCTCTACCTCGCTTGATTGCGTTTGTAGTATATTGCAGTTTCTTTAAAAACAACCAAGCATGCAACAGCTCATTTTACTTTCTCAAGCACGTATTTACAATGCCCATAACGGTATTGTGTTCCATCCAAAAATTTGATACCGATTTCACTGGAAATACACGTTTTGAGACCATTGAATTCAAAGTAAAACAATGTTACAAATATATCCGTTGTGTGCGTCTGTGGACAACATAACTCAAAAATGAAAAGCCTGTTAAATACCAAACATCGTATTTAAGTTTAGTATCTACAAAGGAGACTTTCTCATGGAGACTTTCAAGAAAATCCCGCCTCCACATATTACCCTTGACATGGAAAAAATTTCGAAACTTTTGATTTCCTCAAAAATGACTAATGACTTTGATTCAAATACCATATGTTAAACATATAAAATGGAGATTTTGAATTTCCTGGGAATAGTCTCTGAAGACCTGTTCATTCAGGATGACTTCTCTGTAACTTTTGTATAACGGTAATCCGCAAGAGATAGACAAAAACTTGCCACAAAATAATTGTAAGTCTTGTTAAAACACAACATTTATGTCATATAAATTTTTCTTGTAGAGTTGACCGAGATATTCCTTTTTATTAGTTTAAATTTTAAAACTAGCTAACCTTTCTCAAACGGGACCATGTAAGGCGAACTGAACCTCAGTTGTTTCACATAGCGACCAGTTTTTAAAATATTTGACTGTCGCTTTAGCCTAGTATCTTCCCTTATTTCCCTTCTACTTATAAGTAATAAGCTTCCATTAATGTTTATCTCATAAAGCATGATGAAGAGAAAAGAGTAATCTTTTGAGAATGGTTTGTATGTGCAACAGTTATAGAAAGCTATCTGAATGGAGCACATTAAATGTTTTCTACATGTCCGACTAACTAGTGTGGAGGGTTTCATATTCCGCCACTACTGTACTTTGAAAACAGCTTGTGGGTTGTAAACACCAAACTGAAAGGCAAGGGGTTGAATTGTGCGGTGAGAAGAAAGCCCGTATCTGACGCTGATGATTTGTAGCTTCAGCATAAAGCGAAGCCAAAGAATATCTCAAATTATAAATTATAGACTGAAATTCTTGAAGGTGATAAATACAACACAATTTCAAATTTGAGTACTTCCTTCAGAGAAATGCAGTAAGCCAAAGTCCATGTTCCTCTCAAGAGAGTCTTCTTCGTCATCTTCAAGTTGAAACAAATGGCAACAGATATCACATCTTTCAGAAAAAATCAAATGTGGTCTAACAGGTATCCTGATTTCTGATCTAACTATTAATGCATGCTTTTTAACTCTGTTATTTGCAGGTACTTGTAGTCAGCTTAACCTTCCTGTATTTTTAGAACTGACACCCCACAGCGGATGTCTAGGGTTCGGGACACTAATCAACAGAGTGGAGAACCTGGAACGAGTGAGAGCATGAGGAAGGGGATGATATGAAATGTAACCGAAATGGATGACAGAAAAGGTGATGATGGAGCAATTGGTGCAGTAAGTGGCGGAGAAACCGGAGGAGCCCTAGAAAACCCTCCCAGACGCCGTTTCGTCCACCACAAATCCCACATGCGGGCGCTTGGGATCGAACCCGGCGCGCCTGTTTACAGGCAGTCAAATTAATAAATATTCTGGTAAGAATAATTCAGCTTGACATAGTTCCAATGAAAATAATTAAGACATAAATAGTTCATAACTAAAAGATAAAGTACTCTTTGGGATTTCCAGGTTCTGGTCTTTCAGCCAATTAGGTTTTAGTGTGGAGGTTATCTTTGGAAAAGTGTAAAATTCTCGCTACTGAAATCCCCCAAGACCGGTTTAGCGCATCTTGAAGAGGTCAATGTTGGTAAAGTGGTTTTGTATATAGCTAACGAGAGAGCTAGGCACGTTATGTCCACATGAGGATAATTAACGCGAGAATGCAGCTTCCGATTCGAGACAGAGACCATCCGTTGCCGCCGGTAGAAACGTTTCAGCACAGAGCATCCTGGATCATAGACATGATGCAATGCACCAGTGCATAATTATCGGAAATATGAATGGCAGCACATCCATTCGGTCATCAAGGAAATTAGGAATTTAATAAATGGTGTTCTGCAATTATAAATGAACTAAAACAACTTGATGTATTCCAACCACATGACTTTCTCTACCTATTCTGTAGCAAACTATGCTTACAAACGTTGAATAAGTAGAGTCGGACTGAAAAATTCAATGCCATAGCCGGGATTTGAACCACAGATCTCCCGGTCTCCAGTCGGTCGCTCTAACCACTCAGCAATATACCGGCATGGCATTAAATTCCTCAACTGACACTCGCAAATTTCCCGGAAAACCACCAGGTATTCTCAAATTACAAGGTTTGGTTCGTTTTGCATAGTCCCGTTTGAGAAAAGTATTGTGAACATAACAAGGAATATCTCGAAAACGATCTACGCAACAAGAAAAATCTGATATGTACCATTCACATGACTTTCCCTATATCCCTACAACAAATTATTCTTAAAAAGCTTATACTTCTATTTACTTCATGATAAACAGAAAAAAATAGCATAAATGGTCTTATTACTTGCTTCCTTGTAAGTAGAAGCAAAGTAAGGGACTACCATAGGTTAAAGTGATATTCAAAAGCTGGTTGCTAAGTGACTGAGGTTCCTTTGTTTGTATGGACAGGAGTTGACAAATTCCTGTATGAGAAAAGTATAAGTTTTTCAAAGCAGAAACCAAAAATAAGAAATGTCTCAAAAATGATGAACTCCACGAAAAAAATGTATATAACCTAAATTGTCTCTTTTAATGTGCTCTACGTTTTTGTCCATTTCTTACGGTTTAGCAGTTATTCAAAATTCCATAAAATTCATCCAGAATAAAGTACTCTTCAGAGGCTATTCTCAGAAATTTCGAAATATACATTTTATTTGTTAGGTAAATAGCTTTAATATACGATATTATTATCAAAATTGTTAGAGCTATTTTTGAAAAAATCAACATTTTCGAAAGAAGTTCCATATAAATGGTAGTTGGGGGTGGGGAATTCTTCTTAAAATATTCGTGTCGCATCCCTGGAAGATACGAAACTTAAATACCAAGTTTGGTATTTTACCGACTTTTCGTTTTTGAGTTATCGTGTTCACAGACACACGGACACACACACACACGGACTTTTTTTTTTTTCCGAAAATGCTTTTTTAGTTAAAGGGGACTCCAAAACATATATTTCCGGTGAAATCTCGGTATCGATTCTTTGGGTGTAGTGCAATACTTTCTCTATACACTATATACTTAGTGCGAAATAGAGACAGTAAAAATTATAAATTATGTATTTTAACGAGATCTACAGTTTTTGTGCAGCTCTTAAGAGTTCTCTTAGAGTGCAAAATTCTGCAAAACCCATCCAGAATAAAGAGCTCTTAAACAGCTCTTCAAGATATACATTCTATTTTTAGCACGCGCGCGCGCACACACACACACACACACACACACACACACACAAAAACTTATTATAAAATATTGATGTGTTCTATTCACATAAGTTTCTCCAGCTATTCCATATAGAAAATATTCTTTTATCCACGTCATACTAATCGAGATAAAAATTAGCAGGATTGGTCTTATTCAAGCTTCCTTGTATGTAGAAGGGATGTAAGGAAATACATTAGGCTAAGGGGACAGTCAAATATTTTAAAAGCAGGTCGCTATGTGAAACAACTGAAGTTCGGTTCGCTTTGCACGGTCCCTTTTGTTAAAAGTAATGTAGTTCAAAATTGAAACCAATAAAGGAATATCTCGAAAACAATCTACTCTATATAAAAAAACTGTGTGACAGAAATTGTGTGATTTAACGACATGATCATTTTTGTGCGGTAAATTTCTATCTATTACGGTTTAACTGTTATGCAAAATTGGCAAAACTGATCCAGAATAAAAACTTCTTTAAAGATTATTCCAAGAAAATTCGATTAATATCTTTAACATACAGTAGTTCAATCAAAATCGTTTGAGCTATTTTTAAGATAAACAACATTTGTTAAAATTGTATCATTAAAAGGGTAGTTTGTGGTGAGCGGATTTCCTTCACATCACATTCTTGGAAGATATTAAACATAAATGTAAGCTTGGAATATATCGGTATTTTTTTACACTATTCTGCCCAAATACATAGACGTTTTTTCTAAAAATGCTATTTTGGACTCGGGAACCTCAAATATATTTCCGGTGAAATCTCGGCATCGAATATTTGGGTGGAATCCAATAGTTTCTCTAGCTACTATGCATATTTTATGTACGTACGTGCTAGAGAAAGTAATACTGCATTTCTTTCTGGATTCAGGGAGACTCAAAACAAGTATTTTTGGTGAAATCTCGGAATCCGATTTTTGGGAGTGTCTATTAATGCACCTGTCAATTTATAGCTTCAATTAATTGGTAGTTAAAGTTTGCCAAGTGGGTGAAACGATAAATTGTCTAAAGTTTGGAATTCATGTTATGATTTTTTTTTTAACTTTGCTTAATTTTAATTTCTCAAATTTCACAGATATATCATTTCAATAAAGGACATGTCGGAAATGACCTATGCCATAAAATGTATTTGAAATAAATTGTGTTTTAAAGAGATCTGAATGTTTGTGTAGATTTTTTTCGTCTATCGTATAGTATAATAACAATAATAATATTATTATATTATTATAATATTATTATATTATTATAATATTATTATATTATTATAATATTATTATATTATTATTATTATTATTATTATTATTATTATTATTTAACCAACATACTTCAGCAAAGCAATATGATTACAACATATCAAATCAATTTATTTCTCAAAGTTACTCTGGTGCAATTGCAGAAACGCCACTAAGTTTATAACCCGACCTGCTGCTCAGCTTTCCTTGTGGCAAACGCTAAAGGGAGCGGAGCAGGTAAAGTCAGCTCGCTAGAGCTACGTAGTGATGCTGCTTCTCATTGACAAGTAAGGCGGCGTTTTTTATTTATTTATTTATTTTTTTTTTGTTTGCTTGTTTTTTTTTTTTTTTCGTTTCTGACCCTTCTAAAGCATACAAACACTTAATATATAGTATTTCTTGAACGGTTAAGCCGTTCGTTTCATCGTGGGTTCGAGTCCCGCCTTGGGCATGGGTGTTATATGTTTGTGCAATGTGTATATGTTTGTAAAAGAAACAGTAAAACCAGTAAACCAGTAATCAGTAAAACCTACGGGGGGAAATGTAAATAGGGATACAGTACCGGAGTCCTGATCATACTCCGTTACTGTTTAAAAAAAAAAAAAACAAGAAAAGGTAGGCGTAAGAGTAGATATGTTCGGATTCTCTCTTCGCGAGTTAAATCTTTCATCGTCGACTCACTGTCATTTGACAAAAGAAAGGGGTAATGAGGTAGAATTTCCTGGAACAGAGTCTTTTCTGCCAGTCTCTTCCTTTTGCATGCAGCTAACTGTCTAAGTAATTAGACCGAATTATTTCATTAGATAATGGTTAGATGTTTAAGATATTTTCATTATAAACGAAGTGTATAGGGTCGTTCATCCAGTCCTTAGAAAAAGATAGAAAAAAAATCATTTTTGGTAGATTTTTTTTTATCACAATCTCTTTTTAAGCCTTACATACAGTAGGATTTCAGGAGGTCCTCAAAATAGTCATCTATTTAGGAAATGAACTCTTCGTTAGACGTGAATCGTTTTTCGCCGAGTCGCTTTTTCAAATTTGGAAATAAAAACACTTACTGGGACCCAAATCTAGTGAATACGGTGGATGTTGTAGCAATTCGAACCTTAATTATACAATTTTCTCCATCGAAACTGCACAGGTGTACACCCTTGCATTGTTTTGATATGAAAGAATTTTTCTTTGCCAGATGAAGCTGTTTTTTTTTTTTTTTGTTTTTTTTGTTTTTTGTTTTTTTTTAATTCTCCGTTCAATATGCATTAGCGATGCATATAACTTTCAATTTATCGTTCTTCCTTTCTACAAGTAATCAATGTGGGTGATTCCGCGTGCATCTCTAAAAACCGAGACCATCATCTTGTCTGCAGATTTCACCACCTTTGCCTTCTTCGGAGCCGTTTCGCCTTTAAAACCCTACTGTTTCGACTGTACTTTTGTCTCTGAGGTGTAGTAGTGTATCCATATTTAATTCAAAATTATGTATCAACGCAGAAACTGGTGAGGATTGCGAAGGAAATGTGCCAAACCAGCTTCCGAATCGATCACACGATTGCGTTCACTCTCCATTGAGAGCAAACGCGGCAAAAATCTTGCTCAGATCTTTGTTGGATCGAATTTTTAGGATGTCGCTTGTACTGGACGTCCGGAATGATGTTCATCAACTGCGGATGTACGGTCCAATCCAATTATAAATTAATGAAAACGCAGAATCAGATGTGCCGTGAACTTCAGCCAAATCTTCTTTTATCTGTTTCGGTGTTAAAGCTTTTAATTAGAAGTGTTAATCACCGCATGAATCTCGTTTATTCTATCTTTCTAAAGAAGCACAAGATTGTTGATTCAATCGCCTATGGCAACGAAACCATGTGATGGATAAAAAACGTAATTTAACAGCCATCAAGTAAGAGACGACGGTTAAATCAAACTTTTTTCGATGCTACGAGTGACATTTCTTGTATTTTCTAAGCATTTATTTTATGGCCCTATATATCTTGAATTTTCTGGAAATAGCCTGTAAAGCCCTCTTCATTCTAGATTGCTTTTACATAGCTATAAACCGTAAGAGATAGACAAAAACAATACACAAACAATATGGATCTCGTAAAAACACAAAATTTATATCATTTTTTTTTTAAACACAAAATTTATATCATATTTTTTTTTTTTTTTTTTTTTTTTTGATTAACCGTTTCCGAGATATTACTTTTTATTGGTTTAAATTTAAAGCTACTTAAACTTTTCTTAGACGGCAATTTATCTTTTGTTTCATATCTCTCTTGTTTAACTCCGCCACGCAAATATAGCCCAATTTTACTTGTTTCACATATCGATAGCTTTTAACAGATTTGACTCCCGTTTGCCTGGTCTATCGCTACTTCCCTTCTACTTCCAGTAAGCAAGTAATATGATTATTTCTGCTTATTTTCGTCTCGATTAGCAAGATGTAGCTAAACAAATAATATTTTGTTAGATAGTTTTGTTTGTAGACTGGGTAGGCATGTGAATTAAACACATTATATTTTCAAATTCTTGGATCTTGAAAACAGTATTTCTAGTGTACTCCTAGTATCGAATTTTGGATGGAATAAAATACCTTTTCTACTACTATGCATACTGTACATACCTGCATGAGAAAATAAAAATGCTTTCTTTGAATTCAGGGAGTCTCAGAAAGTTAATTTCCAATGAAAGCTGAGTATCAAAATTGTGGGTTGATTTCAACATCCCCCCTACTTTTATACGTAGACAGTAAAACATGGCTAACAATAATCATATAGTAAATATTAAATATTGGACTAAATCGATGCTAGGTAAAAATAAATCCTCATTGTAAAAATCTTACTGTTTAACAATTCTTCTCATAGCACGTGGTAAAACTGGATTAATTAATATCTTCTAAAATTCATTGAATAAAAATCGATCTATCCCATTCACATGACTTTCTCTACTTATTATGAAACAAACTATATTTCCACAAGCTAATTCTTCTCTCTCCTTCATACCAATCAAGATAAACATACGCAGAAATGCCCTTATTACTTAATTCCTTATACGTTAGAGAAGTAAGGGCAACGATGGTTTATCTTTTAAAAGCTGGTTGCTATGTGATTGAAATGTAATTCTCTTAGCTTGGACAGGAGCAAAATAAAAGAAAAGGAACAAAATATCAGTTTTGAGGAATTGGAGAGTTTTAAAATTTAAACCAGTAATAAGAATACTTTGGAAATCATTAACTCTTCAAAAATGTGTATAAAGTGACTGCTTTAACAAGAGTTAGCTTTTGGTGTAATACATTTTTTGTTTCTCTATTACGGTTTACCAGTTATGCAAAAATTCCGAATGAATTGATTTTCAGAGGTTTTACCAGAAAATTGAAGATATATACGTTGTCATGTAATAATATTTAATATACAATATTTTAATCAAACACAAAAAAAAATAATGTTGAAGTGTTTCCTATAAAGAGTAGTTGAAAGCGGGGGATTTTCTTAAAACTCTTCGTGTTGTATCCTTGAAAGATGCTGAACTTAAATATAAAGTTTGGTATTTAATAGACATACAAACAGGCAGACAAACGCAGGGGCGTTTTACTAAAAATCTGATGTATTATATTCACATCCTTTCCTCTGCCTATTCTGCAGAAAACTATTCTTACACCTATATCAATGTGAATATTTTCAGAAATACTCGTAGTTACATCATAATAAGGATATATCTACTCTGGGCTAAAGCGACAGTAAAAGCATTAAGAACTGGCGAGTGTGTGAAGCACTGATATTCCATTACTTTTGATTGACCAGAGAAAGAACAACGCATAAAGATTTCCCATTATAGAAATGTATAAGTGTTTCAAAATTTAAACTAGAAATACCTTAGAACTGGCTAGCTTCACAAAACGAGTATTTCATATACCTAATTGCGTGCATTGACAGGATTTGTGTTTTTTTCAGTAGAGTAATATTTTGTCTCTTACTCTTTACCAGTTATGCAAAAGCATTCAGAATTAAAAGCACTTCAGAAGCTATGTTCAGAAAGTGAAAGTATGCGTTGCATTTAAAATGAAATAACTTAAACATATGGTATTTTGAGAGAACGTAGGCTTTCACGGTCGGAGTCATTGTAACTAAGAAATGTTTCCGGGCTGTTTTGCCGTGGTCTGCTGGTGGTAGGAGTACCAGACGTTTCGTCCACAACTACGGTGGACATCTTCTCAGACGCAGCGAAACCTTCTCCTAGAAAACTTCGACCGCGCCACTGAAGATGTCCACCGTAGTTGTGGACGAAACGTCTGGTACTCCTAACACCAGCAGACCACGGCAAAACAGCCCGGAAACATTTCTTAGTTACATATGGTATTTTAATTAAAACCTTTAATGATTTTTTGATAAAAATTTTAAAAAACTTCTATGCAAAAAGTAGTTTGGGGTGGAGAATTTTCCTGAAAATATTCGTTTCGCATCCTTTCTTTTAGCATACATATGTTTATTATATTCTCATAAATTTATATCTTTTATTTTTCAAATATTTTTAAAAGTTTAAACTTAAATACTAAGTTTGTATTTGACGGAGTTAGTCTTTGAGATATGCTGTCCAAAAAAACATATAGACATGGATCTTTCTCTAATATTTTTCTGGTGTCCTCAAAACATGTATCTCGGTACCTAATTTTAGGTAGAATAAAAGACCTTCTCTATCTACTATGTATATGTAATGTGGGCTTGAAAAAGTAAAATGCTTTCTTTAAATTCAGGAAACCTCAGAATGTTTAATCTCAAGCCTGATAAAGAGGTTTCTGAGCAAGATTAAGCGGTCTTTAACGCTCAGTATAGAATGGGACGCTGAAAACAGTAAGCAGTTAAAAAGCGTCCATAAATAAAACTCCATTTCCATTTTAGAACGTTTATTTCATGTGAAAACTCGGTATCGAAATTTGGGTGGAATACAAAACTTCCACTGCTTACCGTACGTAGTAGATAAAGTAAAACATCAGTAATACTACTTTAGAAACATTAAATATAACGATTCAGTCGAAGCTGGAGAAAAACAAATGCTCATCGTAAATCCCTTCACATTCTACAACGAAAATGGTCTAATGGATATCTTCTAAAACCCATGGAATAAAAGGGTTGTGCATTCAACAGAGGTATCATTACAAAAGCCTCATATTCACTGAATATATGTATGACCAGGAAATATGTTCCCTTACTTTAAAATTCATGATATGCAGAGAACTGTCGTGAATACGCTGTCTATTGGCTGCTGACAGATTTACAGCAAAATGCATTTTAGCAAATGTCTGATATGAAAAGCAAGTTTTGCTGTACTTATTGTTTTCTACATAACAATAGTGCAACTGAATGTCATGTCCTACATTTGCACAATTAATTTATATGCTAGCAGGTGCTCCACGACACATTTTCCAATATGGAACGCGATAATTATCTCGGTAAGCTATGCCTTACCGATTATTGCTGGTCGATAACGAGGGATGTTGAAGGTTAATATATGAGATAGCACTGTTAGCCCACATGATTGTTCTTCTTCCCTTCCTATATATGTACAAGAGACATATTCATTTGTTTTTTCCAATATTATTGTACCCTAAACAAACCACTGCATTTACACTGACTTCAATTTTTGTGTTAATCATACAGGAGGACGAAAAATAAAATAAAATGTGTAATACGTCATCCATATCTGATTTCCTAAACCAGGAGGTGTACATATTGTTAATTTTTTGAGTAATTAGCTTCTTTTATAATTAATTAGTTCAGATTTGCCTAGACCTAAGTAACTGGTATACATGAAATGAAAAACAAGTAATAATAGTGGTAATAATAATAATAATAATAATAATAATAATAATAATAATAATAGGTCATAAAATTATTCTTTATTCAGGGACCCAAAAATTCCTGTTCATCAAAACAATAAATGTGGTCTTTTTTCCGAATTATGTTACATATAAATTAACTATTAAGATGGCCATGCATATTTACTACTTTAAAGTGAAAGTTTCTTTTTTAAACTGTATTACACATCAATGATTATGAAGAAGCCTGTTCATACTCACTGCTATAAATATGAAAGTTTCTCGTTATTGATTAATTCCCAAACTTTTAGCGTTATTAAAGAGCGTGTTGTTTTTCTATGTTAAGACTATAATAATTGTCATTATTTTTGTAACTTTATGTTAGGATTACACAACCAGTAAAAATAGTTATATTTTCAAATCATAAATATGTATATTAATGCAATAGACAGTATAATAGAGTAATTATTCTACTAATTATGAACCTACAATAGGCATGAGGAATGGATTGTATTATTCAATCGCAAAATGTTGCATGCCGCCTCTGCAGTGAACGAAGGTCACACAGGGGACGGTAGATGATTCATTCCGAGTAAGGAGTAAGGTTACTGTCTCCCTCTCTCGGTTTACTAAAAGAGCAGTTGGTGTCGCCTGAGTTAGATAAATACATAGTCTAGAAGCTCCATTAGGATGTGAAGCTCAAGATAACCCTCACATCGTACCTCCATAATTTTCCGGGCCTTTGAAGTACTGTTAAAATAAAACGTATATCATTTCGGTGTTCAATCCTATGTCGGTCAGGTGAGCTGGAGCCTAGCCGTTTCGAAGATTTTGGTGAGCGTGTTTTCCATTTTCCCTTTCCGTATACATAGTGTCATCTAGGTCAGCAATTCTCTGACTCCAATATAGTGTGTGTTCTAATTTCATGATATAGTGAATCTTGATGCAATCTTACAGTCTGAATTGGATTCTAATTATGTGTGTGTATTACTCGTAAGTAGCGGGGGAGAAAAAATGAAAATGAGTTTTATTTATGGACGCTCTTTAGTTGCTGTGGTTCTTAGTGTCCCATTCTATTTAGGGCGTGAAAGACCGCTTAATCTTGCTCAGAGGTTTCTTCATCAAGCTTAAGGTTCTTTTACGCACCGCAAATGTACGACGGAAGCCATGGTAAGGATTTTTACGCCCGAGAAAATCCATCGCCCTCTGTCACTTTTCAGTCGCTACCTTGGGAACCAGAGGTTAGAATGTTACCCTTAGACCACGGAGGATAACAGCGCGGGAGATTTAGAACGGAAAACTCCCAGGGTAATGTAAATGCGCGATCCGCGGTCTCCTAGTATGACGAATTGTTCCAGAACCATTTTAGAGTGATGGGGTTTGTTGTTTAAAGATATTTAAAGTCCACATTAAAGAGGAATCACGTGCACCTGTGTAGAGCCGCCACTGTATGCAATATTTAGTAGGATAATTAGGATAATACTGTTATCTTTTTCTGTTGGCAGCAGCTCAAGAAACTGGTGGAATGTTCTGAGCAGCAATCGACTGTTTTATGTTGAGTTTTATAGAGCGTATTATAATGAGGGAAACCAGTTAACGTAATAACGGGTGCCTCAAAAGAGTCTCTGCAGTGAACTCGGACGTTTGTGGCTGTAAGTTTGGTTGGTAAGGGAACCATGGAGGAGGAGCATTACTTTGAGCACCTCTCTCTTCCTGCATGAATAATACTGTGTTCTTCAAATCTATGCGTGTGGTTGAGCTTGTGAAGTGAAGTCAAAATAGGACATATTCCTTGATAGCGATAACGTTTCCAGAAATGTAACACTAAGTTTCTTAAAAGTTTTGTACATTCCGCATGTTCTCATCGTGGTACACTGAGAGATGTAATTATTAAATCCTGTGAAAGTGCACCTGTAAAAGATGCTCAATAAGCTGTAAACTTTTAACAGAGGCAAAACTAGACGAAATTGCATATGTAATTTACAGGAGTCCTATTCAGTGAACGCTGAAATAAGTACAAGAAAAAATTGCTTCTGTGCACGCAGCATATAAAGCCCTTAATACGGAAATGAATCCCTATAAATGTAGTTGTCAGGGAAACCAATTTACGTATACCCGATTATGCGAAAAGCCTTAGACAAAGAGTCCGAAAAATGGCAATGGAATCTAACTCTTCATACAACAATGCGGACCCCGGCTGGGTAGTGTGGTGGTAGCGTGTCTGTCTCACATTCAACAGGTCGCGAGTTCCAATCTCGCTTAAGGTTTTCTTCGGGGGTTTCCATTATCCTGAGAAGACGAATGTTGAGTAATTTAAGCTCCATGGACCCCGAGATCATTTGAACATCATTTCGTCAGATATGACCAACAGGTGAAAGGACATTTAGCTACAAAAAAAGGACAGTATTTTCAACATTTTCTGTATATGTGTTAAGAAATAATCTGATTTTCAGTTCAGTTAATCTTTATTCTCAATAATCCATAACGCGATCCGTTGTAGACTTCGAAAAACAAAAAATTGATCCTATAAACAGAGAACGATTATGGGATGGAGTGAACAAAAGGGGATATCCTCCTAACATAGTAAAATTAACTAGAAGTTTACATAGAGACATTTGAATTTCTATAAATAGAGGCACGTTAAAAACAAAAGACATACAAATGAATCAAGGAGTAACACAGGGATGCAGCAACGCAACGCTATTTAAAATATATTAAAGTGGTTGTCTACATCAATTGATGGTTCAATAATAGAGCCTCCAACGTTCCGTGCATAAAATGTATTTATTGGGAAAGGAAACAAATTTAAACATTTCCACAAAGTAAATGAGAATTATGGTACATCGAGGAAAATATATGGTAAGATAAAAATTAAATACTGAAAACAAAAGCCTGGAACACCTCTCGAATTTCAACTTTCAGGACTTTGAAGTAAGCCTTGACCAAAACAGAGATTTAGAAAACAAGATGAAGTTTCAGTAGATAAGCGAAACCATTTCAAGAACTCTAAATAAGAAAACAACGAAATAAGCAAAACTTAAATCTTATGAACTACGGCAAGTGCGTTGAAAGTCGGCTCTCGATATTGAAAGAAAGAGATAAAAGTAAAATACAGCAGAAATGAGATTTCTAAGAAATTAAAGAATGTACTAGACGATATTTAATAAAAAATGAATGGATCCGAGAGGCACTGGGTATATATAATGCATATATTACAAGATAAAGTATAAAAAGTAAAGAGAATCGGAAAAAAACATACGAACAGAATGAGTGAAGAAAGAATACCAGTTTTAATAATTCCTCGTGAAAGAAGAGATGTAGGGCGTCGTAAAACAAAATGGTGATGACGAACAGGTGGAAATACCTAATCCCTGAAGTGAAGATGATCTCGTTTCCAACCGAACTATTATGTGTGAGCGCGTGCTAGGGCATTCACCTCACTGCGGAGAGACTTTTGAAACACCCGTTATATATGAAGCGGAATGACTGTGTTTCTTTAAGCACATTCTACAAATAATCCATTTAAACTGGAATTTCATTCGCAGTTGTTGCCATTTCCTAGTTCATAAAATACAGTTGTTCATAAGGAATTAACATCCGTGTATCACCATATATACTAAAGTGCAACAAAGTCGCAAACGGAGCCGCTTCCGAAGATTCCGATTGACTCTAGCATTTGATTTGTATCCAGAAAACTTCTAATCTGAATTCTGGACACTAATAAAGAGAGTGCACTAATTTAAAAATCTGATATGCTCCATTCACATGACTTTCTCAAGCTGTTCCATACAAAATTATTCTTACAATAGGTTATTTTTATTTACATCAAGCTAATTGAGATAAACATTATTAGAATTTGCCTTATTACTTGCTTCCTTGTAAGTAGAAGGGAAATGAGCGAATACATTAGGCTAAAGCGATAATCAATCTTTTAAAACAATTGAGGCTTGGTTCGCTTTGAAGATCCCGTTGGAGAAAAGTTAGGTAGTTTAAAATTGAAAATAATAAAAAGGAATATCTATATAAAAAACGTCGACTCTACAAGAAAAGCCTACCTATATGACATAAATTATGTGCTTTAACGAGATCTACATTTTTTGTGTCAGCTACGATTTACCGTTAAGTAAATTTCAGAAATTTTGATCCAGAATAAAGAGGTCTTTAGAGATTATTCCAAAAATTTTAAAGCATACAGTTAATTTGTTATGTATATATTTTTTAATATACGATATTTTCATCAAATTTGTTAGAGCCATTTTTAAGAAAATAAATTCAAAACATTTTCCATGTAATAGGTAATTTGTGGTGTGGGGATTGTCTTGAAAATCTTCCTATCATATCCTTGGAAGGTACTCAACTTAAATACCAAGTTTAGCATTTTACCGACTTTTCGTTTTTGAGTTATCGTGTTCACACACAGACGAACCGTTTCCTATAAACTCTTTCTTTGGATACAGGGGATTCAAAATGGTGTATTTCTAGTGCAATCTCGGTATCGAATTTTTGAAAGTTGATAAAATACTGTGTGGAATCTACATAAACTCTCACTAATACATTCATTGGTGCAGAAAAACTCTGGAAAAGTTTAAGTTGGCACTTCAAATTTGGTTTGGAATATCGTTACTAGTGATGAATCTTGGATTTATTATAAAACTCGGCCTTGAGTTCCGAAACGCACACAGTTACGAACACACAGAGTAGTCTGTGGTATAAAGAGAGGGTAGTAGGGAGAGGTTTGTCACATAAACATGCACGCGCTGAGGTATTATGTTCCAAAAGTAGCTTATTACAAGTATTGAGATAATATACATCGTTCTAATTCATACAGTAACACAATAAAACAAGTATTTCATATTATAATTAATAAATAAAAATGCCTCGTAATTTTAATAAATAAGTTTATAAAACTTGAAAAAAAAATGTAGTATAATAATATGCAAAGCTTTGAAAAGACAATGAATATAAATCTACCAAACTCACTCAGAATTAATTGCAGTGAATTACAAGATACATCTTTGCTGTATCGAAAGAAAAGGCTCTCTTCCTATCACTCAAAGTATATTTTAATCATCCACAAGTTTGTTCAGTGTCGAACGCCTACCCTTTCGTATTTTCGACATTCTTCAATCTGCGCTCTCTTTAAGTATTCACTGGTTTATCTACTAGCAGAAACTGAACGAGTCCATGCAGTGAGCAATGCTAGATAGTGCAACACATTTCGTAATGGGCTGTAGAGACCAAGCCTACTCCATCACGTCATTGTTATTCTCTGTGTGGACCGAACCTCAATTTGGTGATCCCGGACCGAGCTCCTGAAAAGAAAAGTCAATCGACTTAATATGTTTTCCGAAGAAAACCTAAGCCTACAAAATCCGACGAATTTACAGTGCTGGTAAGATGATGGTTGCTAGTTTTTCTATTTCTAAAGCGGGCCATGTTGTTACAATGGCTTATCATTGAACGCAAATATCAGTTTACCGAAAATTTTGAAAAAGGTTCCTGCAAAAGACCCGACATCAACTCATCGTCGCAAACAGTAAAATTAACAACTGAGGATCGGTGTGCCTAAAGATCAGCACTTCAGTACACAGCCATAACTTAACTCCTTGTGCTTTCTTTTTGTGTCTAATACTTAAAGATGAAATGTGTGCAATCGCTTTTTCATCAGAAGAAGCAACAGTGCCTGGTTTCTGAAGTGCACAGGAAGAGTGGCGTCATTGCTTTGGGGATTGGTATCTTAGAATACAAATATTTATTTATATAATTATTTATGCTAATGAATAATATTTTTAAAAATCATTTAAATTTTAAAACATATCCTGACCTAGTTTTATAAACATTTTTGTCGCATGGCATGCATCTATAATCTATAACGATGCTACTAATCTACATTGAATTGTAATTTAATTTTCCACCTCTGCAAGTCCCATTAGGTTCACAGAAATCATAGCAATTTCTAGCCATAGCTGGTAAATGTGGCAATATCGCAGCCCGTTCTATCAGCTGAGCAGTATTACATGTGTTTCATTGCAAGATGCTCTTCTCGCTTCTACGAGTATATTTTTGTAAATATTTCCATTGTTATATTGTATTTCGGAATATAAACTTTGTATAAATAGACCAGATAGCTGTGCGTAAAAATTATGACAAGGTAATAAAATCTGAAACACCCAACAACAAAAAATATATTATTTTTGGTTACCTTAAGATCCCTATCTACAAAATAAGTGGATTCGTTCTGTTCTAAGGGTAGACTGCTCAGCACCATCTTTGCATCTTGGGTATGTGTAAAATATTTTCAGGGAATTTATGTGAAACCACGCATTTTTGTAAACGCCAAGATGTTTCTGAATTTACCTTTATATCTGCGTGAGTGAAACGAATTGATAAATTCAAAAGAGAAGCAATTTCTTCACCGGCCCCAGTAGCGGTGGTTGTTTAAGGCGTCAGTCAATTCTTACTTTCTCTACACGTATTATGCATAAATTGTATAGAGAAGGTATTGTAATATACCCAAAAATTCGATACCGAGATTTCACGGAAATACATGTTTTCGGTCCCCCTGAATAAAAAAAAAGTATTTTCAGAAAAAGGTCCGTGATATGTATCTGTGGACAGCATAGTCCAAAAACGAAAAGACCGTTAAGATTAGTATTTAAGTTTGATCTTCCAAAAATTCGACACGAAGATTTTACCCTTTACATTGAAAAAATTTCGGAAATTTTGGTTTTCTCAGAAATGGCTGTAACCACTTTGATTTAAATCTCTTATGTTTAAGATATTAAATGAGAAATAAAATGTATATCTTCAATTCTCTGGGAATAGTTCTGAAGACATGTTTATTCTGGACAAATTTTGCGGTATTTTGCATAACTAATAAACCATAAAGGATAGACAAAAACTTACCATACAAAAACCATACAAAAAATGTAGAGCTCGTTAAAACACACAATTTATGTCATATACATTTTTTTTCGTGGAGTGGGCCGTTTTTGAGGTATTCCTTGTTCAGCTTTAAAATACTTATACTTTTCTCATACGGGAATTTGTCAACTCCTGTCCATACAAACAAAGGTACTTTAATCACATAGCAACCAGTTTTTATAGAGTTTTACTATCGATTTAGCCTATAGCATTCCCTTATTTTCCTTCTGTTTACAAGAAAACAAGTAATAAGACTGTCTCTGCGAACTTTTTCTCGATGATTACTATTAAGTAAATAGAAAAAAAGATGTTGAACAATAATTTATTGCCGAGATGTAAAGAAAGTCATGTGAATGGGACACCAGATGTTTTCCCCCTTACATTTATTGGCCTTCAGGGAGAATCTTCTTGTCCAGTTACTTTTAGATAGTACACAAACAACACTGAACAGCGTGCCCATAGCGGGACACGAACCTATTACCCTTTCGCGGCAGAATGTCAATGACATTCAGAATAAAGCGCTCTTCAGAGGATATTTCCAGAAAATTTAACCAACACTTCGTTTGTCATGGATTTATCTTAAATATTTGGTACTTTAACCAAAATCGTTAGAGACATTTTTGAGAAAATATATTTTTCGAAAATTGTTACCTGTAAAGGGAATTTGAGGGGGGGTACATTCCTGAAAAATCTTCGATTCGCATCGTTGGCAGATGCTGTACTTATATACAAAGTTTGGTATTTAATGGACTCGTTTTTTAACTATGCTGTACACACACACACACACACACACACACACACATACTTACGGCCATTTCCCTAAGCTGTTTTGTATTCAGGAGGTCTCAAAACATGTATTCCCGATGAAGTCTCCGCATCAAATCTTTGGGTAGCAAACAATACCTGCTCTGTCTACTCTGTATACTGTAAAAAGAAAAAAAGAGTCAGTTCTAGTGCTAATAAGCTGGATGTGCTATCCTTCCACTCGAGTTCGTTTCCTGTAGCTCCTAAATGGAGCATTGGGCATCGCTACGATGTTTCCTTGATTGGATATGAACTTCCAGTTCGTGAGTTCGCCGCTATGCGACATGGTAACGAGGGATCGGCTCGTCAACACAAATGTTTACCGGTCCGTCCGTCATTTGGTAGACTCGTGGTGAGCCTAGGTGTAGCTTCTGTGTACCTACCGTGGTAAGGGCTTAACCACAGGAATGAGGTGGATGGTTTAGGTTTGGTAATTTGAGGTTTCAGGTGATGATGTTATGGAGGTAGCGTTAGATATGCTCCTGAACGGTTGCAATTTTTTAGGAGCAGCATCCTTTTCCTCTGCTCCGCTGATGTTTAATTGGGTTAAAATTGTTTTTGTGGAGAATTTTGATTGACCACTCCGAACGGTGAGAAGGGGCAGTACTTAGTTCAGCTAATTTGCTATTGGCTGGTTTGAAGCCATTGTTACCGGGGGTGTCCGCAAGCCACTGACCGACGTTCCCCGCACGTGTTCACGAAAAGTTAGGCCCTTATCAAGAGTGACGCCCAGGTATTTGATGGAATTTCCCCGCTCTATCGTCTGGCCTTGGTAGGAAAAGTTAGGATTCTGTGCTGCGGCGGGGCATTTTCTGCTGTACAGAACACCATGACTTTTGCCCGGGTTAACGGACATCCGCCACTGTCTGCACCAGTACCGGACGAGACTGTATTGCCGGTCCCTGTGGCCGGCTCGCTAAAGTGCCTAGCTTTGGTGCTTCGTGGAACAAGGGATCGTGGGTTCGAGTCCCGCCATGTGCATGGCTGTTTGTGTGTTTATTAATGTGTGTATGTATGTGTTTTAGGAAGCAAACAGCAAACGGTAAATTAAATAGGTCTATTAAGAAACCTGGGGGAAAAAAAAGAGGATAAAAACTAAAATAATGCCACTGTAGAACGAAATCACGACTTACACAAGCGAAATGGGATTCTGCCCAGAAACCTTTTCCTTTCAAAGTATGGGGTTCTTTCTACCTGCAAATAAGCATTACATGTACTACCGGCATTACTTCTCTTCCTAAGGAAGCCATACTAAGGATTTTAGCATCCGTCAAAATCCATCACCCTCCACCAGGTAGTCGCTCTCCGGGTGTAATGGTTTAATGATTGATATATCCAAGGCCGTGGGTTCAAACCCTGCGGAGGGCGACGGATTTTTTCCGACGTAAAAATCCTTAGCACGGCTTCCTATGGAAGAAGGACGTAAAGCCGTTATTCCCATGTCGTAGAGAGAGCTCAAGCCTGATAAAGAGGCCTTCGAGCAAAATTAATCGGTCTTTCACGCCCAATAAAGAATGGGGCTCTGAGAACCACAGTATTTAAAGAACGTCCTTAAATATTCTATCTATCTATCCATCTCCACCAGGTTATATATAGCAACCAGGTTATATATATAGCAAGGTAACACTCACCACGGAGGACTGTATTAACCGTTTCCAAATTCGTTGTAAAGCTCATTTAAAATTCGTCCGCATGCGCTATATTCTTTACATACGCAAAGCGACTTGCTAAGGAAAAGCGTCGGCAACCTTAAGACCTCAAACACGTATCCGTATTTGATATGCCGAGGTCATTATACCTGCACAGAAGTCGTAAAATGAAACATGTACCTAAATATTTTCTAGATTTTATTGCCAAATGCTAAGTGAGCGGCATTTTACCACTGAGGCTCCGCGTTTCCAACTTATGCCGTTTTAATTACTTAGCAGGTTCTTAAAAGCTATGTTGTGTTTTTCTGAAATAATAATGTTTCAAATAAATTGGTAACAATAAACTTTTATGATGTGCTCTCAACGGGGCGCTTTTCTAAATATGGAGTAACCATGTATATTCCCAGTGTTCCTTGGCAGGGTAATTTTTGCGGCTGCGAAGGCAGTTTTTACAGGCAGTTTATTAGCATCTTTATTTGATAAGACGATTTTTAGTTGTTAGTGAGATGCTTTCCTTTCGTCGAGGTTTGCAATTATTGTCACCTAAATCTACAAAATCGCATTCGCTTATGAAAGACCAGGTTGCTTTTAATTTTACTTCAAGACACATTTTAAGTAATGCAGCTTACTTTTCCTACCAAGTATGTAGTAGGTAGAGAATGTATTGTACTCCAGCAAAAAATTGGATACCGATGTTTCATTAATAATACGTTTTAAGGTTCATTAATCTAAAAGAAGCATTTTTACTTTCTCCACGCGTGCAATGTACATAGTGTATAGAGAAGGTGTATATTTGATATCGAGATTTCACCGGAAATACATCTTTAGGGTTCCTGTAAAAAAAAAAAAATTTAGAAAAAAGGTCCGTGTGTCCCTGTGTCTGATAACAAGATAACTCAGAAACGAAAACCAATAATATACCAAACTTGGTATTTAAGTTTAGTATCTTCCAAGGATGCACGAAGATTTCAAATAAAAGTCCTTCTATCCCAAAATACTCTTTACATGAAGAAAATTTTGATGTTCTCAAAAATTCTCTAACGATTTTGATAAAATACCGTATATAAAAGATATATACATGAAAAATAAAAAGTATATCTTGAATTTTCTGGGAGTAGCCTCTGAAGGCCTCTTTAGTCTTGATGAATTTTGAGAATTTTGTACAACTGGTAAACCGTAAGAGATACACAAAGACTTACTACACAAAACATGTAGATCGCGTTAAAGTATGCAATTATGTCATATATGTTTTTGTTTTCTTGGGGTTGACCATTTCTGGAATATTTCTGTTATTGGTTTGAGCTTTAAAATACTTAAGCTTTTCTCATACGGGAGTTTGCAAACTCCGGCCATGCAAACAAAAGGTTTTCAACCACGATAAGCAGCTTTTAAAAGATTTGACCATCGCTTTCGGCTTATGCATTACTTTTCTTCGCTTCTACTTACAAGGAAGCAAGTAATAAAGACAATTTATATTAATATTTGTCTCGATTATCATGAAGCAGATAGAAGAATAATCTTACAGAGATGTAGAGAAAATCATGTGAATGGGACACAACAAAAAGAGTGCATATGTATTTATTAACAGCAAAATTA
Source organism: Hymenopus coronatus (assembly GCA_030762935.1). NCBI lineage: Eukaryota > Metazoa > Arthropoda > Insecta > Mantodea > Hymenopodidae > Hymenopus > Hymenopus coronatus. The sequence goes on from CM060895.1 coordinate 129,761,457, forward strand.
AAAAATGAAAAGCCTGTTATATACCAATCTTGAATTTTAAGTGCTACATCTTTCAAGGATGCTACAGAGATATTTTCAAGAAAATCCCCCACCGCAAAATACGGTTTACATGGAATATTTTTTGAAAAAGATGATTTTCTCAAATATGTTTCTAACGATTTTAATTAAAATAATATATGTTAACATATTTTCATCGAATTTTCACACACATTATGTAATAATTAAATAAAATGATTAAGGTGAGGAAATTTGGTAAAAAATAATTGAAAATATTTTATTTGAACGAAACAAAATCATTTTAGGCTACTCTAATAAAAAATAAATAAAACTAATATATCAAATAATATGCAACAAGCTCAGTATCAACCAAGGATTCCGAAGCAAACATTTTAAAGACAGTCCCCTCTGACGACCTCTTTATTCTGAATGACTTTTGTATAACTGATAAACTGCAAGAGATAGACACAAACCTACTAGACAAAAAGTAGATGTCGTTAAAAAACAATTTATGTCATACATGTTTTGTATTAGTAACCTTTAGGTATTAGATATACCATGTTATGGTTTTCACTTTTAAACCACTTGAATTTTTCTCAAACAGGAATACACTTTCTTTTCTTCTCTCTTGTGTTTGATTCCAAGCAAGCAAAGAGAACGGAATTTAAATTGTTTTATTTAGCGATAAGCTTTTAAAAGAATTTGCTATCGCTTTAGCCTAGTGTATTCCCTCATTTCCCATCTGCGTGCAAAGAAACAAGTAATCAGACAATTTCTGCTAATGTTTATTTAAATTAGCATGATGTAGTTAAAAAAATTATGTTTTGTAAGACAATTTTGTTTGTGGAAAACCTAGAAACAGTCATGTGAATGGCTGACATTTTTTTTTCATTCTCTATACATACTATGTATATACACAAGAGTCTAGAATAGGTATTGTATTCCACCCAAAATTTCGATGTTGAGATTTCACCCGAAATATATGTTTTGAATTCAAATATTTTTAGAAAAAAAAAAAGTCGTGTGTGTGCGCGCGCGCGTGCACTCAAGAAAATCCCGTCATCCCTCGTCTATTGTAAAGGTACATAGAAAACTTTAGAACATTTCGTTTTTCTATATCTCTAATGATTTTGATTGCAATAGTGTACATTAATTGTATTTACATTAAAAATAAAATGTAAATCTTGAATTTTCTGGGAATAGCCTCTAAAGACCTCTTTATTCTGGATGAATTTTGCATAACTGGCAAACCGTAAGAGATACAAAAGAACTTACTTCCAGATCTTATGGGGGGACGGGGTATGATTCTAGGTAAAAAAGACAATAATAAAAAATAAAAAAAAAATAAAAACAAATTAAAAATAAAGTAAAAAAGGTAAAAAAATGTCCCCGCCCCAGTCGGAAATCAACTCAAGTCCAGAAGCCGCTGACCACTCAACCGCAGAGGCGCTGTGAAGCAAATATTCATGTAATCGTTATGATAATTTTTGAGAAAAACATTTTCGAAAAATGTTTCATGTAAAGCATAGCTTAAGGTGAGGGGATTTTTTTTTTTAACTTTAACGTCCTTCAACTTTGTTGGTTATGTCGGACGATGAATGAAGTCAGTGAAATAATGCTCAGATGAGCACGGAGTCCATGGAGCTTTAAGATACACGATATTCGTGGTCTCAGGATAAGGGAAACCCCCACAAAACTTATCTGGGCAACTCAACCTAACCGAAATTCGAGCTCAGGACCTCTGGAATATGAGGCAGACATGCTGCTCTACTCTACACAGATGTTCATTAAATGGTTCTCAATTACCAATACAAGTATAAAGCAAATCGAACCAAGTAAGAGTTGGTGGAACTGTGAACCTTGGAAAATGCACAGAACCTATATAAGATATCTGATTGGAATTTATATCAGTTATTATACATAATAGGGGAATTTTGCCATGAATCAAAATTCTACTTTGGTTATTTAAATAATTATTTGTATTGTAAATTCATTAGTGTAGCAAAATATAGCCATTTTTAAAAAAATATTTCAGTTTAAAAATCTAATTTTACAGTAAATAATTTCACAATTGATCTGCCATATTAGCCCAAATTAGTGTAGAACAATTATTACTTATTGTACTCTGCAAAATTCTTAATTTTTTAAAATTTAATTATTTATTTTTCAAAATTGCAACAAAAATTTCTTAAAAAATAACCATTATCTTTAATACACCCTTGAGATGAGGCATAGAAATGAGGAAATAAATTAGTAAAGTATTGCTTCTCGGGAACGTTTTGAATATGGAAAAATTTTGGAAAAATGTTTGCGAGTAAAAAAGGATGAAATTTGGGCGTATCTATTAATAATCATGCAATTAACCATTCATAGCTTCACTTAATTTGAAGTTAAAGTACCCCAACTGGGAAAACGATTAGTTTTATTAAGGTTTATAACTCATGGCATTTTATTTTGAAAACATTGTTTATATTTTCCCCAAATTTTCAGGGGTACACTGGATCCCTCATAGTAGTTTAAGGTTGTTCAAAATTAAAGTATGCTCGTCTCAATCTATTTAGCGTTTAAGTGTGATTCTTTATGTGGTTAGTTTTATTTAAATGAGCCATCCTATCCTATCATTCCCATTTACCTCTTTTCTTTTGGCCTCTTTGTTTTCTTTGCAAACTCTACGTGCCTTCACTGTAAGCCTCCACTGTAAATTTTCATCTACCACTGGCTAAGAAACCTCCTCCGTCTTCATTAGTTTAAAAAAAGGAGAAAAGAAGCTGTGTACAAGAACGGTGTTTGAGGTATGAATGGATGTAATAAGAAGTAAAGAAGTCGCACGATAAACCACTCAGAAGCTCAGCAGGACTATAGCATTGGACTTCATCTCTGGTTCTCTAAAACATCTTGAACAAGAGAAAGCGCAGTGACCGAGAGGTTAGACTGCTCGCCTCACAACAAGGCGGCCCAGGTTCAATCCCGTATATGGAGGACAAAGAGGCTCTGGTTGTGTGTTTCTCCGACTTCTCCTCGTTCACTTCATAATTATCTTGTCTTTTTATCCATTTCACCGCTGTTTTATATCATCTTCTTATTCACTCTGATGCCAAGCATTTAGCTGATCAACTCCCCTGGACACTTGAACATAAATAAAAAACAAGAAGGGTAGTTGAGTTACATCGTGAACAGACAGTGAGTGCACCGACTCCGTCCCCTATCTGTAATGCATCAATCCCCATAGCGCTGTCAACTTGAAATCCCTCAAACTATAACCCATCTGCTCTCTCTATTGATGACAAAATTCCGTTCATTTAAGAGGCATGTAAAAATAATTAAAACAAAAAGAACTTTGATGTGTTCCATTCACATGACTTTCTCTACATCTCTGTAACAAGTTATTGTTAAAAATCTTATGTTTCTATCTACTCCATGCTAATCGAGATAAATACTAGCAGAAATGCTTTCTTGTAAGTAGAAGGGAAATAATGGGATACAGTAGGCTAAAATCTCTTAAAAGCTGTTTGCCGTGTGGATGAAATCCGTTTCTTTGCATTACCAAGACTTGACAAATACCTGTATGTGAAAAAATTTAACTATTTTAAAAATATTTCAAATGGCCAACTTCAGGGGGAAAAAAATGTAAATTAGATAAAATGTGTTTGTGTCTTAATGAGATCTTTATTTTTTCTGTAGTAAGATTTTCTTTATCTCTTACGGTTTACTAGTTGTGCAAAATCACCAAAAGTAATCCAGAATAAACAGGTCTTCTCAGCTATTCCCAGAAAATTCAAGATATACCTACATATTTTATTTTCCATGTAAATATTTTAATATACAGTATTTTAACAAAGAGCCGTAGGTCATTTCTGAGAAAATTAAAATTGTCTAAAACTTTTCCATGTGAAGGGCAGTTGGAGTGGGGGAATCTCCTCAAAATCTTCCTGTCCCATTCCTGAAAGGTACTAAACTTAAATACCAAGTTTGGTATTTTATAGAATCTTCGTTTATGAGTTATCGTGTTCAGTCACACGGACACGCGGAAACATATATGGAACTTTTTCTAAAAATACTTTTTTGAGTACAGGGGACCCTAAAACGTGTATTTTAGGTGATTTCTCGGTATCGAATTTTGGGTGGAATGCAATACCTTCTCTATACAGTATGTTTATAGTACGTATAGAGAAAGCAAAACACAAAAAAAAAAACTGATGTTCCATTCATATGACTTTCTCTACATCTCTGCAACAAATTAGTTTTAAAAAGCTCATGCTTCTATTTGCCTCATGCTAATCAACAAAACATGGGCAGAAACAGTCTTATTACTTGCTTCCTTGTAAGTAGAAGGGAAATATGGGAGTAGTATATGTTAAAGCGGTAATTAAAAGCTGGTTACTATGTGATTGAACTTTCTTTGCTTGTATGGACAGGAGTTGATAAATTCCTGTATGAGAAAAGTTTTTCGAACCTGAAACAAAAACAAGGAATATCTCAAAAACGATGAACTCCACGAAAAAAATGTATACAACATAAATTGTGTGTTTTAATGTGCTCTATATTTTTATGTGGTAAGTTTTTGTCTATCTCTTACGGTTTAGCAGTTATGCAAAATTTTTAAAATTCACTCAGAATAATGTAGCCCTCAGAGGTTATTCCCAGAAAATTTAAAACATACATTTAGTTTGTCAGGTAAATGTCTTTAATATACTATATTTTAATAAAAATCGTTAGCCATTTTTATAAAATCAAAATTTTCGAAAAAAGTTCCATATAAAGGGTAGTTTGGGGTGGGGGATTTTTCTCAAAATCTTCGAGTCGCATCCCTAGGAAGATACTAAACTTGAAAACCAAGTTTGGTATTTTACCGACTTTTCGTTTTTGAGTTATCGTGCACAAGGACACACTGACACATGGACCCACGGACACACACGGACCTTTTTCTGAAAATACTTTTTTGGATGCGGGGAATCCTAAAACATATATTTCCGGTGAAATCTTGGTATCGAATTTTTTGGTGGAGTGCAATACCTTCTCTATGCACTATGTACATTGTACGTGTAGAGAAAGTAAAACCAAAATAAAAGAAAAACTCTTATGTGTTCCATTCACTTAACTCTCTCTAGCTGTTCCACAAACAAACATTTCTTACAAAAGATCGCGCTTTTATCTACGTCAAGCTAATCAACGTAGACATTACAGAACTTGTCTTATTGCTTGCTTCCTTTGAACGTAAATAAAGTTATGCACTAGGCTAAAACAATAGTCATATCTTTTAAAGTGTATTGCTATGTGAAACAATTGAAATTCGGTTCTTTTACATCACCGGGATAAAACAAAAAGGTGAAACTAAAATTGATTTCCCGCTTAAGAAAAGTTCAAGTAGTTTCAAAACTGAAACAAATAAATAAAATCTCACAAACTGAGAGCTTGACAAGAACGGATTGAAAGCATAAGTCCACTCCAAGTCAATCCACACAATCTAGAATCCCGAAACCAAATAGGGCTGATAATGACGATGACTATTGTGCCGAGTGTGCCCTGAAAAAATGATAAAAATCTGATGTGTTCCATTTACATAAACTTTTTCTACATCTCTGTAACAAATTATTCTTAAAAACGTATTTTTTTTTTTTTTTTTTTTTTTATGGACGCTCTTTAACTGCTGTGGTTCTCAGCGTCCCATTCTAAACAGGGCGTGAAAACCCGCTTAATTTTGCTCAGAGGCTTGAGGTTCTGCGACACAGGACCAACGGCTTTATTTCCCTTCCGAGAAAATCCATCGTCCTTCGCCGAGTTTGAACCCTCGACCTTGGGTATATGAAGCCAGCATGGTAACCATTACACACGTATTATTGTATATACTTCATGAACATACTATACTATTCTATACTACGAGTTAGCAGAAATGCTCTAATGATTTGCTTCCATTTAAGTAGAAGGTAGATAAAGGGATATACTAGTTAAAGCAATAGTCAATGTTCTAAAGGCTGGTTGCTATGGGATTGAAATCCGTGTCCTTACATTGATATGTTCCCATATGAGAACATTTTACGAATGTTAAAATTGAAACGAATAACAAGGACATAGTCAACTACACGAAAAAATGTATATGACAAAAATAGGGTATTTTAACGAGATCTATTTTTGTGTAATAAGTTTCTGTCTATCTCTTACGGTTTATTAGTTACGCAAAATTCAGCAAAATTCATCCAAAATAAAGAAATCTTTATCTAAAAATGTTTTTGTGGGGGGGGGGTACAGGGGAACCTGAACGTGAAATCTCGGTATGGAATTTTTGGGTGGAGTGCAATACTTTCTCTACTTATGTACCATGCCCTGTATAGAGAAAGTAAACATGAAGACAGGTAGAGCTGATTCTGTGCGTCATTTGAAATAGATGACAGCATGAAACCTGAACTGGGGAAGAAAACGTGTGTCATAACTGTGCAAAAGAACTCGGATTTCATTTCGAAGCAATCTTTTTATCTGCTTATTTTAAATACGGTTATTTAATATTTTCTTTTTTATAAACATATTAAGTGTGCTTTGTGAGTGTTGGGTTTATCTAATTTGTATTGTAATAAACACACAACTAGTACTTGACTCTCCTTCTAATATGATTGCCATCTCACCCCGAGCATCGAGATGAGATGCATAGACTACACTGTTCATAGAAGAAAAAATCAATCAAAACTCGTATTATCAAAGAGACCGAGCCAGGTGGCTCAGGTGTTTCGTCTGGAGCTGGCATTCGGGAGGTCCGGATTCGCTCCCCGTTGATCGTGCACTCTGGTTCTGGGTTTTTCGATGGTTTACCTGGGGTAGCTTAGGCGAATACTGGAGTGCTGCATATCTACCTCAGTTCCTTTCTTTTTCATTACTTAATTTTATTTCCCTTCTTCATCTTTCAGGTCAGTGGAAGGCTGGCTTGAGGCTTTGCAGACAGATGATACGTTGCTTGGTCCGAGTAAAACTCTCTACCCCCTGGTTGCGCAGGTTGAGGCTAGGTGCCGTTGTAGAGACCTCCTACCGGCCTCCCGGCGCCTAAATGGTCTCCGTGGTGGGCCAAGACTGTCATCTAGTGAAACTGTTAGGGAATTCCGTGCGTCAGCGCCAGCTCCGCCGTTTCCTGTGTGCTGGCCTGTGGTTTCCCTTCCTCTCAAACTTCCCCAAGAGGGGCCGCAATAACTCGGTACTTGGTCGCAGTTGCCAAGATATCCCCCGCCCTTAACATGCTCATACCTCATACTACTGAAGGGGAGCGCTAACTGGCCTTTATATAGTACAAACTCCTCAATGGACACTAGTTTAGTGTAAACGTTCAGTTTTACTCTGCCTTTTGATCCTCCAAACCTTAAGTTGGACATCTTTTCCCCGATCTACTCTACAATGCCTTCTTTGCTACTATGTACACTATATATAAATGAGTGCTAGGAAAAGTAGAAAAATGGTTAAAGTTAGCCTTAGCTATATCGGTAGAGCACCTACATACTATTCGAGGGTTCCGGGTTAGATTCCCGACTTGGAATGGGAAGTTTTATATAGCCAAGATTACTCCCATTCCTCCCTAGAGTCTGGAAGTATGAGCGAGAGTGTGAATGTACATGTTATTTAAAGTATAAAACCCCAAAAATTTAAATCTAAAGGTGACATACGAGGTAACGCCATCGCCCATAAGACATAAGATCTGACCCAAGATGTACTGTCACTTTGAGGTTGGGAAATTTTTTCTTTATTAACATTTACTTTCAGCTGCTCCATAACGATTGATGAACTTCCACTCCGGTCTTTGTCGTGCATACTGGTTCTTCCTTGATTATTCTAAATTATGGAGCATTTCCTAACTGAAGACTTGTTCATTGCATTATCACCATACACTTGCGCTGTCTGCCTATAACATTCGATTGACCGATCATTTTGTGCATAAAAAAGAACAAAAACAATAAGTCCTGTTGCTGTAGAAAAGTCTAACATCGGCATCGAAAATCCGGTCCCACGTAACCTTGATAACAATGGCAACTACGTTGAGAAACAGAGTAAGGTACTGTAACTTTGTAAATAAAAGTTTGTGTTATCTTTCGTTATTTAGTTATGCCAAATCGTATGTTATTTTCTGGATTGCCATCGCACATTCAAATATATTTTGGTGAAGGAAATGAGAGGATTGAAAATAGGATTTTCAGTTCAATAGTTAAAATTGTTTGTTATGTTAAAATACCGAATTTGATTTAAATTTGCGAGATAACATCATTTGGGTATAAACATTGGGTTAAACATCTTGTTTAAAACCCCACAGTTTTTTTTTTATAGTTTCATCACATTAAATTAAGTTTATTTTCAAATAAAATCGTTTAAGCTGATTTGTGTTCAATTTGAACATATATATATATATGTTATACTTGATTTAGTGAAATAACACATTTTGATTGAATAATAACCTTAGTTTATAATGTTTAAAACCGGATGTATGTTATGTTTGTTTCTGTTTGGAGGTAAACATCACAAATGGATTATTAGTTTCTCCATACGCACTATGTACATAGTGTATAGAGAAAGTATTGCACTCCACCAAAAATTCGACACCGAGATTTCACCAGAAATATATATTTTAGGATCCCCAATATTCAAAAAAAGCATTTTTACAAAAAGGTCCGTGTGTGTGTGTGTGTGTGTGTGTGTGTGTGTGTGTGTGTGTGTGTGTCCGTGTGTCCGTGTGCCTGTGAACACGATAACTCAAAAACGAAAAGTCGCTAAAATACCAAACTTGGTATTTAAGTTAAGTATCTTCCAGGGATGCGACACGAAGGTTTTGAGAAAAATCGCCACAACCCCAACTACCCTTTACATGGAACTTTTTTCGAAATTTTTGATTTTCTCAAAAATGGCTCTAACGATTTTGATTAACATTTCGTATATTAAACATATTTACCTGACAAATAAAATGTATATCTTGAATTTTCTGGGAATAGCCTCTGAAGAGTAGTTTATTCTGGATGAATTTTACTAAAATTTTAATAACTGCTAAACCGTAAGAGATGGACAAAAACTTACTACACAAAAAATGTAGAGCACATTAAAACACACAATTTATGTTATATACATTTTTTTCGTGGAGTTCGTCGTTTTTGTGGCATTCCTTATTTTTGGTTTCTGCTATGGAAAACGTATACTTTTCTCACACAGGAACTTGTCAACTCCTATCCATATAAACAAAGGAACTTCATTGACATAGCAACCAGCTTTTGACTATCACTTTAACCTATGGTTGTCCCTTATTTCGCATCTACTTACAAGGAAGCGAGTAATTAGACTATTTCTGCTATTTTTTCTGATTAGCATAAAGTAAATAGAAGTATAAGCTTTCTAAGAATTATTTGTTGCAGGGATATGGAGAAAGTCATGTGAATGGTACACATCAGATTATTTTTAAAATAGAATAATCACTTGTGCTTAAATATTTAAAATTAAATACACTTTAACTTCAAATGCTTATTTATTATGAGAATTTTAAGCTAGATTCCTCGTTGATCTTTGGGGTGAACACCTGCCTGATAAACCAATGTGCACTTTATCGGCATATATTTCATGCATTTGATTCTACCTGTTGTTAAATTCTGTATATTTTTACTTCCTCTACACGTACTATGTACATAGTGTATAGAGAAGGTATTGCAGTGCACCCATAAATTCGATACCGACATTTCACCGGAAATACATGTTTTGGGTCCCCCTGAATCCAAAAAATATTTCCGGAAAAAAAAGTCCGTCTGTGTGTATGTGTGTATGTGTGTGTGTGTGTGTGTGTGTGTGTGTGTGTGTGTGTGTGTGTGTGTGTGTGTGTGTGTGTGTGGACAGCATAGCTCAAAAACGAAAAGACCGTTAAATACCAAACGTGGTATTTAGGTTTGGTATCTAGCAAGGATGCGACATGAAGATTTTCAAGAAAATCCCCCTACCCCCAACTACCCTTTACCTTTACATGGAACTTTTTTTCGAAAATGTTGATGTTCTCAAAAATGGCTCTAACGATTTTGATTAAAATATGGTATTAAAGATATTCACCCGACAAATAATGTGTATATCTTGAATTTTCAGGGAATAGCCTCTGAAGACCACTTTATTCTAGATGAATTTTACGGAATTTTACATAACTGCCAAACCATAAGAAATAGACAAAAACTTACCACAAATTATGTAGAGCACATTAAACCACACAATTTATGTTATATAATTCTACTTTCTCTACACATACTAAGTATATAGAGTATAGAGAAGGTATTGTAATGCACCCAAAAATTCGATACCGAGATTTCGCCGGAAATACATGTTTTGAGACTCCCTGAATACAACAAAGTGTGTCTGTGGGCAGCATAGCTCAAAAACGTAAAGACCGTTAAAAATCAAACTTGATATTTAGGTTTGGTATCTTCCAAGGATGCGACGCGAAGGTTTTCAAAAAAATCCCCCACCCTCAACAACCCTTTACATGGAACTTTTTTCGAAAATATTGAATTTGAAAAAAATGTTTCTAACGATTTTGATTAAAATATATATTAAAGATATTTACACGACAAATAAAATGTGTATCTTGAAATTTCTGGGAAAAGCCTCTGAAGACAACGTTATTCTGGATGAATTTTACGGAATTTTGCATAACAGCTAAACCGTAAGAGATGGACAAAAACTTTACACAAAAAACGTAGAGCACGTTAAGGCACACAATTTATGTCATATACATTTTTTTCGTGGAGTTGATCGCTTTGGAGACATTCCTTGTTTATGGTTTCAGCTTTAAAAACGTATACTTTTCTCATACAGGAATCTGTCAACTCCTGCCCATACAAACAAAGGAACTTCAGCCACATAGCAACCAGCTTTTGACTGTCACTTTAACCTAAGCTCTGATATTTTTTTCTCGACTAACATGAAGTACATAGAAGTATAAGCTTTTTAATAACATGTTGCAGAGATGTAGAGAAAGTCATGTGAATGGAACACATTAGATTTGTTTCTTTCTCGGCCCTTGTGTGTTGTCAATATACGATCTCTATAGCAACAAGCTGGCCTTGCATTAGCAAAGTGAAAACGCAGTATTGTACATATGTTACGTCAAACTGGCTGTATCTAGGACAAAAATGATAAGCTTTTTGTGCGTGCTCAGAGACAAGGGATACTGCAGTTACAAAAACCGCAGCCCTTTTATCTTTAGAAAAGCTAATATTGGACTCGTTTGAAAAATGGGAGTGCTGTTGGGGATGTTAAATAGAGCAGTCAAAGCACAGAGTTCTCAATTAAGTTGATTTCCATGTCATCCCATCGCGATTTCAACTGTTAGGTCTATTTCATTAATACTCGGTGGCATCTTTGTTAAGGATATTTTAATTACAAAATAAATAAAAATACCAAATGAATACTCATTTTATCGTGATGCTTCTTCACTTCTTCTAGGGCCGCGCCGTGGCCGAGTGGTCAGACCACTCGCCTCTCACCTAGATGGCCCGGGTTCGATCCCAAGCGACCGCATGTGGACAAAGCGGCGCAGGGGCGGGTTTTCTCCGGGTTCTCCGGTTTCCCCCGCTCCATCTTCATGTATCATCAGTGTCATCGCCTGCGGTGCCAGTGCAGTAAAAGCGGGCGTTAAACACTACAAAAAAAAACTTCTAGTATTCGTTATCAAGATTTTAACCTGTTATTACTTTCTCTACACGTACTATGTACTTAGGTATTGTATTCCACCCGAAAATTTGATTACGAGATTTCACCGGAAATATATGTTTTGAGACCCACTGAATCCGAAAAGTAAAAAATATTTTGAGAAAAATTTCACTGCTGTATCTACCTATTAGTGTGACTGCCTGTCTGTCTTTCTGTGGACAGCATAGCTCAAATACAAAAACTCCGAGCTTGGTATTTATGTTTAGTATCTCCCAAGATTTTGACGCGAAGATTCCTACCTCCAATTTTTGAAAATTTTGATTTTATAAAACATGGCTCTTAGAATTTTAATTAAAATATCGTATCTTAAAGATATTTACACAACAAATAAAATGAATATCTTGACTTTTCTGGGAATAGCTTCTGAAGAATTCTTTATTCTGAGTGAATTCTGTTGAATTTTATATAACTGGTAACCCGCAAGAGACAGACAAAAACTTACTACACAATACATGTGGATCTCGTTAAAACATGGTTTATGTAATATTTGTTTTCTTTGTAGAGCTGTCAGTTTCTGAGATAATCCTTGTTATTGGTTTTCAGCTTTTCTCTTATGGGAGTTCAACTCCTGTCCATACAAATAAAGCAATTTTAATTGCATAGCAACCGCTTTTAAAGGATTTGGCTATTGCTTTATAATATCCCCTTATCTCCCTTCAACTTAAAAGGAAAAAGTAAACAGACAATTTCTGCTAATTTTACATCGTTTAGCATGTAGTAGTTAGAAGAATATGTTTTTTAACAATAATTTGTAGTAGAAATGTAGAGAAACTGATGTGAGTGGTACACATCAGATTTGTATTATACATATGAAGTTAAATGGATGACGTGCACACCCTACAAATTCGAGCGCAAATTTGCTATTACGGGGATGATTCATATGTACCCTTGTTATAAATTAAGACGACAATTCTAAAAAAAAAGTCTGATGTATTCCGTTCATATACTTTTCTCTACATCTCAACAACAAATTGTTAAAAAGTTTATTCTTCTATTTACTTAATGTTAATCGAAATAAAATTAGCAGAAATTGTCTTATTATTTGTTTTCTTGTAAGTAGAAGGGAAATAAGGGAGTACCATGGGCTAAAGTTATAGTCAAATCTTTTAAAAGCTGGTTGCTATGTGATTGAAGTTCCTCTGTTTGCATGGCCAGAGTTGATAAATTCCTGTATGAGAAAAGTATAAGTATTTTAAAACTAAAACCAATAACAAGAAATATCTCAAAAACGGTCAACTTCACAAAAAAAAATGTATGAAACATAAATTGTGTGTTCTAAAGAGCACTGCATATTTTGTACAGTAAGTTTTTGTCTATCTCTTACGGTCTACTAGTTATGCAAAATTTCAAAAAATTCATCCAGAATAAAGATATCTTTAGAGAATATTCCCAGACAATTCTAGACATACATTCTATTTGCCATGTAAATATCTTTAATATACGATATTTTAATGTAAATCGTTAGAGCCATGTTTGAGAAACTAAAATTTTTCGAAAATTTTTCTTTGTAAAGGATGGGGTGATTTTCTTGAAAATCTTCGTGTCTTGAAGATATTGAACTTAAATATGAAGTTTGCTTTTTAATAGAGTTTTCATTTTTGAGCTCTGAGACACAAAAACCCCTGCACGCGCGCACACACACACACACACACCGACAGATACACATGCGGATATTTGTCTAAAAATGTATTTGGATATACACATTACGTTCCTGACATTTTTTAATCTTTCCAAAAATAGGAATCGTTAAGCTCTTCAAAATGCCACTCTTTCTCGAGGATGACCTTATTTGATCTACATTTTGTTCCCGCGAGCCATTCGCTTATGCTTGGGAATTAGAAGAAATCGGAGTCTGGCGCATCTCATAATGCAACTTGATGTCGGCGACAACTGCAGATGAGTTTTTTTTTAATTGAAAGAAAGCTTTTAATTGTTTTGTACAATTGGGTACAATGCAGTTGAGCTAAACTAGACGCATGCGATTGGTGTACCATCTAGCGATGCGCCCAAAGAAACAGTGCACAGAAACTAAAGAAAAAAGCACAGAAAAATAATAAGAGTTCAGTCACAGATCGAAGTGCCAGTCTTCGTCGTTGAGGTTGAGGAGGAAGAAAAATAATGGCGGAGAAGAGGATTGCGATGGCGCAATCAGGAGTGTTGGAGCCTCTTGTAGTTGATGCGGAGGATACACATTACTTCCGGCAGCCTATATCAGTGTGCAGAGTTGAGTTGCGCATGTACATGGAGCGCCAGTCATGAGGCGGGGAAAACGGTTCTGAGTGCGCTGGATGTTGATGGTCTGCGACGGAGCGGCAGAGCCCCATGTGGCACTGCAGATGAGTGTGCTGGTGTATTTTTGAGGTGAAACATCACCTTCTGCTTCGCCTTGTGGGTCTTTGTCTCCAACTACTGGTCGAATCGGGGCAATATCTCATCTTAGTACTGTCGCAAACTTGTTTCCTTTCCCTTAGAATTCAATAAGTATGAAGTCCTTCAAACCCGCTTCCCCCCACAAATCGCCGCTATCACTTTTCCGGCCTTTGCCTTCTTTGGAGCAGATTCATCAGAAGCAACTCATTCTATTGATTGTTGCTTGGTATAATGATGAATCCAAGTACCTCCTTTGTGGAGGATCTGAAAGGAGACATCTCGACACCAAAACTCCAAAAGTCGAAAGCCGCACTCGTTTATTCTGTACTCTGAGCTATTGCAGCGCCTAGCGGACTGACAAATTTGTTCGTCTCCCAACGGCCGATACATCTGTGGCCTCTGCCAGTTCATGAACTTTTGTTTGACGATTAGAGAGAATCATATCATGGAATTTGAAATGATTTCATCTGCCGGGCGTCCTACGCGCTTCTCATTAATAATCACTGTTCGACTACTTTTAAAATCATTGAACTAATATCTAACGGTTATCATAGATTACCATAAAGGGCATTAAATTTCATGATTATTTCCTCGCAGGTTTTCCCATCCAAAAGTAATCAGAGAATCTCTGAACGATGTACTTTTTCCATTTTAGCGAAATACGTTGAACGGCTAAGTGAAATGCCTGCTAACCAAATCAACCAATGAATCAGTACCAAATTTGTTTTGTTGACATGCAACTAATGACAGTATACGATGGCAGCACAACTTACTTTAGCAACATCATCCACATTTATTACTTTTGCTACCGAATACTATATGCAATATACAAATTAGGTAGAGAAGGTATGGTATTGCATCAAAAGTTTGATAAATTAAACACGGAAATATATATTTTGAGGTTTCCTGAATTAACAAAAGAATTCAGAAAAAGTTTCGTATGCGCATGATGTGTGCGGCATAGCACAAAAATGAAAAGTTCATTGAATACTAAAATCGGTATTTAAGTTTAGTATCTTGCCAAGGATGCAAAACAAAGATTTTCAAAACATCTTCCACCCCGAAATACACTTTACATGGAAAAGGTTTCGAAAGATTTGCTTTCTTCAAAAATAGGTGTAAAAATGTTGATTAAAATACGTATATTAAATATATTTACATGGCAAATAAAATGAATGCCTACCTTGAATTTTCTGGGAATAAGCTCTGAAGACCTCTTCATTCTTCATGACTTTCGATAACTTGTAAACCGTAAGAGATAAGCAATAAGTTACTGAATAAAAAATGAAGATCTCGCTAGGACACATAATTTATGTTAATTCAAGATCTTCTCGGGCTTCTAGCCAGGTAAAAACTTGGCTTGACACCAACGTTTCGAAGAAGTGCATCTTCCTCGTCTTCAGGGTGAACAGATGGTTTGAGCTTGCGGAGACTGGTATTTATAAGAGCTGGGATGAAGCTAACATCTGATTGGTTCGCGAGATATACTTTCCACCTGGTATTACTGCACTGTTTAGTCACACACTTACTTCCACTTATTTTCTGTATGGCAACACCTACTACGAGCAGACAGACGGTGTTGCGATGGGCTCTCCTCTGTCACCAGCTATTGCCAACTTCTATATGGAGTTTCTGGAGCATGAAATACTTAACACAGCCCCATTAAAACCTACACATTTTTACAGATATGTAGATGATACATTTGTAATTTGGCCACATGGACTGCACACTCTTCCAGATTTTCTTGTACGCCTAAATAGCCTTAGATCACAAATACAGTTCACAATGGAAGTTGAGAAAAATGCTTCCCTCCCATTTCTGGACATTCTGGTTACCAGAAAATAGGACGGAACTCTTGGTCATGCCGTCTACCGAAAACCTACACACACGGATCTTTATCTCAAAGCAAACAGCTTCCACCATAAGTCACAACGAATGGGCATTCTAAACACATTGGCACATAGAGCAGTTTCTGTATCAGACCCAGATAATCTGCAAATGGAATTTCAACACCTAAAATTCACACTCCAACAAAATGGATATTCAGCCAAGGACATCACATCAGCGCTGAAAAGAGCCGGACGAAAAAGAAACCCCAGCAAGAACACTCAACAAAAAGACAAGCCAGCCGCCATAGCCTATATACCGTTTACCGGCAATTTTTCGGGAAAGATTAGTAGACTACTCTACAAATATAATGTCAAAACCATCCATAAGCCACCACCTAAAATCAAAAATTTGGTCAGGCCAGTTAAAGATAATTTAGCTCTCAGAGTACCTGGTGTCTACCACATTCCTTGCGAATGCAGCGCAGCGTACATTGGCCAAACAGGACGCACTATTGCCACACGCGTTTCTGAACACCAAAGATCAATAAGGCTTATGCAACCCGAAAAATCTGGACTGGCTGAACACTGTATAGAACAGAGCCACAGAGCTAACTTTACTAACACCAAGATAGTGGCAAAGTGTTCGAACTACTGGGAAAGGAGAGTAAAAGAAGCTTTAGCCATCTCATCTGAAACAAATAATCTAAATCGCGATTCTGGCCTACAATTAAGTTCAGCATGGACACCGATGATAAAGAGCCTTAACACCTAATCCTGTACCTGCAGTTTTCCAAGACTTAATTTCTAGCAGGTGCGTGCTACAAGGGCAGCATTCGAAGCAGGCATGGCCTACTACAACACCGCTAACCATGCCAGAGGTCAGTGGGCGCGGGCGCGCCGTGCCGCCTTGCTGCGGACAATGGAGACGCCTACAGCCCCACCTACTAAGCCGCCTCCTGCCACGCCACCTACTGCTATGGAGCAGACAGCACTCACCGCCGCCGCACCGGTATCCAGGAGGAAACCGGCCCGGCCTCATCCGCCGACAGCCTCCGCCGCCGTGCCGGCTCCCAAGCGGGAACCGACCCGGCCCAAGCCGCCGACTGCTTCAGCCGCCGTGCCGGAACCCAACCGGGAACCGGCCCGGCCCCAACCGCCGACCGCCTCCACCGCCGTACCGGTACCCACCCGGGAATCGGTGCGGCCTTCTTCGCACCATAATGGCCACGTTACAGTGGTCGTCATAGGGGTCCCGAGGGACCTTCCATCCCGCTTCGTGCTGGATGCCGCACGCCGCCTTTGGCCCTCTACAGTGAAGGCCAACCGCATCACATCACCTCGGGGACCCACATCGCTGGTCCGCCTCCACCTGGGGTCCGCGCCTGAAGCCGAAGCTGCCTCGACATCCCGCCTGCCCTTGTTAGGGCAACAGCTACGTGTCGAGGCTAGCAGAAGTGAACGTCCGGTCCCCTGCCGACGCTGCTGCACCTACGGACATGGTTCGGAGGATTGCCACGCCGCACCGAAGTGCCACTACTGTGGGGCAAGCTCGCTCACAGCCGCTTGCTCCAACCATGATCTACGCCGTCGACGCCGCTACTGCGCTACCTGCTCCGGGAACTCCCTCTACACAGGGCAAGCCACGTGCCCCCTGTATCCCCGGAGTAGGCCTTCACCTCCACAAACCTCACAGCAGCATCACCAACCATCACCACCACCAGACTCGACACCAAACACTTCACCGACGGACACCTTACTGAAGGACGCCGTAGACTGCATAAAACAGAACATCGCCACCATCCAGGCGGCTACACACCAACTCGGCCTCCGTCTCGAGGAACTTCAGAGGGAAACCAACGAACGACTCGCAGCATTGGAGGCCAAGCACCAGGACTCAGATCGAGTTGCAGGTGAAAACGGCGCGGTGCTTGCGTCCATCCAGCGCCAGCTGGACCACATAGAGAGCCACCTCGTCCATCCACCTTCCGAGGACAGCGACGACCAGTGCCCGCGACTGGGGTCTCTTGAGGCTTCGGTCGTGGGTGTCCGACAGCTGCAGCACCAACTTCATCAATCCATATCCAAGCAGCTACACGACCTTCAGACAGGACTCACCACGGACATTCTCTCATACATCGCTACCGGTCCAGCCCCCAGGGGAAGGAAGAACCGGTAGTGCCATCATCATCACCACAGGGAGAGAGTGGCAGCTCTCCCTACACTTCCAATCCCATGTTTCACCAATAACTCCCAACCACCCACAATTTCCTCAACTCCTCACCTATAATTCGCTACGGGGGCCGGCTGGGCCTCGGTCAAGCCGGTCTACTAGCACAACCCTCACCCCTGGCGGCCGCACAGCGGGCCAGTTCACCTTTACCTTTTACTGCGCGGGTGCAACAGCGGTACCGCAGTATCCTTACCTTCCAATACCGGTGGAGGGGTTTTTTAGTCGGTAGGCCCATCCTGGGAGACCCCGACACTCCGGGCTTGCCAGCCCGGGTTAGTCCTTAAGGTGGATTTTCCCCCTCCACTTGAAACTAAAAAAAAAAAAAAAAAAAAAAAAAAAAAAAAGCCACTGCAGCGGTAGGTGGTGGTGCTTGGGAGATCGGTGGTCATCTCTGGTGGACGAGAGAGGCGCAGAGATGACGAAGAAAGGTCGCCGAAAGAAGAAGTGTACCGCCGCAACCTCACCGTCACCTGAACCGGGTGAGTCGCCGCCGCCATCACCTAAGAATGGCAGTGCGTTTTGTACGGTTTCCCCGGCTTTAGCTCCCGCTCTTGCCGGGCAACCGCCAACGCAATCGCCGGTCGCCGCTGCCGCAAGCTCCCGGCAACTGCTGCCGCAGTTGCCGGCCTCAGCGCCACCTTCACTTCCGTCCAAACAGCAACGCCGAAACCAAACTGCCTCATACACCGCCGAAGCCACAGCCGAGTGCCAACCGGCCTTCTCGACTGAGAGCAGTGCCACTCTTCCGCCTCCAGTCGCCGCAGCCACAGCCGAGCACCAACCGGCCCTCTCGGCTGAGAGCAGTGCCACCCTTCCGCCTCCAGCCGCCGCAGAATGCCGGCAGTTGCAGCCGCACCTGCCGGCCAGCAAATCATCCACCGCCGCTATGACCGAGCCATGTACAACGCAGCCGCCGCAGCCCAACCAACCTGTGCTTCCTGTGAGGCACAGCGCGGTGATCCGGGGAGTTCCGCTGGACCTCCCCCACCGCTTCTTCACCGCAGCAGCTCGCCACCAGTGGCCCTCAGTGATACGGGCTTCCCGTATCACTAGTTCGAGGGGTCCAACACCATTGGTGCGCCTCGAATTCTCCGACGCAACCGACTACACCGCAGCCTTGACTGACGATCTGCTCATCTGTGGGCGCCGTCACACAGTTGAGGCTAGCAGAGGTAGTCGCCAGCTTCCATGTCGCCGCTGCTGCGCATTCGGCCACACCGCTGACACCTGCGCTGAGCCCCCACGGTGCCACTACTGTGGGGCACCCAGATTGACAGCTGAATGCGCAGCTCATGATCTCAGATTTCGACGCCGGTACTGCGCCACCTGTGATGGCCCTGGTCATTTCACAGGACAGGCGCAGTGCCCCTATTACCCACGCAGTCGCCGCCACCTGACACCAGCCTCCGCCGCCACACCCTTAGACCAAAGGAAGAGGACCTCAACAACCACCACCTCGACGCAAGGCCCACTCAACCCTAGCAGACGCCGACACCTGACACCAGCCTCTGCCGCCACACCCACAGACAAAAAGGCGAGGACTCCAACAACCACCACCTCGACGCAGACGGAAGACTCCATCACCCATCACCTGCCTGCCGCCACTAACACTCCACAGGCAGCAGCGCCATCCGACAGCGCCGTTAAAGACGCCGTGCAGGACCTGCACTCAGAGGTCCTGCTCATTAGCGGCCGATTGAACACGCTGGAAGAAGCCCTGACTACCATGACCGCAGCCATCTCAGACACCCACACCACTTCTACAGCCAACCGCCAAGACACCGATGCCATAGCCCAGAAAAAGGTCACGTCTGAGTTCCTCTTGGAGCTGGACGTCCTCTACACCCTGCTACAGGAAATCCACGACGTCAACGCCAGGATCTTGGAGGCCAACCAGGACCTCTATGTTGAAACTGCAAAATTGCCAACACGCCTTACACTTCTGGAAGACCTGCTCAAAGGAAACCGAAACGACATTAAAAAGTGCTATACTGCAGTTCTTGACAGCCAAGAACTGACAGTCAACAATGTAGCCCAGCAAATTACAAACAGCCACCACCAGATTCTTCAGGACCTTACCACCAAAACTTCATGCCCCCTCACACACACCCGTTCCACCAGACATCAGTACTAAAGAACACCCAAGACTCCCTAGCGCTGTACTCAGGGCCCTCGGGTCATGTTTACAGACTAGATAAGCCATTCCTTGTTGCAGCCCCATGTGCTGCAGCAACATCAACTTTACCAATAATCACGGAGGTGCTATCGCGGAACTCCATCATTCCCCATTCACTGTTCCTTTCCTATCTCACCCGATTTTTCCTTCTTCTAATCCTCACCCAATGGCGAGATAAGCCATTCTTTTAACCTTCCAACTCTCTCTCTGTCTCCCCTTTCCAAAAAAAAAAAAAAAAAAAAAAAAAAAAGCCACTGCAGCCTTGACTGACGGTCTGCTCATCTGTGGGCGCCGTCACACAGTTGAGGCCAGCAGAGGTAGTCGCCAGCTTCCATGTCGCCGCTGCTGCGCATTCGGCCACACCGCCGACACCTGCGCTGAGCCCCCACGGTGCCACTACTGTGGGGCGCCCAGATTGACAGCTTAATGCGCAGCTCATGATCTCAGATTTCGACGCCGGTACTGCGCCACCTGTGATGGCCCTGGTCATTTCACAGGACAGGCGCAGTGCCCCTATTACCCACGCAGCCGCCGCCACCTGACACCAGCCTCTGCCGCCACACCCATAGACAAAAAGGCGAGGACTTCAACAACCACCACCTCGACGCAGACGGAAGACTCCATCACCCATCACCTGCCTGCCGCCACTAACACTCCACAGGCAGCAGCGCCATCCGACAGCGCCGTTAAAGACGCCGTGCAGGACCTGCACTCAGAGGTCCTGCTCATTAGCGGCCGATTGAACACGCTGGAAGAAGCCCTCACTACCATGACCGCAGCCATTTCAGACACCCACACCACTTCTACAGCCAACCGTCAAGACACCGATGCCATAGCCCAGAAAAAGGTCACGTCTGAGTTCCTCTTGGAGCTGGACGTCCTATACACCCTGCTACAGGAAATCCACGACGTAAACGCCAGGATCTTGGAGGCCAACCAGGACCTCTATGTTCAAACTGCAAAATTACCACTACGCCTCACATTTCTGGACGACCTACTCAAAGGAACCCGAAAGGACATCAATAAGTGCTATACTGCAGTTCTTGACAGCCAAGAACTGACAGTCAACAATGTAGCCGAGCAAATTGCAAATAGTCACCATCGGATTCTTCAGGACCTTACCACCAAATCATGCCCTCTCACACACACCCGCAACACCAGACATCAGTACTAAAGCACACCCAAGACTCCCTAGCGCTGTACTCAGGGCCCTCGGGTCATGTTTACAGACTAGATAAGCCATTCCTTGTTGCAGCCCCATGTGCTGCAGCAACATCAACTTTACCAATAATCACGGAGGTGCTATAGCGGAACTCCATCATTCCCCATTCACTGTTCCTTTCCTATCTCACCCGATTTCTCCCTTCTAATCTTCACCCAATGGCGAGATAAGCCATTCTTTCAACCCTCCAACTCTCTCTCTGTCTCCCCTTTCCAAAAAAAAAAAAAAAAAAAAAAAAAAAAAAAAAAAAAAAACCATAATATCTCGCGAACCAATCAGATGTTAGCTTCATCCCAGCTCTTATAAATACCAGTCTCCGCAAGCTCAAACCATCTGTTCACCCTGAAGTCGAGGAAGATGCACTTCTTCGAAACGTTGGTGTCAAGCCAAGTTTTTACCTGGCTAGAAGCCCGAGAAGATCTTGAATTAACACGTCGCCAGGAAAGCTATAGTTCTTATAATTTATGTTATATGCTTCTTTTGTGGAGTAAACTATTTCCGATTTCTTACTTGTTATTGGTTTAAATTTTAAAATGCTTAAACTTTTATATTACGAAGTCGCCATTCCTTTCATACCTCTTTTATTTTACTCTTGGCATGTAAAGGGAACCAAATTTCAATTTTTTACATAGCAACCAGATTTGTAGCATTTGACTATGGCTTAGGCCAAGTGTATTCCATTATTTCACTTATATTTATAAAGAACTAAGTACATAGTAAGGGCATTGCTTATCTTGATTAGCATGAAATTGATGAATAAGCTTTTGTAAGAATGTTTGTTACAGTAAAAGTAGAGAAAGTCATGTGAATGGAACACATCAGATTTTTATATAAGATTGTGGAAAATATGTGATGTGCTCTAAAATATTAAAAAAAAAAAAAAAAAAAAATCTGGCGTGTTACACTCCCATGATTTTCTCTGTTTTACGAACAAACTTCTCACAAAAGGTTATTCTTCTTTCTACACCATGCTAATCGAGATAAGCCTGAGCAGAATGTTTTTGTTACTTAATTTCTTATAAATAGAAGGAACTAAAGAAACGCACTGTGCTAAAGCGGTTGTCAAATGTTTCAAAAGCTATCGTTATGCGATTGACATTGAAATTGCCTTCTTTGCTTGGCCAGAAGTAGAAACATTTGATGTGTTCCATTCACATGTCTTTCTCTACATCTCTGCAGCAAATTATTGTTAAAAAGCTTATACTTCTATATACTTCATGCTAATCAGAAAAAAATAGCAGAAATAGTCTTATTACTTGCTTCTTGTAAGTAGAAGCGAAATAAGGGAGTACCACAGCCTAAAGTGATAGTCAAAAACTGGTTGCTATGCCACTGAAGATCCTTTGTTTGTATGGACAGCAGTTGACAAATTCCTGTATGAGAAAAGTATAAGTTTTTCATAGCAGAAACCAAAAACAAGGAATGTCTAAAACACGATGAACTCCACGAAAAAAATGTATAAACATAAATTGTGTGTTTTAACGTGCTCTACATTTTTGTGTGGTAAGTTTTTGTCCATCTCTTACGGTTTAGCAGTTATGCAAAATTCCGTAAAAATTCCGTAAAATTCATCCAGAATAAACTACTCTTCAGAGGCTATTCCCAGAAAATTCAAGATATACATTTTATTTGTCAGGTAAATGTCTTTATTATACGATATTTAAATCAAAAACCTTAGAGCCACTTTGAGAAAATCAAAATGTTCGAAAAAAGTTCCATGTAAAGGGTAGTTTAGTGTGGGGGGATTTTTCTCAAAATCTTCGTGTCGCAACCCTGGAAGATACTAAACTTAAATACCAACTTTGACTTTTCGTTTTTGGGTTATCGTGTTCACAGACCACGGACACACTGGCACACGGACACACACACACACGGACCTTTTTGTGAAAATGCTTTTTTTTTTTTTGGATATTGGGGACCCTAAAACATATATTTCCGGTGAAATATCGGTATCGAATTTTTGGGTGGAGTGCAATACCTTCTCTATAAACTATGCAAATAGTACGTGTAGAGAAAGTAAAAAAGAACAACGGACACTTCCTGTCTGAGAAAAATATAAGCATTTGAACTGAAACCAATAACAAGGAATATCTTGGAAACGGTCAACTCTACAACAAAAATGCATATGACATAAATTGTGCGTTTTAATGAGATCTACAATTTTGTGTAGTAAGGGTTTGTCTATTTCTTGCTGTTTAACCGTTATGCAAAATTCTGCAAAAATCAACCGAATAATGTGCTCTTCAGAGGCTATTCCCAGAAAATTCAAAATATACATTTGTTTTTTTGTGAATAGCTTTAATATACGGCATTTTAATCAAAATCGTTGGAGCCATTTTTGAAAAAAAAACTAAATTTTCAAAGAAGTTTCATGTAATGGTTAGTTTGGGGTGGAGGGTATTTTTTTGAAAATTTTTGTATCCTTGGAAGATAATAAACCTAAATGCCAAGTTTCGTATTTAACCGTCTTTTAGTTTTTGAACTATGCTGCCCACAGACACACACGAATCTTTTTCTAACAATGCTTTTTTTGAATTCAGGGAATCTCAAAATATATTTCCGGTGAAATTTCGGTATCGAATTTTTTAGTGCAATACAATACATTCTCTATACACTATGTACATAATTCGTGTAGAGAAAGTAATGTGTAAAAATTAAACTTCAGCACAGCAATGCAGCTTCAATTTGCAGAGATTTTCTGTTTGCTGCGTCCACATAAAATATGTAATTACATAAGAATCCGGGTCACAGTCCTAATAAAAGAGAAGGTTTGCGTGTTAATTAATCATCAGCTGGGCAAGTCAATACTTTACTGTGACAAAGAGAACAGACAGGATAAATAATTGGACTGATCTTTAAATGAACACACGTTGCACTTCGTAAATCTTTGATGCTCTTCTGTTTCAATTAAAGAGAACATTCGGCTATTCCAAGTGCACTTTAATAGCTTGTCCCGCTCCAAGTGGGCACATAAATCTTTGTACTCTGAAGTTCCAACTCTTCCACTTCGCTTCCATCACAGGAATCCTCAACATTTTTCTACACTTTTTCTCTAATTTAAGAGACGCTGATACTTAATTGAAATTCTGCTCTTATAACAGAGTTTTATGACATCTTTAAAACATGGCATGAACTAATCTAAATTATATATCAATTTCTTGGCCTTTGATGGTCATTTCTTTATCTATCACGTATGTACATGCAATGTACATAGAAAATATATTGTATTCCACCTAAAAATTCTATGTCGAATTTTCACCGAAATATATGTTTTGAGGTTCTTGAATCCGAAAAAATCTTATGTGTTTCACACACATGACTTTCTCTACATCTCTGTAACAAATTGTTAAAAAGCGTATTCGTCTATCTACTTTATAATAATCGAGATAAACATTAGCAGACATTGTCTTGATTACTGGCTTCCTTGTAAGTAGAAGTAAAATAAGGGAATACCTTAGGCTAAAACGATAATCAAATCTTTTAAAAGCTGGTTGCCATGTGGTTGAAAACCGTTTCTATGCAGGGCAAGGAGCAACTTTCCTTGTGAGAAAAGTTAAGGAACTTTAAAGCTGAAACAAGTAACAAGGAATATGTCAGAAATTGTCAATCCCACGAAAAAAGAACCTCATATGACATAAATTGTCTGTTTTAACGTAATCAACATTTTTTGTGTACTAAGTTTTTGTGTTTATCTATTACGGTTTACCAGTAATGCAAACTTCAGCAAAATTCCTTCAGAATAAACAGGTCTTTAGAGGATATTCCCAGAAAACTAAAGATTTACATTTTATTTACAATATAAATCCTTAGAGACATTTTTGAGAGATTCAAACTATTCGAACATTTTTCCAAGTAAAGGGTAGTTTGGGGTGGGGAGATGTTCCTCAAAATTTCGTGTCGTATCCTTGAAAGATACGCAACTTTGGTATTTACCGACTTTTCGTTTTTGAGCATCATGTTCGGAAACACACATGTAACTTTTTCTAAAAAAAAATCTTTTGGGCTACAGAGGACCCTAATCCGGTGAAACTCGGTATCGAAATTTTTGATGGAATGCAATACCTTCTCTATGCACTATGTGCATACTACGTGTAGGGAATGTAAAATGTTTGTTACATAAAGGAAACATAACCTATAATCTCCAGTTTCTCTTCCGGACTCTGTATAATAATGATAATGACAATTATTGGAAGATGTCTCTATTTAGTGATTATAATGCTGTAGTATTCAGAATTATGGTACATGTGCGGCTACAGTGATCTAGGTGCACAGAAAAGAATGCCCACAGGTTAGAAGCAGTACATTACACTGAAGTCAGCCGTTTCTGTCGCCGTTGGCAGGAAATGCAGCCATGAGCCTACGGTGCATAGTACAAAGAGAAAGAAGTGGATGCAAAATCTATACTTGAACATGTTTTCTTTTCACAAAACGCTTTTTCATATGTCAATCTTCCATTAAAAAGCTGTATAATACGGTGCAATGATACATACAGCTAACTCAACGAACAGTATGATAAATACCAAACTTGTTATTTAATCTGTCTTCTTAAGACTTTATACCCATGAAATCGCCCCTTCGAATTACCCTTTCTTTATATGGAAACATTTTTACTTTTTCTAGTATGTACGTACAATTTACATTGCAGATACATAAATGTGTTTTGAGATTTCTTGAATCCAAAAAAGGGAGGATTTTTAGAAAAATGTCCTTTAAAGACCAAGTATGCGATACCAAGGTTTTCAAGAAAATTCCCCCACCCTAAACTCTATTTGACGAAATTTCCAAAATTTTGATTTTCTCAAAAATGGCTCTATGGATTTTGATATCAGTACAATATGTTAAAGGTATTTACGTAACAAATAAAAAGTATATCTTGAATTTCCTGGGAATAACCCCTGAATTTCTCTTAATTTTGAATGACTTTGCATATCTGGTATACTGTAAGGGATAATTTAAAATTTTACTGCACAATTGGATCTCAACAAAACACATAATTTATGTCCTTTACATTTTTGTTGTTTTCCTTTAGGTTCTTGTTGTTGTTTTCCGAGATACTGCTTCAATTTTAAAGTACTTATACTTTTCTCAGATACGAAGTGTTTCTTTTGTTTTACCTCTGGTCAAACAAAGAAGCAAATTTCAATGACAATCGCATAGCGACAACTTTTAAAACATTTTACTATCGCTTTAGCGCTTTCCTTTAGTTCCGGTCTACTTATAAAGAACTAAATAATAAGAACATTCTTCTAATGTTTATCTCGATTAGCATTGGGTAGAAAGAAGAATACTTTTTTGTAAGAGGTTTGTTTATAAAACAGTTAGAGAAAGCAATGTGAGTGTAATATTTCAGATGTTTCAAAATGTTTTATTTTTTCAAAAAATGGTTATATCGGTTTTGATTAAAGTATAATATGTACGGTAAAACTCCGCAATTACCCACTTCAAGGGTCTATGGCCTAAGCATGTAATAATAACAGGGATATGAATTGTCAGATGTGAAAAAGGAATTTTTACACAGTTTAGTAGGAAATACAGTACAATAAGTAATATTTTTGAATATTTGGGTGCAACATGAGGAACAGGAGATCATTTATTATGAAAAAATCATCTTCGATCGTTGATTGCTGTACACCGCTTATTATTACGCCTTGCCATGTTGTACTAATGTTTGCCTCCTCCATACATAAGACCGCACCGTGGCCGAGTAGTTAAACCAAGGCAGCCCGGGTTCGATTCCAGACGATCACATGTGGAATTTGTGGTGAACAAAGCGGCGTAGAGGCGGGTTTTCTCCAGGTTCTCCGGTTATTACCGCCATCGCATTCCCAGTGTTCCATCTTCATTCCATGTATCGTCATGGTTATTACCTGAGGTGCCAACGGCGTTAAGCACTAAAGGAAAAAAGCTGATGTGTTCCACTCACATGACTTTCTCTACATCTCTGCAACAAATTATTGTTAAAAAGCTTATGCTTCTCTTTACTTCATGCTAATCGAGAAAAATTAGTAACAATAATCTTAGTACTTGCTTCCTTGCAAGTAGAAGTTAAATAAGGGAGTACCATGGGTTAAAGTGACAGTCAAAAGCTGGTTGCTATGTGACTGAAGCTCCTTTGTTTGTATGGACGGGAGCTGACAAATTCCTGTATGAGAAAAATATAAGTTTTTAAAGCTGAAACATATAACAAGGAATATCTCAAAAACGATCTACTCCACGAAAAAAATGTATATGACATATACTGTGTGTTTTATCGTGATCTAAAGTTTTGCGTAGCAAGATTTGTCTAACTCTTACGGTTTGCCAGTTATACAAAATTCCGTAAAATTCATACAGAATAAAGTAGTCTTGAACGGCTATTTCCAGAAAATTCAAGATTTTATTACATTTCATTTGTCAGGTAAATATCTTTAATATACGATATTTTAATCAATATCGTTAGAGCTATTTTTGAGAAAATCAACATTTTCGAAAAAAGGTCCATGTAAAGGGTAATTGGGTGTGGGGGGATTTTCTTGAAAATCTTCGTGTCGCATCCTTGGAAGATACCAAACTTAAATACCAAGTTTGGTATTTAACGGTCTTTTCCATTTTGAGCTATGCTGCCCATAGACACACAGACAGACAGACACACAGACATCTTTCTAAAAATGCTTTTTTTGGATTCAGGGGGACCCAAAGCGTATATTTACGGTGAAATCTCGGTATCGAATTTTGGGTAGTTTACAATACCTTCTCTATACACTATGTACATAGTACGTGTAGAAAAAGTAAAAAAATCTGATATTTTAGTACTTTCTCTAGCCCCATATGTGTGTGTCTATGTACAGTATAGCCCCAAAACAAAAAGACCGTTAAATACCAAACTTGGTATTTAGGTTCCAAGAATGTGACACGAAGATTTTCAAAATAATCCCCCGACCACAAATTACCCTTTACATGGACAAAATTTCGAAAATTTTGATTTACTTAAAAATGGCTCTAACGATTTTGATTAAAATCCCGTATATTAAAGCCATTTATGTCCGAAATAAAATGTATATATCGCATTTTTTTGGGAATAGCCTCTGAAGACCTCTTTATTCTGGATGAATGTTGTTGAATTTTGCTTAACTGCTAAACCGTAAGAGATAGAAAAAAACGTACTCCACAAAAAATGTACCTAATGACAAAACACACAATTTTAATCCCCTACGTTTTTGTTGTGGAGGTAACCGTTTTCGAGATATTCATTGTTATTGGTTTCAATTGTGAACTACTTAAACTTTTCTCACACAGGAAGTGTCTGTTTTTCTTTTGTTCTACTCCTGGCCGAGCAAAGAAGTGATTTGCAATGACAATCGCATAACGATAGCTTTTAAAACATTTGACAATCACTTTAGCATAGTGCATTCCCTTATTCCCTTATACTTATAAGGAACTGAGTAATAACATTCTGCTAACATTTATCTGGATTAGCAATGTGTAGAAAGAAGAATAATCTTTTGTAGGAGTTTTGTAGAGCAGCTAGAGAAAGTCATGTGAGTGTAACACATCAGATTTTTTTAAATGTTACTTAATATGAGCCGACTATAATTATTTGATGTGTTCTTATATATATTGTAATTAAAATCTTAGGGTATAATTAAGAGGCATAATTAAACGTGCATTTTCTACGTACACCCCTATTATGTGGCAAAAACCTGCAGGCGTCACATATCACATACACTTTCAAGCTATTTGTGTAAACTATGAAATACAGATTTCATAAGGAATAATTTACACATGCCAATTAAACTCGTCCCATTGTACAGGTCTTGAGAGATTTCTACACTCCTGAAACCGAGACCCGATGAATGGTTTCCAATTGGCATACACGTTCTGACATTTAGGTGACACGGTCCGTAGATTTGAAAGGAAATTATATGGAATAAAGATGCCTGTAACAAATTAATTGGGAATAGTATAGTGTATTTTGATTCTGCAATAATATAAACCTTGAGCAGTTATTGAACGTCTCTCTCTCATTTCAATCTGAGTGTGCTATTTTATTGCATCGAACTATCGTATTTTATTTTTATGCATGTATTTATTTATTTTATTTGTAGTTTAATGTCCTTTAACCTGGTTGGTCATAATGGACTTTGAATGAAATTGCTGAAAAAATGCTCGGGATCCATGGAGCTACTGGGCATTCGTCTTCTCAGGATAAGGGAAAACCCCGAGAAAACCTTAGTCGGGTAGCTCACCCTAAGCAAGATTCGAGCTCGCGACTTGTTGAATGTGAGGCACGTATTTTATTGCATCGAAATGAAGTGGTCAGTTTTATTGCCGAATTACCCGCCTCTGTTGGCGTGTTTCTGTCAACACATGAGCCGAATTGGAAATTGTGCAAAATTAGTTACTTGACCCAGGAAAGGGTGGAAATTGCGGAAGCGTGTTCGATTAAGGAAACCCTCGAAATTTTCATCGATGGCAACTTCCGAGTAGAGGAAAACCTGCACAGGGAGAATACAGAGTTTGATTAAAAGACGCACACTACAGGATTTGTGCAAACTAAATATCTGATGTGTTCCATTCACATGACTTTCTCTACCTATTCTGCAACAAAATCGTATTCGTTCATCCACTCCATCCTAAACAAGATAAATGTTAACAAAAATAAATATTAATTATTTCGTTGTATACAGAAGAGAAACAAGGGAATGCACTAGGCTAAAACGATAGCTAAAAGCTGCCCGCAAAGTGATTACTTTGAAATTCTGTTCTCATCACGTGACCAGAAAAAAATCAAATAATGACGTCCCATTTGATTACAATATAAGTATGGGAAAACTGAAACCATTAATAACGAACATATCGAACATGGCTAACTTCCCAAAACAAATGTATGTGACATAAAGTGTGTTCTGACAAACTCTACACATCTACAAGGTGCTCAAACAAGTGCACCCCGACACCGGCATCAGCTCCAAGGCCATGAGCATCATGAATAGCTTCGTGAACGACATTTTCGAGCGCATCGCTGCCGAGGCCTCTCGCCTGGCGCACTACAACAAGCGCTCCACCATTTTTTGTGTAATAAGTTTTTGTCTATTTCTCCCGTTTAGCAGTTATGCAAAACTCATCCAGAATGAAGAGGGATTGGAAGGTTATTCCGAGAAAATTCAAGATATACATGTATCTTTAATTATAATATCTTAAACATATATTTTAATAGAGCTATTCCTGAGAAAATTAAAAAAAAATCAACACGTTTTCTACGTAAAAGATAGTTTGTGGTACGGCATTTTCCTGAAGTCTTTGCGTTGCATCTTTCGAAAATGTTGAATTAAATATCAAATTTGGAATATAACTGACTTTCGTTTCTCAGTTATGCTGTTCTCACACATATACGCACACAGACACACACACACACACACACACAAATACACTCTCTAACATACGTACACATACGGACTTTTTCCTGAACTTTTTTTATTCAGAGGACCTTAAAACATGTATTTATGGTACAAACTCAGCCCACAACTCTAGCTTCTTCTTTTTCTTCTTCACCTGCTAATCCTCCTCATATAAGGACGTAAACAACCCAAGACTTATAACCCTATCGTTCAGGATTAAGTGCTTCTTGAAATGTAGAAGAGCTATGGATTAGATAGAATATCCGGAGATGGAGGATCGGCCCAGTGCTTTGTTTGTAAATAAGGAAGTATATGATATGACATGTGGACTAAATTGA